>OW240913.1:6248877-6283245 GCA_933207985.1 Pelobates cultripes
CAAATGTACTCATTCATTGTACAACACAGTTAAAAGGCCAGAAACAGTTTTTGTTCTTAGGTGTAGGGCAATGTGGGCGACGGCAGGAAAACAAAAGGTAGGGGTTCCAAGGCAACATGGTAGGAGGCTGGTACAACATATATTACAGATCCAATGCAAAACAGCGGGCTCTGTTACACTTCCCACCCTGGGACTCCAACCTCTGGATCCAGGAGCATGTGGAAAGGATCTCTCCTCCTGAGAGAGTATAGCTGGGGCTCTCCTCCAGGAGAGTATAGCTGTGTAACGGAACCGCTTGCACCTCGACCATGTACCTTCCGTTGATGGATACTCCTAGTGCTTCCCGAGGACTCCAAGCACTCCGCCAGACACCATAACCACTGTAGACTCCCACAAACCGCCGCAGCTTGGTTGGGGTCTCGCGTTCTCCACCCACTCTGGACCCAAGAGCAGGGTCCAGCTTCCAGTAGGTCGACCTCTCCGAATTCCAGAGCTTAGTGATTAAAGGTGAGTAAAGTGATTATAGCAATCCCCAGAGTGTAGCTCTCCAATCCCCCAAACATGAGCCGAAACTTCATGAAGGTACAAGTTGATCTGCCTTTCATGCTGGCCACACTCTGCCTTTTATGATGGTCTTCCAGCAAGGATACTCCCACAGGGGACCTTGTGGAAGACTGTGACACAAAGTACAGAACCAATCAGTTTACAGTACAATTATTAAACACACCTTCTACAAACAATGGAATCCCTCCTCTCTATCCTGGAGATAATTGGCTTAAGTGGTTGGAGCAAACTTAATTTGCGTTTCCTGATAGGCTGTAGGGAAACATGTGTTCAAGCTTATGTGTGTCAAACACCCATATTAAATTAATTGATCTGGCCCTTTAAGGGTTAAACAGGAAACCCTTTATTTTTCACAGCAGCGGCGGGCGTCGCCCTTAATGATACAGAGCCGGCTGCTGAGAGAGGAGAGGTCACCTCTGAGTGTTTGGCAGTATCCCCCTTAGTTTGTGGGAATACCTCTGTAGCGATACGCGGGCGGCGTGACAGTACACCCTCCTTCGAAAACTGCCCACCGGACGGGAAGAGGCCGGCTTATCGGGAAACCGGGCATGAAAAGTGCGCAGCAAGCGAGCAGTGCGAGCGGCATGAACGTCGAGGGCAGGAACCCACGAACGCTCCTCCGGACCATAACCCTTCCAATGGATTAAATACTGCAACACACCCCACGACCTTCTGGAGTCTACAATCGCCTGGATCTCATATTCCTCTTGGCCATGAACTGACACAGGCGAAGGACGGAATGAGCGCCTAGTGTAGCGATTGCATAACAAAGGTTTAAGCAGGGATACATGTAACACCTTGGGGATACGCAATGCCGGAGGTAGCGCCAAAGCATAAGACACCGGATTAATTTTCCTGGAGATCACATATGGGCTGATGAACCTGGGTGCCAACTTCATGGTCGGCACGTTCTACCAGATGTTGCGAGTGGAAACCCAGACCTTATCTCCAACAACATAATTAGGTGCCATAGAGCGACGTCTGTCAGCATAGACCTTATGACGAGAGGAGGCCAAAGACAAAGCACGCTGCACGCGCTTCCACCTTGATGATTGTGGAGGCGGCAATCAAGAGCAGGTAAACCAGTCTAATGAAACTGCGAGGGTACAACAAGAGGATGCTGTGACGAGAGCAATCTCGCCACATTGCATTGGAGAAGCCTGGTTGCTCGCCTGCTGCCTTTGGACTATGGCCCCCATGTTAAAACGTCTTTTTCACTGCAGAAAAGATTTATTCATTTCTGCCCGGTGTTCGGTAGATTATCGGTTTTACTGAATGAACTCATATAACCCAGATAGGTATGCCATGGAGCCTATTCATGTAATAAAAGACTTTGGCTCCATGGCAATTGAACTGTATGTATTTGTGGTCTGAGTGCCATTCAGTATTAATGTGCGCTCAGACCTAAGCTATCTGGGCATATGTTGCATGTCTGTATTTTATGTCATAAATGTAACCTTGTGTATTTTATTGTATTTTACTGTCTTTTTGCTGCCATGTGTTCAATGGAGTTTTGCCTCTGTCTTTTGAGATAATTTGATTACTTCTAATTATCTCCAGGATAGAAGACTCTGTGGAACTGGTTTTGGGCAGAAAAGCCATGCTTCCTGTGGTCACAAAGGACTACGATCTATCTTTTGAACCACAGGACCAATTTGTATGATTTTGACGTATGTTTGTATTTGGAGTATGCTGATTCTGAAAATGTAAGTATGTATGTATGTATTTATGTGAATGTGATGCATACTTTTCAAGTTATGAATAATGTAGAAAAATTGTATTTCTCTGCTTGTGCTAAATTACATTACCCATTGTGTAAGGTAATTGAATCACATGCAGAGGGGAGGAATTTGTGTGGGAGTGTCTGAGTGTATTGTATGTGTTTATTGGTTGTGTTCCAAAACCCTGTGGGTGGTACTAATGTGTAAGAATGTGTACATAAGCACAATAAACCCACAGCTCTGACTGTTCACTGCTTGACCCTCAACACGGAGTTTTGTCTCGTTCTTGGGGGGATTTATTGTATGCTGTTCCAGTTTGACTGCTTGGAGTGTAAACCTAAGTTTTTCTTATTCGGCTGTTTACAGCATTCGTATGGTTTCCTGTTCGGCGGATTGGTGTTCTGCAGTAGCTGTGCCTGCATCTCTGGAAGGGGACGATCGCATAAACGGTTTTAGGGAGAAATGCATAAAAGCAGACCTGTGAATAAAGCTGACAGTTGACTCCCAGACTATGTGTCGTCTAGTCCTTGGGGAGGTGGATTATGCTGTGTTCCTGTGATTTTGTATGCTGAATCTTTGTTCCCAGAGGAGAGCTATTGGATTAACCCCTGCTACTCCACTACAATTGGTGGCAAGCGACAGGATTCAAACCTCACAGCAGACCGTTGTTCGGCAGATAGAGCCATTCGGGGAAATCTTCTATTCGTATGGAACCGAAGGGAAAGGGTATGTGAATATACCCGAACGGATAGTGAATTGGGACAGATTATACAAGCTTGAAACGGACCACACTAAAAGAACTACTGGAAGCAAGGGGAATTATTGCCAGCAATAAAGCCAAAGCTACCCTTATTGCCGAACTCATGGAGGGAGACCGTGCAGCTGCTGCAGCACCTCTTATGGACAACACACAGACAGAGTTTGGAAGAGAACTCCAAAGCAGACTGGCCTTTTTCCCAGGAAAACCTACCATAGAAACCATGGAAAGGATTATGGCAGATGTCCACGAATATGTGATGGCAAAGCAGCAGGCAGACAGGAGGTCCAGAGAGGGGTCCCCAACCCCACCCCGCATAGTACAAGGGAAGCCTAAAATTCCTTACCATGCTTTTAAAAATTATGTGGAAACCGAGGACATTGATGGCTACTTGCATGACTTCGAGAGGTTATGCCAATTGCATGAGATTAGCGCCACTGACCAGGTACCCCTGCTGGTGGGCAAACTAGCGGACCGGGAAGCAGAAGCCTACCGCACAATGCCAGACGAGGACAGCAGGGACTACCAGAAAGTGAAGCAGGCGATCTTAACGAGGTATGCCATCACCCCAAAGGCATACCGGCAGTGGTTCCGAGAAAGCCGAAAGACAGAGAGAGACTCCCACATGGAGTGGGCACACCGCTTAACTAGGGCTGGCAAGGGATGGGTGCAAGCAGCACAAGCAACAACAGTAGAGGATATGCTGCAATTGCTGCTACTGGAATAATTCTTCCAGGGGTTAACCCCGGACTTACAAAACTGGCTGAGGGATCGGAAACCACGCACCTTAACCGACGCAGCTAGGTTGGCGAACGAGTATCAAGATGCCAGAAGGGCACAGCGGGCACAGTCACGGCCCACCCCGGGAGCTGCTACCACACCTCCCACTATTACCACCACCCCAATACTTCGCCCCGGTGTTGGGAACTACCAAACCCCTCCAAGGTACAACAATACCCGATCTTTCATCCGGTGTCACACGTGCAACCAGCAGGGACACATACAGAGAGATTGTCCCAGGAACAAGAACCGCTCCACATGGAATAATCCAACCAATTTCTCTGCAAACCGGGCAGCTGTACACTGCTACCAGAGTGAGCCCCGACAACCCCACTTCTGGACCGGTTCCACTGAAGAGCCCTTGGGCACGCTCCACGAAGTCAACCCAATCCAGGCGGCTTCGGACAACCGACAGGGTCATCGCCAAGGGGTACACGTAGAGGGAAAATGCCTCCAGGGTCTGCGCGACTCTGGGGCCACCATAACTTTGGTTCGTAATCACCTAGTTCCAAAGAACCAGCTCACTGGAGAATATGTGGCAGGCCGGGTGGCAGGGGGAGCTATTTACAAAATTCCTACTGCCAAGGTACATTTGGATTGGGGAGCGGGGTCAGGGAATGTGGAAGTGTGCCTCATGCAGGATTTACCAGCCGATGTCATCCTGGGTAACGACTTGGGGGAGCTGACCTCTGCTTTTGTTTCTCAGCACCCGGCACCCGGCAGCAGGCTCGCACCACCGCATCCTCCGAACACTCTGAGGCTCAGGTAAGCAACAGCCCCAAAACCCCTTTCGTCCCATGGGCTCCCCCCTTAGAATTTGGTACTGAGGTAGTCACCGACCCGTCCTTGCAGGTATACCGGGATAGGGCTACGCAGAATCAGGCCGGGTTGGAGGGAGAGAGATATGCTTGGGAGAAAGGATTACTGTATAGGTGTGCCGAGAAGGTGGTAGCAGGATCAGTACCCATGACCATCACGCAATTAGTCGTTCCTAAAAAGTACAGGCAAGAGTTATTACGTATTGCCCATGATATTCCTTTGTCAGGACATCTAGGTGTCAGTAGGACGAAGCATCGTTTGATCCAAAACTTCTTTTGGCCAGGGGTCTCCAAAGATATCCGTCAGTATTGCCAAACTTGCGATACATGCCAGAGAGTAGGTAAGAGAGGGGACCGATACAAGGCAAAAATGCACTCCTTTCCCATAACAGATGAGCCCTTCAGTAGGGTGGCGGTCGAAATAATTGGACACCTAGCAAAACCCAGTCTTTCCGGGAAAAAGTATATTTTAACGGTGGTAGACTACGCTACCCGGTATCCCGAGGCAGTGGCCCTAACTAATATCCATGCAGAGACTATAATGGACGCCCTGATCCGGATATTCTCCCGAATGGGGTTTCCCAAGGAGATTATCTCGGATTGGGGTACCCAATTCACAGCCGAAGTTACTCACCAGTTGTGGAGAACATGTGGGGTGAAACCTATTGTAAATTCAGCGTACCACCGCCAGTCCAATGGGCTCTGTGAACGCTTTAACGGAACATTAAAACAAATGCTCCGTACGTTCATGGATACTGCTCTTCGCCTACCGAGAGGTACCCCAGGAGTCCACAGGGTTCTCTCCGTTCGAATTACGATTCGGAAGGAGAGTGCGGGGTCCTTTGGACCTCATCAGGGAACACTGGGAAGGAACTGTCACCAGTAATGGTACCCCTATCGTCCCATATGTGCTAGAGTTCAGGGAGCACTTGGAGACCTTAATCCAGATGGTACGGTCCCATCTCCAGTGGTACGATAGGGGAGCCAGGGACCGCAGTTTTCAAGTGGGACAAAAGGTGTTAATATTGAAGCCTGTCCAAAATGACAAACTATAGGCCTCCTGGCAGGGCCCCTATAAGGTGGTAGAACAAGTATGTGACACCACCTATATAATTGGCCCATGTACTGGAGTGGGCGGTAAACACATGCTCCATGTCAATATGTTAAAACCATATCACGAACGGGCTGAGGGCCGAGGAAGTAAATGCCATATGTGCCTCGGCCGCCGAGGACCCAGACAATTTACCTCTACCGGACCTATTAGAAAAAGGGGGGCCAGACGCAGAATTAGGGGAAGTACAGCTAGGAGAACGGGCTCAGATACTAGAGCTGATTAGAGAAAAAGGGGATACCTTTTCCAAACAGCCCGGATATACCCCGCTGGCCACCCACAGGGTAGAAACCCCAGGACAACACCCTCTTCGTCAAACCCCCTACCGCATACCAGAGTCTGTAAGAGATCATATGCGGAAGGAGATTGATGAAATGCTGCAGCTAGGAGTGATAGAACACTCGGATAGCCCATGGGCCTCTCTGGTAGTTCTGGTACCGAAGCGGGAGGGAACCACCCGCTTCTGCGTAGACTACCGGAAGCTTAATGACAAAACTATCTCAGATGCCTGCCCTATGCCCCGAATCGACGAACTCCTAGATAAAATGGCCAGGGGCCAGTACCTCACCACAGTAGACTTGTGCAAGGGGTACTGGCAGATACCACTAGCCGAGGATGCCATCCCAAAGTCCGCATTCGTCACCCCGTTTGGGCTATACCAATTTAAGGTAATGCCATTCGGGATGAAGAATGCGCCGGCTACCTTTCAGAGGATGGTAGATCGGTTACTGGACGGATCTCAGGAGTATGTCTGCGCCTACTTAGCTGATATAGTGATATTTAGCTCCTGGGACGAGCATTTAACCCATATAGGAGCCATCCTCGATCGCATCAGGGAGGCAGTTCTAACGCTAAAACCCAGCAAGTGACATGTAGGAATGGCTGAAGTGCAATACTTAGGCCACAGGGTAGGAAGTGGGCAGCAAAAACCAGAACCTGCCAAGATAGAGGCCGTAGCTAAATGGCCGACCCCTCGCACCAAAACCCAGGTCCTAGCCTTTTTAGGGACCGCCGGTTATTACCGTAAATTTGTGCCCAATTATAGTGCCCTAGCTAAGCCCCTTACTGACCTCACCAAGAAGAACCTGCCCAAAATAGTTACCTGGAGCCCAGAGTGTGAGCAGGCATTCCAAGAACTGAAAACTGCCCTAATTCATGCACCTGTACTTGCCACTCCCGATCCAACTAAACGCATTCTCGTTCATGCAGACGCTTCTATGTTTGAATTGGGAGCAGTGCTGAGCCAGGTTGGGGCCGATGGCGGCGAACATCCAGTCGCTTACTTGAGCCGGAAACTACTACCCAGGGAAGTAAGCTATGCCGCCATCGAAGGAATGCCTGGCTGTGGTGTGGGCCCTCAAGAAACTGCAGCCCTATTTATATGGACAACAATTTGCCTTGCTCACAGATCACAACCCGTTGGTGTGGCTAAACCGGGTGTCAGGGGACAACACTAGACTGTTACGATGGAGCTTGGCGCTACAACCCTTTGATTTCACCATCCAGTATCGCCCGGGGAAGCAAAATGGTAATGCCGACGGGTTGTCCCGACAGACAGAGCTAGAGAAATGATCTGTGAGCACTCTCCCGGACATCCCCAAGCCGATCCGTTGGGATCAGACTGTGTATGCCGGCTTAGTTCTGGGGGAGCATTGTGGCAAACCCTGCCACTGAAATATTAACTATTCTGTGCGAATGAACATTGGAATTGTTACAAGCGAATGGATGCTAAGGCAGAAACTAATTCACGAACGGACTATAATGCTATCCATGCTGTTCTGTATGTGAATGCCCCAAAACGACCGAATGAGAGACCATCCCGGGGTGGTCGTGTGTCTCCTATTAACTAACAGATACAATGTTGCAAAGTGAATTAAGTGCAAGTGTGTGTGGCCGCCTTTTCGCCTACCGAACACGTGGCGGCGGCCATCTTACACACGAACAGCGGTACTTGGTTGTCGAACGCCTGGAACTCAAACTGGGCATTCGACTAACCAAGTACCGCTAAGACCTCCAGCACGCTCAAAAAGCACGAAGCAAACACACGAATGCCCCGGCATTCGGTAGGTGGAATCCCACGAACAAGGGGATTCATACGAACGGTAACAGATGCCTGGATGCCTAAGCCATTCGGGACTTTTTATTCACTAGAAAAGACCGACCGCAGGGCCAGAATTCATGGAACTGTTTTCGGCTACTGAGCCCATGCGGTTGGTCAAATCTTTCAATGGCTGTAACTCCCTGTTACGATTGCCCCCGGTCTAGCAGGGGGGTTGATCGCTTGGATGTCCTAGTTCCCGCTGTAGAGAGTCGAACGGAGGTCTTTCGGTAGTAAGCTGCAAGTGTAGAATATCCCCAAGCACGGTATATGCATCAATATCCCAGATCCCTACAACATGAGTCGAGGCTGCAAGTTGAGTGGAGGGAGAGCAGGTATGACTGGGACGACACTCACGAAATTGAGCAAGACCTGGTCCACCTGGTGACCCGAGAGATGGAGCTGGAGCAGGGCTACCAAGATCTGTTCCACTCTAGTGAGAAGGCTCAGCAGGGAAGCGGAGACCCAGATCCAGACCCATTCAGCTGGGAAGACATTATTGAGATTTACTGGGAAGAACCCCAGGTGGCGGGTGGAGATGGACCGAGGTCTCTCCACCGATATTGCAGGGAATTGGGAGCCCGAGCTCCATTCCCCAGCGGGAGATATTGCAGGGAATTGGGAGCCTGAGCTCCATTCCCCAGCGGCAGGCTGAGTTACAGGGGACAAAGATAGTTGCTTCTGTCCCCCAGCAGCAGAGTGAATTGCAGGGAATTGGGAGCCCAAGCTCCATTCCCCAGTGGCAGGCTGAGTTACAGGGGGCAGAGACAAGTGGTCCTGTCCCCCAGCGGCAGTGTTCCTTGCAGGGAGAGGAGAGCAGCGTCCTCCCTCCCCAGTGGAAGGGTGAGCTACAGGGATGCTGGGCAGTCGGCTCAGGTCCCCAGCGGCAGTATGATGTTTTGGGAATTGGGAGCCCAGTCTCCATTCCTGAGCGGCAGTATGATGTTTTGGGAATTGGGAGCCCAGTCTCCATTCCCCAGCGGCAGCACAGATTATTGGGAATTGGGAGCCCGTCTCCATTCCCCAGCGGGAGATAAAACAGGGAAGTGGGAGCCCAGTCTCCATTCCCCAGCGGCAGAGTGTCCTACCGGGAATAGAGAGCCCAGTCTCCTTTCCCCAGCAGCAGGACTCTGTATTGGGAGCAGAGACAGTCGGTCTCCCTCCCCCGCGGCTGGAAGTATATATGGGAGAGGAGCTTGTTACCCCCTCTCCCCAGCGGCAGATTAATGTACCAGGGGGAGACAGTAAGCCCCACAACTGTGCAGATGGGACCGTGGTCTCTGCACGTCCAGCACAGGGGGTAGGGACTGTCGGTTCTGCCCCCCAGCAACAGGGCTGTTTAGCCAAAGTAGAGACAGTCGGTCTCCAGCAGCAGAGCTGTGTAACCAAAGGGGAGACAGTCGGTCTCCAGCAGCAGGACGATATATCTAAAGGGGAGACAGTCGGTCTCCAGCAGCAGGACTGTGTATCTAAAGGGGAGACAGTCAATCTCCACCAGCAGGGCGGTGTGTCTAAAGGGGAGACAGTTGCTCTCCCCCTCCAACAACCAGGCTTCAATCAGGCTACCCTCCCAGTAGCGCTGGCAACAGGGCAGAGTGCCGCTGGTCTCTGCCCACGCAGCAACCCACCAAGTCAGCGTACCCGTACCCAGCACAGCCGTGGTGAGGCACCTGGACATGGACAAGCTTCTCCTCTACCCAGGTGCAGTAACCATTTATTGTAGATGGGCTGTGCTGTTGATTGTGTTTTGTGGGTGGGCTGCTGGACTAACAAGGGCACTGACCGGCAGGAGGTCAGATACCCTGTTAGTCTGTTTGGAAAAGGGGAGAGATGTGACGAGGCCAATCTCGCCACATTGCATTGGAGAAGCCTGGTTGCTCGCCTGCTGCCTCTGGACTATGGACCCCTGTTAAAAGAATTTGTTTCGCCTGCAGAAAAGCTGTATTCGTACTTTTCTTCCGGTTGTTCGGTAGATTCAATCTACCGAACAACCGCACGAATGAATAGACCACCTGGGAGCTGGAGTGTGCCGGCAATTAACCTCCCTGAAGCTGCGGTTAACCGCAGCTTAATTGACAAATGCTGGGTGGCCGCCATTCGTATCCCGAACACGAGGTCGCGGCCATTTTAAACATACGAATGCACAGCAGTGTTCGTCTCTATTTTCATGGTACTAAAATCGGACACAGTTTTGCGCGAACACCGCTGAAGCCGCCGACCTCCCTTCTTGTTCGGTGGAAGTGCACGAACGGCCCGGTGTTCGGTAGTTTTGTTTGAATGTGTTATACCCCAGATAGGAATCCCATGGAGCCCATTCGTATGAAACTGACTGTAAAGACTTTGGCTCCATGGCGATTAAACTGTATTCGTGTGGTCTGAGCGCCATTCACTTAATAATGTGCGCTCAGACCTGAGCTACCTGGGGATATGTTAAATGTATAGTTTTAATGTAATGTGTCTTACCTGGTGTATTTTACCAGTAATGCTTGTTTTAGTATCCCCATATGCATAATGGAGATTTGCCTTTGTCTTGGGAGATAATTGAATTACTTCTCAATTATCTCCCAGGGCAGAGGGGAGGAACCCAGGATGCATTGTGGGAATATACTGTGACTGTGTGTCCTATTTGTCTGCTTGTCTGTCCCTTGTCATAGTCTCCCATTTGGTCCCCTAGGGGAGTGTCCACCAGGTGGGAGGCCTGCATAAATACTAGGCAGGTAGCCCTCATTAAACAGACCACTGCTTGACCCTCAACACGGAGCTCTGTCTCGTCTTTACTGTATGCTGATAGAGACTGATTGCCAGGAGTGTAAGCCGCTTGGGTGCTTTTCCTGTTCGTCTGCTAGCAGCTATTCGTGAGGTTCCAGTTCGGGTGTTTGGAGCATTCCCTTGTATGCAGTTCGGGTGTTTGGAGCATTCCCTTGTATGCAGTTTGAGTGTTTGGAGCATTCCCTTGTATGCAGTTCGAGTGTTTGGAGCATTCCCTTGTATGCAGTTTGGGTGTTTGGAGCATTCCCTTGTATGCAGTTCGGGTGTTTGGAGCATTCACTTATTGGCGGTTCGTGTGTTTGGTGTTCTGCAGTAGCTGTGCCTGTAGCTGTGCCTGAAAGGGGGCCGATCGCCTAAACGGTTTTTACCCCTTTTGTGCAAAACGGTCCGTTACAGGAACCATCCACAAACAGTGTACAGTCCGGATTGGGTAGGGCAGTTTCCTGTACGGTTGGTAGATGGGTGGTCTCCATCTTCATCTGTTCAAAACAATCATGAGGGGCTTCTGGATCTTGTCCCATGGGGTGGAGATCCTCGCATATCTCTGTATGGTACCAAGGATTAATTACTGAATTACAATTAATAATCTTCTTAGTTACTCCTGCTAGTTCAAGTTGTTCTTGGGATGCTGTACTCCAAGACTGTGCCTAAATCTTTCCACGAGAGGTCAGAAGACTTGGTGAAGGAGACATGTGGGACAGCCACCTCCCAGTGGTGGTAGAGATGTGATACTTCCACTGGAAGGTGAACCAACGAGACCATGTTGCCTCTGGAGTCACATAATAAATCTGTTAGTGTGATGTTAATTTCCACAAGGTGGAACAACTTCTTCATAGTATGAATCAGGGCCTGGGGTGTCTATAAACCACAGGGTACAATGTAGCAAGTTCTCCGGTTGCACGTCATGTGGAGCTGCAGGAGTGGGTAATTGAAACTCCATCCGGACATCTGGATTGATGTCTAAGCTGTACCAATACTGAGCCACTCACCACTTGGGAAGTGGCAGAAGAGTGGCTGGGTTCAAGGAGTAACATCTTTGAAGGGTCACATTGTCAGGCAGTAGTAAAGAGGTTTGCAGACAGAGATGGCGTTGGGAGGAAAGGTGCTTTGGTTGGACTTGTTGCAAGATGGCGGAAATGTCATGTGGAGCAAGAACAGGTCAGAGAATGCCCAAGGACGAAGTTGTTGGTCTTGTCCAATAAAGCACTAGCAGCAAACACTGCCCGCAGGCAGGAAGGACTACCTCTGGCAACGGGGTCGAGCATGCAGGAAAAATAGTCAATGGGTCTCTGTCTGGAACCATGGGATTGTGTGAGGACCCCAGAAGCATGGCCCATCTTTTCCGAAACAAACAGTTAAAGGGCAATTGGTAGTTGGGAAGGCCCAAGCAGGTGCGGAAGAAATCGCCTTTTGCAGAGCTGAGAAGCAGGCCAGTGCATGAGGTGAAAGTGAGAATGGTTCGCTCTTCAAAGCGTCATATAGTGGTTGCATAAGCTGGAAAGCTTCAGGAATCCATGACCTTCAATACGTAATAAGGCCTAAAAAGGCATGTAGAGTCTGATGAGTAGATGGGGTGGTAGATTTAGAATAGCAAGAATCCTATTCCTGGTGAGATGACGGGTGCCATGGGAGAGGCAGTGTCCCAAGAAGACCACAGAGGGCCGGCACCACTGGAGTTTGGATTTAGAGACTTTACAACCTTCTTCAGCCAGAAAGCATAGAACATCTTCGGAAACGCGCTCTGCAGTTGGAAGGTCAGCGGCGCAGAGGAGTAGGTCATCAACATAATGGAGCAAGACCACGTCTGTGTGAGCCTTTTGCCAGGGTACCAGGACCATGGACATGGCCCTTGCAAACTGAGTGGGAGAATTCTGTGCCCCCTGAGGCATGACAGTCCATGTATAATATTGGCAGTCATGAGTAAAGGCAAAGAGATGCTGGCAGGACGGATCCAGAGGCACGCTGAAGAAGGCATTTGCAAGGTCGATCACAGTGAAGAACTTGGCTGTGGGTGGAACCTGTGACAACAAGGTATGTGGATTCGGGACAACAGCGGTGTCTTTGACGGTGACATCATTAACGGCACGCAGATCCTGGACCATGCGGTACTGGTCTGGTTGGCCCTTTTCAGTTTTCTTCTTGACAGGAAACAGAGGAGTGTTACACTGTGAAACACATTTGATGAGGGCACCTTTGGCTAGGAGGCTATCAACTTGCTTGGAGATGGCAAGGGCCTGTGCAGGTTTCAATGGATACTGGGGTCTTCATGGCAGAGCAGCTCCTGGTAAGAGGGTAACCACAACTGGTGGAACTTTTAGGCGGCCTATGTCATCAGGGCCTGTAGACCAAAGTTTGGCAGGGATTCTGTCCAGAGCACTGGGGGTATCCATGACCCTTGATTCCCCTGTGGGAGACGTGAGATGTAGCAACAAGGGTAAGGAACAGAGGACAGAAGTGTCTTTCCGTGACAGAGGTGTGAGTAATTGGACCTGACCATCTGCAGTGAAAGAGATTGAGGCTTGAAGGCGGGACAGGACATCAGCACCCAAAAGGTTAATGGGACAGGTGGAGGAAACAACAAATCATGAAAGGATATCAGAACCCACACGTAGGAGCTTAGTTAGTGGATTGCTGCGGGGAGTACCGTCAACACCTACGCAGGATACATCGGTGTCTGACAGGTAGGACGGGTCTGGCAGGTCTTGTTCTCTAAGAACACTGCGGGCTGCACCTGTGTCAACTAAGAAGGTAGTGGGATGACCCTCAACGGGCAGGATAAATGTGGCGAGGGGCCCTCCCCCATCCCCTGTAGACACTGACATGGCAGGGGTATCAGACACAGGCTTGCCAGCTACCTATTGTAATAAATCTAAATGGGACTGGTCAGGGCCAGTGTAACGACGTGCAGAGGTGGTAGGGAGACTGGCCTGGGGAGCTGGGCGAGCAGTACGGTTTTGCCTAGGTGCAGGGCGATCCTCCTGGAAACCTTCAGTATCAAACCCGTCAGCAGGAGCTGGAGGACAAGTACGGGCATCTGGGGGTGGTGGTGGAGCCTGAGAATACTCGGGAGGTGGGAAATATGGAACCGGTGGAGGAGGCGGTGGCTGAAAGTACGCTGGAGGGAAATATCCATAAGCGGTAGCTGAAGGATTAGAATACCGGGGGAGCAGTGGCCTATGTAATCTTGGATGAGGACAATCTCTTCGGAAGTGGCCAACCTGATGACAGTTATACCAGGTTATGGCTGCAGATGGTCGATCCCGAGTAGGAATCGTGGCTTGTGGTACAGTATAACCCGGGGTAGCTTGGGCAGACCCAGCAATAGGAGCCGGGGTAGTAAGCATCAGTGGGCTAGCTCTTCTCCATACAGGCTGAGACACTGACTCTAAACCCTTAGCTACCAACAAAAGGGTGTCCAGAGGGATTATTCGATACTCAGGACGGGAGAGGATTAAACCCTTACGTATGTGTTTGTGGCGGAACCAACCTCGCCACTGTCCACTGGAGAGGCCTGGTTGCTCGCCTGCTCCATTTAGACTATGGCCCTGCATTTTAAACTTTTATTTTACCTGCAGAAAGGTTTATTCGTGCCTTTCTGCGGACTGTTAAAGCCATGCTACCCCAGATAGCTATGCCATGGAGCCCAGCTGTATACTGAAAGACTGTATGAAAGACTTTGGCTCCATGGCGATTGAACTGTATGTATGTGATCTGAGCGCCATCCGGTAATAATGTGCGCTCAGATCTAAGCTATCTGGGGATAGGTAGAATGTGTATGTTCTATGTGATAAATGTAACAGTATGTATTTTTATGTCTTTTAATGTCCTTTGTCTGCCATGTGGCTAATGGAGTTTTGCCTCTGTCCTTGGAGATAATTCGATTACTTCCCAATTATCTCCAGGATAGAAGACTCTGTGGAACTGGTTTTGGGCAGAAAAGCCATGCTTCATTTGGTCAAATAGGACTTTTTCTTTTATGTGAATATGATGCATATTTTTAAAGTTACAATATATGTATAAAAAGTGTATTTTTCCTGCCTGTGATAAATTACATTAACCCATTGTGTTCAGTAATTATATCACAGGCAGAGGGGAGGGATGTATGTTTGTGCTGGGTGTGTTTTACGGTTCTCCTGTAAATGATTGGTTGTACTGTGTCCCACCCTGTGGGATGTCCCATTGCATGGGGACTTGCATAAAAGCCAATGTGTGGCCATTACAGTGGAGTTCCTGCTTAACCCTCAAAGTGAAGTGTTGTCTCATTATTGGGGGAGGATTTATTGTATGCTGTTCCAGTTTGACTGCTAGGAGTGTAAAACAATTCGCATGGTCCTATTCTGCTGTATACAACATTCATATGCTTAAAAGTACTCATATGCTTCTCTGGTTCGGTGATTGTGGTGTCTGCCAGAGTGCTAGGAGCATCCTTTAACAGAGGTACCCAGTCGGGGTGCCAGGAGATCCGTTACAGTGTTCTCTCAGACCAGCTACAAAGGAGGCGGACAACATCTGGGTATGTGCTTTATTATATGTACTAAACCCTAGATCTGAAAAGGTTTGGGTTAATCGTGAGTGGTATTTCTCAACAGACTCAAGTTTGTCCTGAACAATATCATTTATACATGTGGCTTGGTCAGCCAATTTGTCTTGTGCCCAGGCACGAAGTTGTTCACAGAAAGTAATACCAGACTGGAAGTCCGTGTCAGTAGTAAGAGGTGCGTCGGTGAAACTCCTCGCCATTATCGGCAAATAGGCATCACCAGCTTTGATTTCACATAGACTATAAAGATCCCGCCAAACAGCGTAGTAAGTTTTACGGATCTGAGCCATTCTACGGAAGAAGGGCATCGGAGGGACGGAAGGGGGAACAATAGAAACAGGTGGGGACAGTGGAAGGAGCGGTGGACAAGGAGATAGAGGAGGAGGCTCGGAGAGGGCTGGGAGGAGAGGCGATGACGAAGCTGGGTCGGGGGCGGTGGGGAGCTGGAAGGACGGCTGGGACGTAGAAGCATATGGAAAGGAATGTAACGGTACTGGATAATAATAGGCTCCATCAGCTCCGAGTACGGGACACAGCTGGGCGGGAGTTACTTAACATGGTCTGGGCGCCATCATAGGGTGGTGGTCGGGAAACCGTGGGGGATACATCATCATTGCAAACATTTCGGTGATACACATAAATCGTCTGCCCCTCGAAGTCTAACTCTTCCTCTGTCCAGCCCTCCCGTTTGAGACCCCTAGCGACTCGATACCAAGCCTCTACAGCTTTCGTAAATCCGTTATCCAGTAACAACCCCTCTTTGTCAACAAGCAGTTTCCTCCAAAACTCTGGTTGCAACCTACCACTAGGTGACATCTGGAAACCATAGATCTTAGCTATTTTCTTAATTTTAAACATTGCTTCTTCCCCTGCCCTTTCTCTCACAATATCACAAGCCAAAAATCCCTTAGCAGGTCTAGCATGTTCCTGCCCCATCTTTACCAAACAAAGGGCTCCACGTGACAGAGACAGGGGAAGGGAGAAGAAGAAGGAAAGTCTACAGTACTCGACTGCCACGAGGACCTGGGTCCCGTGCGTCTTCCCTAAACGTAGACTAGTCACAGGGGTCAGCCCACCCGAGATGGTGGCCAAGGACCGGAGCGGGCGAGCGTGGGTGACTAACACAGCTCTGGGCAGCAGACACAGGAAAGATAGAGAACAAAGGAAAAGATAAACATGGCAACACTAAGCAAAAGGCATTTACAAAAATCACACACATTGATTGTGTGGCTCATCCCCAGAATCAAGGATGAGCCACACAACACACACACACACACACCGAGGGTACCCACACTGTAACAACAATTGAACAAAATCCACAAAATGACAGAAAACAATATGGCCATGTACATAGTAAAACAAAGAGCATCAAATATCAACAATTCCAGCCTCTATCTCTCTAGGCTGCCACCCTGTACAGTAAAACCCCACCTTCCAACAGGTGATCCCCAGCCTCTCACTGGCCGTCTACGATATCCCAACCCTGTTACCGGGTGGTTCCCAGCCCCTCATCGGCTGCCTGCAATATCCCAACCCTATTACCCGGGTGGTTCCCAGCCCCTTACCGGCTGCCTACAATATCCCAACCCTATTACCCGGGTGGTTCCCAGCCCCTCAACGGCTGTCTGTGTCCCCTGCCCGATAGTCAGTCAAGCTAAGGTTCAAAAAGAAAAAACATGCACCGGCCGTCACACACATTCATACAAACACTCAGGAGGCAGATAGAAAATCAACAGGTTCGTTAAAAAGAAGCACCGGATAAGAGATTACCTGTCTTGTAGCCTTCTGGAAGCTGGAAGTGGACGCGGAGGCAGACCGACACAAAACAGGAGAATACAGGCAACGGCTGTATTTTTGGAGGTGATCAGGCTCCGGTTGTCCCACTTTATGGAGGTCGGCTCCGGTCCGTTGGTTTCCGGCCCTCCGAACCGGCAAATCTGGGGCCCCACGTTGGGCGCCAAATGAAGTGGAAATCAATCAATTGATTATTTTGTGTATCTGCCCCTGGCCAAATTAAAGAAACAGTGCGTGCACGCTCCCTGAAGTAATTCACACCAGACACAAGTTTCAGGTTGATGAAAAACTTGGGGAAAGTTTATTCAGAGGGTACGGCAAGTCCCTTTTAAAGCAGAATTACATCATATGCATTGTCAGAGATAACATGGAATAATACATCATTAATTGGTTAGGTGTTAAGTGGTTTTCTTAATGCTCTGCCTACAAGGGGTGATGTCACTGGGACCATGAGGGTCTCCCCCAGATTCCAGCGCCATCTTGTTACCCGAGGTAGTTAGTCGATGTTAGAGGGGAAGCTTCTACCGGCCATTCTAACTAATCACATATAAGTAGAATAATACTGATTACAGTTGGATGAGTAAATAGACATTTTACTAGCTACAAATTATGTTAATATCTCATTTCCACAACACTCAGATACACACACTGACACACACACTCAGATACATACACTGACACAAACACTGCCAAACAGATACACACACTGACACAAACACTGCCCAACAGATACACACACTGACACACACTCAGATACACGCGGTGGCGGGACCGCTGCCCAACCATGAATTGCCCTCTCCTAATTATATGTAGTCTCCTGTGAAATGTGTGTTTCCCTCTGTGATTTTCAATCTCTTTTGATAAATGTATGCATTTTCACTTTTTGAACAAATGGGGGCGCTCCGGCACACAGGGTTCCATGCACCGGACCACCCCGGTACTACAGTTAGAATGTGTGGTTAGAATGTTCACTCCTCACTAATGAAAAAGCGTCATGCGCCTCCCCTGGGTGGCCGCCAGTTTGTTTCACCGAACGCCCACCAAGCGGAACGCTCACCTCCCGAACCAGCCTGAGAACACCGTCTTCGACCCCCGTGTCAGAAGTTGTCCTACCTGCTCCCTACAGTTACCCCACTACCTGGGAGCTATGAGGCTGGGCTCATGGCTGCCCAGTAGAGGGCTCTCTCGGGTGGATACCCACACAGTATCCACCTGAGAGAGGCACACGACTACGGGGAATCTCTGGAGCTGTGAGTCGGTCTTACAGCTGCAGAGCCCCACTGGCTGCATGGAAGTCCATGTCGACCAATGAGAGAGGGAGCGCCTGTTGAATGTGACACTAAATATCACTATGTGCTTTGAAGTAAACCAATTGATGATTTTCATCACTCTATGCGCTGCACACTTTTTTGTGTTTTCTGTATTGTATTTAGAGTTGGATTTATGTGATTGATTCCACGAGTGTGTACTAACTGCAGCTATTTATTGCCTTTTTTATTGCACTTTTAGACAATTCTGTTTTGCATGTACTAACAATTCAGTAATACAGGATAGACCGACATGGTCTAACTAATATGGGGATTAAAAGAGCCTTGTATGCTTCAACATTCTGTAAGTGTGTGTGATTGGACAGTGTCCCCTGGTCCCATAGACATGTATATGGAACTCGCCCCTTTGTATATTTGCCTTACATGTTCTCAGCCAGATACCAACAAAAGGATGCTTTCAGAACGTGACAATGCTCAAGTGGTTCAATGATACGAATACCTTCATCTCGGATGCAGAGTTAACCATTACCTCCACCTGGCACCCACAAGCACTGGACTTGGATACTCTTTTGGTCTGTCTACAATCCTTAATTAACATTGTTAACAATACTGACCACCTAGCTAAACATCTAGCCATCGTTAACCACTCTTTGCATGAACTAGAGAAGAGAACTGTCATAGTTGCTAATAAACTACACAGCAAAGATAACAAGATAGAGGCACATACAGAACATCACTGGTATGATATTTTTACAGGGTGGTCTTCCTCCGCTACAGGTGTCTTAAACATAGTACTGCACCCACTAATTGTTGTCATATGTCTTTTCTTTCTTCTTACCTGTTTTAACCTATGGATGTATTGCAAAATGTGATGTGGATGTAATAACACATATTATCCTGTAACCCACAGATATCTGGACAAGTCTTCCTCGATGGCTCCTTTGGTGTGAGATGGCAAGGGAACTGAGGTGAAGAGCTAATTAAAGTCCCACAGGTATAACTATTATATCTGGATATACCTTGCCTAGAACTCTCAACGGTGGCGCCTAAAGAGGGGTATTGTCATAGACAGAAGGTAGGTACATAAAGGGTTACAGCCTTAGCTTTAGTAAAGTCCTTCTACGTCTGCAGGGGTTAAAGATAATGTAACGGCACCCTCAGCATCAAATAGTCAAAACTGCCATTTAGTTAATCCTCCCCTCCGGCAATAACGCAAACTTCATTCGCACGGACTCCAATAGTACGAACTGCGAGCAGGGGAATGCGCCAACCTCCCGAACAGGACCTGTACGGGTACTCCAACTCCCGAATGATAAACCCACGAATCGCTGCTAACAGCCGAATCAATATATCCTCCAAGCGGCTTACGGTTCCAGCAATCAGTCGCTATTCGTGTGTAGTAAATCCCCCCAATAACGAGACCAAGCTCCGCATTGAGGGTAAAACAAGAACTGGGTTTACTGTGGGCTACCCGCCCGTATTTATGCAGGTCTCCCTCTTGGTGGACACTCCCCTAGGGGACCAAATGGGAGACTGTAATGGCAGACAGTCATATAGCATGTTAGGACACACAGGCACATAATATTCCCAGCATGCATCATGGTTTCCTCCCCTCTGCCCTGGAGATAATTGAGAAGTAATTCAATTATCTCCCAGGACAGAGGCAAATCGCCATTTTAGATGAAACATAAAAATTAATCATTACACAACTACCGAACATATTCCATTCGTGCAACGTATCCCCAGATAGCCTGGATCTGAGTTCATATTCTTAGCGAATAGCGCTCAGATCCCATACGCACAGTTCAATCGCCATGGAGTCAAAGTCTTTTACAGTCTTTCGGTATGCGATTGACTCCATGGGAAGGCTATCTGGGTTAAGTCCATTCGTGTAGTCCAAACTCCCGGTGTTCGCATGCCTTTGTCGACTGAGAAGGGCGGTCTGTGGTTTTAGCGGTGTTCGGCAGAAAAAGTGTCCGTTTTTAGTTGCATATAATCTGTGCCGAACACCACTGGTCTTTCGCATGGTTTAAAATGGCCGCCGCGTGGTCGACATACGAACGACGACCACCCTGTATTCGGTTATAATTGAGAGGTGTCTGCGGTTAACCACAACGTTCTAATTGGGATCAAGAGGTTAACCAGCAGCACACTTCTCTTCTGGGTGTCCGTCCATTCGGTAAGTTCATTCGGTAAGAAAGTCAAATAAATGAACAGGGGCATACGGACAGGTAATTCCACGAAAAGAGGCAAAACAGACGAACCAGCAATCTTAGTCTATACAGATGGATCTGTCACAGATAATTTCTTCAGCTTCTGCTTCAGTCAGCAGTGTCTGCAGCTGGTTCTCTTTCTCATGAAATGCTACATTTGTTTTAACCTTTCATAGTTTAGATAACACTTTCAAGTAAGCCATTGTTTCTTTGGCCTTATTTTTATACACACATGCGCAGTAGACTAATTGCCATTTTATATATATACAATGCTCTCCCATTAAAGATTGAGAAGATGATTTTGAACTACAAACGACAGTGCCTGTGTCTGTGGTTTTATTATCGGTTCTCTTGAGCGCTCGTATATCTAATTAGGAATCTCTGGTTATCTCTCTTGGATGACTGGTCCATCATAAATTTCAATATCAACCCTAATCTGCTAGCGTCTTCACCAACTACATTGCCCATAAGTGTGAGTGTAAATTTTAAGAAATGTGTAATTCTTGTATAAATCTTATGGGGAGAACAAACAGTCGTCCCCTTAAAATGTATAAAAAAATTGACTGTGTATATAAACAATATATTCATGTAATACAATACAATATATTAATGTAATAATATAAATGTTATTTATATGTTGGAATGTCCATGCGGCCTAAAATATATAGGCCGTACCAAACGTAACCTACATATAAGGATAGAGGAACACATCAGAAATATTAAGAAAGGATATGAGGGACATAGTGTCTCCAATCATTTTAAAACCTTCCATAATAGTAATCCTAAAGGACTGATTTTTACTGGTATACACAAAGTTCTAGAGAACTGGAGAGGGGGAGACTTTAACCTAATTTTAGGACAAGAAATTAGATTGATGTTCAACCTTGGGACTTTACAACCCAATGGTTTGAACATCGATTTTGAACTATGCCATTTCCTCTAAACTCTATATTATTAAGTTTTATACAATCAGTTCACTTATTTCCATTTATTTTCAACTGTACATCTATACCCATTATTACATCCATTACTATTTCTATCTCTATTTAAGATATTCTTTTTATTCTCATTATTGTTTATCACTCCCTTTTTTCTCCTTTTTTTTTTCTATATATTTTTTCTATTTCTAATCTATATTAATTTTTTCCAATCTTTTGTCCTTTACTTTTAGTTCCCCTATTTGTGCCCTCTTCCAAAATGGAGGCCTTGCATCAAAACATATGCAAACAGATTGCTACTATTAATAAATCTTTATTTGCCAACTACAAATGACCGTGCTCGATTTTCGGCACGTCACTTCCGGTGACCTAGCTATTACCGGAAGACGTGTTTTTTGTTTAATATTCCCCCCCCCGGCCCCATTATTTGCTTTGTTGTATATTAGTTCCGGCCGTACCATTTTCGGTGACGTCAGCGGAAGCACTCCCTCCACCTGACGTCTAATCTCCCTCCCCACGTCCCTTGTGGCACGTCATTTCCGGTGGGCGTAGACACCACCGGAAGATGTGCCTTACTTATTATCTCCCCCTGGACCCTTTCCTGCCGGACAATGGTTCCGCTTTATGGACGTTCTCGGGGGAAGGCTCCGTTAAGACACCCATTTTTGGTTGACTTCCCCCGACCTACGCTGGATTTTTCCATTCTATTTAACTAATTATTCCATTCAAATATAATCCTTAATATGTAGGTTACTTAAATAGCTCTCTTATAAATATTGTTTAAATGTATTCCTGTGAATTATGGAGGACGGAGGTGGTTGGCAAAATCTTGAAGTGTTGCCACTTCCGCGAACCAGACAAATTATTGGTTATGCAGATTGTATTACTGCCATTACTAATGATTGACAATGTTGTCAGCAAATGAGAATCTTTCCACCACAGATGTTCTTTTTTCTCAACACACTGATTAATTACACACCATGTGACTTCAAGAGGAGGACCCAAAAGGACTTCCAAACATTTAAAAAGAAGGATTCCTGAGGCAACTAAATAGTTACTGAGGAAGCTCATAGAGTGAAACGCGTTTAGCTGAATATTTTTGGACTTTTAATTGGATTTCAACTTGATCTTTGAATTTTACTTTCTAGTATGTATTTATCTTTTATTTTATTTTTTTACAAATAAATATACATTATTATTATTTTACACTTTAGTCCAAAGTCCTTTCTAGCCGTCAGGAACTCCATTGGGGAGAATGCTATTCCCCCCCAAAAATAGCACATTGCTTTCTAACCTCAGAGCCGGGATTTCAGGGCTCTGGAAAAGGTGAGCACTACTTTTTATACCTTTTATACCAATATAGTATGTGCTTTTCTACACAGCTGCTTCTCTGTTTTCTCTCTCGTTGTATACTCCTGGAGTGATGCTGCCGGGGACAGAGGGGTGTTTGCTGCCCAAAGAGCTTTAAGGACCTTCTTTATGGAGCCAATACATAGGCTCCTGTCCATGTGAGTGGTTTAAGCCATTTATTACCATCAATTACCTATCTGGATAAACCGTCTGTGCTATATTTTCTTGTTTTTCTTGTTCCCTTTTTATGTCTATGCAAGTTTCTCAAGATTGTCACTGCACTTAAAAGGGGTGAGTAAACCCCTTCATTGTTTATAGCGCTCCACTTGTCTGGTATAATTTTTGTAATATATTCATGTAGACTGCTATTTATTGGACTCCATGAATTATCCTATTATACAGAGAGTACACACATATAACTGTAACAAGTATACACATATAACGATGCACACTATCAGCATATAACAATGATATATATTAATAGCTACTATACACGTGTAACAATGCAAAATATGCATTAAGAGATATAAATTATTACACTAAATATACATTGTTCATGTCAAGTCATAAGTTAAACATTAAAAATACGGGTTTCTCTGTCCCCTTTCTGTCTAGATATGTTTCCTGCTCCGGTCATTCTGTTTCACAACCAATCGGCTACCAGCCGCTAGCAGAGTCAGTCTCAGAGAATCTGGCCACGCTACACATTATTATACAATATACTGTATCCACAGATTCTGTATTATATAATGTTCTATATCCACAGGTTCTGTATTATAAAATATACTGTATCTATAGGTTCTGTATTATATAATATACTGTATATGTTCATTCTGTGTTATATAATATACTGTATCCACAGGTTCTATATTATATAATGTACTGTATCTGTGTATTCTGTATTATATAATATACTGTATCCACGGGTTCTGTATTATATAATATACTGTATCTGTGTATTCTGTATTATATAATATACTGTATCCACGGGTTCTGTATTATATAATATACTGTATCTGTGTATTCTGTGTTATATAATATACTGTATCCACAGGTTCTGTATTATATAATATACTGTATCTGTGTATTCTGTATTATATAATATACTGTAATCACAGGTTCTGTATTATATAATATACTGTATCTGTGTATTCTGTGTTATATAATATACTGTATGTATTTATACTGATTGTATTCTGTATTATATAATATACTGTATCTACGTATTCTGTATTATATAATATACTGTATCACAGATTCTGTATTATATAATATACTGTATCCACGGGTTCTATATTATATAATATACTGTATCTGTGTATTCTGTATTATATAATATACTGTATCCACGGGTTCTGTATTATATAATATACTGTATCTGTGTATTCTGTGTTATATAATATACTGTATCCACAGGTTCTGTATTATATAATATACTGTTTCTGTGTATTCTGTATTATATAATATACTGTAATCACAGGTTCTGTATTATATAATGTACTGTATTTATAGATTGTGTATTATGTAATGTACTGTATCTGTGTATTCTGTATTATATAATATACTGTATCCACGGGTTCTGTATTATATAATATACTGTATCTGTGTATTCTGTGTTATATAATATACTGTATCCACAGGTTCTGTATTATATAATATACTGTTTCTGTGTATTCTGTATTATATAATATACTGTAATCACAGGTTCTGTATTATATAATGTACTGTATTTATAGATTGTGTATTATGTAATGTACTGTATCTGTGTATTCTGTATTATATAATATACTGTATCCACGGGTTCTGTATTATATAATATACTGTATCTGTGTATTCTGTGTTATATAATATACTGTATCCACAGGTTCTGTATTATATAATATACTGTTTCTGTGTATTCTGTATTATATAATATACTGTAATCACAGGTTCTGTATTATATAATGTACTGTATTTATAGATTGTGTATTATATAATGTAATGTATCTGTGTATTCTGTATTATATAATATACTGTATCCACAGATTCTGTATTATATAATATACTGTATCCATGGGTTCTGTATTCCATAATATACTGTATATGTTTATTCTGTATTATATAATATACTGTATCCACGGGTTCTGTATTATATAATATACTGTATCTGTGTATTCTGTATTATATAATATACTGTATCCACGGGTTCTGTATTATATAATATACTGTATCTGTGTATTCTGTGTTATATAATATACTGTATCCACAGGTTCTGTATTATATAATATACTGTATCTGTGTATTCTGTATTATATAATATACTGTAATCACAGGTTCTGTATTATATAATGTACTGTATCTATAGATTGTGTATTATATAATGTAATGTATCTGTGTATTCTGTATTATATAATATACTGTATCCACAGATTCTGTATTATATAATATACTGTATCCATGGGTTCTGTATTCCATAATATACTGTATATGTTTATTCTGTATTATATAATATTCTATATCCACAGATGCCTATAAAACATATACACTGTGTATGGCTACCGATGGCTTTATAACATTAAGAAACACTGTATAACTATATTTTCTATCTAAAACGCAAAACAATTAAATATTTTTTTTTTACAATATTAGTTAACTTGACTCCTGAGTGTTTTGGTTAACACAGAAAGGAAACATTAAGTAATAACTACAGAAAAATAATTAACAGAAAGCATGATGGGAAAAGGTGGTAAAGAAATATAAACTATAAGACATTTCTGGTCTGATACAGTTACTGATCCCCCTCCTCCTGGCTGGGGACCTACATACTAGCAAAGTATTCCTTTAGAGGGGAGAAAAGATGGCGGATGACGGGCACGCTCCAGGAACGTCCTAAGAGCTTTTGTCTGGCCGTGCGCGTCGTGTTGGAAACGTCAGTGTAATGGACAGGAAATCCAAAGACTCTGGGGTTAAAAGCAAAAGAAACAGTGAATCAAATCTCTACTTTGACATCATTCGTTCACGGTCTGTATTCCAGTCCAAACACCATAACTACTTACACCTCTCACACAGGCTGTGTCGTCCATTTCACTATATATTCACCCTGTATGAAGAGCTGTGTGTGCGTACATATATGGCTGCATGGCTTGGCATTGTGTTTGTAATAACATGCGCAGGTTTTATCATAGCTTTCTATGACAGTCTATGCAGCAGCCCGGTGGATACGACCACGAGTAGCTTTACTCTGGATAATCGTGATCGCATTACGCTGCAGGCGAATAGAAACGTGGCCTATATACGTGTCCGGTAATTCAACTAATTAATGAGACCACATGGGACTCCTGAATAAGTTATGCTATAAACTCCTGCTATGCAATGCTCTCACAAAGGCCCTCCTAGCACCATAACAATGCCATGTTGATGGAGTTACATTGTTACATAGTAATTTAGACTGGAAACAAAAACAAATTACAAAATGTCAGTCCGTTTATTATTGGATCTACTGTCAGTATATCCACTGGCAGACATTTTGTGTTAAGATAGAAATTTAAAATGTACTTAGCAGATGTAACTCCATTTTGTAACAAAAAAAAGACAAACACATTTTATTTATCTGTAACTCTATTCAATCAAACCCTGAGCAATATCCTCACACTATACCACATACTAAATATTGAATCCTTTGAATAGACGTTAAAAAAATAATCTGACTGGAATCCTCATCTAAACAAACATTGTTATTATTATTCACTGATGTGAGAAATCAAAGGGAATTTCAAATTTAAGGCCAGAGGAGCTAATCTGGGAGTGTAGAGGACTTCTTTCCCCCTTCACTCTCACTTTATCGAATAACCCTGAGAGATATGAAATAAAACCTAGTCGGCCCATTTCCGATGTAATTACGGGTTTATCCCTCGATCTTGCTCCGTTATGTCCATCCGTAAACCTATCCCACCTCTCCATCTCCGTACACCACAAGACGTCTTCCTTCTCTTTCATGATCACAGGGAACTCCTGGCCTTTGCCCTGCCTGACGGAGTTCGGATTAGTGGTGATGGTGCAGACTTTACTAAACTGGGGGAATATAAAAGACACATCGTGACTAGTCCTGGTTCTATTACGATGAAGGTAAAATCTTACAGTGACGGCACGTTACATTGAACGGATATCATTATATAATATGACTGCAATGACACCAAAACCGGGCCTTCTGGGAATATATTAATAAATAATAATAATAACAAATTGCATTTATTCTGCTATATAAACCTCAGTATTGTCTGGAGTAACAAGGTTCCATTTGAGTTGGCGTTTAGTTCTGTTTATTGATCCTCCTGACACAAGAGACCCAGTAAGTGAACCTACAGTCTGTGTTATTATACACAGTGTGTGATCTTACAGTCTGGGTTATTATACACAGTGTGGGAATTTACAATCTGGGTTATTATACACAGTGCGGGAACTTACAGTCTGGGTTATTATACACAGTGTGGGAACTTACAGTCTGGGATATTATACACAGTATGTGAGTTTACAGTCTGGGTTATTATACACAGTGTGGAATTTACAATCTGGGTTATTATACACAGTGTGGGAATTTACAGTCTGGGTTATTATACACAGTGTGTGAGCTTACAGTCTGGGTTATTATACACAGTGTGGGAATTTATAGTCTGGGTTATTATACACAGTGTGTGAGCTTACAGTCTGGGTTAATATACACAGTGCAGGAACTTACAGTCTGGGTGATTATACACAGTGTGTGAGTTTACAGTCTGGGTTATTATATATTAGCCATCCTAGCCATTAGCCAACCTAGCCATTAGCCTGCCTGGCTAATGTGAATTCTGTACATAATGGGCATCTGACGTCAGCACGGCTAACATGGCACCAATGGCAGCACAGCCCCCTCCCATCAGCCTGTCCTCCGGGGTGTCCCTCTGTGTGGGAGGGGGAGTGACGTTGCAGGAGGAGGATCAAGCTGCAGGCGGTGGATTACAGGTAAATTTTTGCTTTAAATTGGGCAGACTATATGGGCCAAACGGTTCTTATCTGCCGTCACATTCTATGTTTCCATGTTTTTAATTTGTTCTTTTTTTTTCTTTTATGGGGCACGACGTCAGCAAACACTGGCCAACCTTAATAATAATAAACATGGTGTAACGGACCGTTTTGCACACAAGGGGTAAAAACCGTTTAGGCGATCGGCCCCCTTTCCAGAGATACAGGCACAGCTACTGCAGAACATCAAACTCCCATACTGGATACAAAATAGCACTCCAACTCCCGAACTGGAACCTCCCAAATAGCTGCTAGCAGACGAACAGGAAAAGCAGACGAACAGCTTACACTCCTGGCAATCAGTCTCTAACAGCATACAGTGAATCCCCCCAAGAACGAGACAAGGCTCCGTGTTGAGGGTCAAGCAGTGGTCTGAGGTGCTGGCACACCCAGCCTGGTTTTTATTACAGTGTTTCAAATACAGGACCACCCACAGGGAGGGATAAAACAACCAATCATATCACAGTTACATCCCACATATTCCCTCCCCTTATCCTGAGAGGAAACTCAATTATACAAACAGTTAAAACATACTTTCTACCCAACTTTCATAACTCCAAAACCATACATCACATTCACATAAAATTACATATTCTCAATCAATCCATTCAGGGGAACAACATATTCAAAAATGGCACAAATCAGACAAGGGGTTCAACAGTTAGTAAAAAGTCCTTTGTGACTAAATGAAGCATGGCTTTCTGGCCCAAACCAGTTTCAGAGTCTTCTATCCTGGAGATAAGTAATTGAATTATCTCCCAGGACAGACACAAGACTCCATTAAGCACATGGTTGCAAAAAGACACAAAGCACTTTAAAATACATAAAGTCACATTTATACATAAAACACAGACATTTCACATATCCCCAGATAGCTCAGGTCTGAGCGCACATTATTAAGTGAATGGTGCTCGGACCACACAAATACAGTTTAATCACCATGGAGCCAAAGTCTTTACAGTCAGTTTCATACGAATGGGCTCCATGGGATTCCCATCTGGGGTATAACACATTCAAACAAATCTACTGAAACCCAGGCAGAAAAGCACGAATACAGCTTTTCTGCAGGCAAAAATAAAGTCTTTTAAAAGGGGGCCATAGTCCAAAGGCAGCAGGCGAGCAACCAGGCTTCTCCAATGCAATGTGGCGAGATTGGTCTCGTCACACATGGCTAGCTTTAATAATAAAAAAATCCTGCCGACAGATACATTAAAATAAAGCGGATCAGTCAGGATTACCGTCCTGTATGTCAATGTGAGGTCCTCCTGCTACAGCACAGATGGACCTGCACGTCAGAAACCATTTTATACGGGTGCCCACGGTAAACAGATCTTTAAATCACTCACCTTGGCTACGCGGCCATGTTCGAGGCAATCCTGTAAATTCAATTTATCATTTCCTGTAGCAACGAGAGGCCTAGAAAAGGAGACAGAATCAAACACGTGAAGAATAAGACAGTGACCAACTTCGGGCAGTGATAGACATTTACTGCGCATTATTTGACTGTGATAAAATTCACTTTTATACAAAACTAAATTATAAAGGTTATTCACTAGTCAAGAATCGTCAGGAATTCAGATTTGAAGTTGAATTCCCAACAATTCTCCTTTTAGTGAACAAATCTGTGAGATAATTTTAAGTTTCAATAAATGCTTATTATCATTATTTCTATAGCACGGTAGATAAGAAATATCACTAGCATGATTCAGATTGTTAAATAGAAACTTGGTTTGATCCAAAGACAAAGTAAAGCATTGGAGACACCATATGGGGGAGAAACCGAGGAGGCTTCAGTGCGTATTGAATAGGAAGCGTCTGATGAGATGTCCACATAGAGAGGCTCCAGATTAATTATTCTATTTGAATTATGATTTGACAGTTGACAATGTAGGGACAATGACCTCCCTAGTATTTACCTACCTGTTCATTCCTGGTAGGTTGCCCCAGAAGTAACGGTTTCTGTGCGCTGCCGACACTTCTTGCGCATCAAACATAACAGGGTTTGACTGGAACAATGAAAAGGACATTGATAATCTGCATCACACCGACACATCACCGCACTCATTATAAACAGGACATTGATAATCTGCATCACACCGACACATCACCGCACTCATTATAAACAGGACATTGATAATCTGCATCACACCGACACATCACCGCACTCATTATAATCAGGACATTGATAATCTGCATCACACCCGACATGTCATCACGCACATTATAAACAGAACTTTGATAATCTGCATCACACTGAAACGCCATCACGTTCATTATAAACAGAACATTGATAATCTGTATCACACTGAAACACCATCATGCTCATTATAAACAGAACATTGATAATCTGAATCACACTGAAACGCCATCAAGCACAATATAAACAGGACATTGATAATCAGCATCACACCGACACGTCATCACACTCATTATAAACAAGACATTGATAATCTGCATCACACGTTTCTCACGGCAGTGTTCTAATTGTTCATCTGGGTGGCCGCAATATCTATAGACAACCACGAGGTGGTGGCCTTCTTGTTCACATAAATGCAGGCAGCGGTGTTTGGGCATGAATCTCTTGAAACTAAAATCAGACACAGAAACTCCAGAACAACGCTAGACTTCCAACATCACCTGCGTTCGGTTCCATACAACTTGGAAGGCACTGTTCGGTGAAATCATTAGTCTGGATGAGAGGAAAAAGCTCCAGGGTAAGACTATTGACTCTGTTCGGTAGTTTGTTCATTTTCAAACTACCGAACTAGACCAACCACAAGCCCTGATTCTCTGGAACTGTTTTGAGCATGGGACCATGCCTGCGGTCGGTCAAATAAATGACTTCCAGGAAATTCCTGAACCCCTGAACTGATCTGGGTGATTCTTGTAGATGTTGCTCACCCAGATCAGGGCTATCAGGGAATGTACATTTTTATAGGGGTTCCATGAGTTTTAAATGTACTTTTGGTGTTTTATAAAAATATAAATTTTTTCTGCCTGGAGATAATCTCCCAGGCAGAGGGGAGCGATTGCATGTTTGTTTATGGGAGTGTTGTGCATTTTAACACCTGTGTCATTGGTCTGTAACTTTATCTTGTAGTTCCCCACAAGGTCCATGTGGGAGTACTCCTTGCTTGGGGATTGCATAAAAGGCCAGTGTGGCGCTCCCATTAAAGTGAGATTCGTTTTACCCTTCATGTCTAGGCTCATGTTTGGGGGATTGGAGAGCTATATTCACCCCCTGTGGATTACTAAAATCACTATACTCCCTTTGATCACAACACGTGCTCTTAGCCTGCAGCCTGCTTCGCTATCTGGACTAGGAGAGGTCTACCCACTGGAAGCTGGATCCTGATCTTGGGTCTAGGGTGGGTGGTCTTGGGTCCAGGGTGGGTGGAGGAAAGCGAAACCCCAACCAAGCTGCGGCGGTTTGTGGGGTTTACGGTGGTTATGGTGTTCCAATGCAGTGCTTATGGTGTACTAGGAAGCAGCGACTGACGGAGGTAACCAGTCGGGGTGCCAGGTGGTTCATCACACCTTCATCATCAGGAGATGTTAAAGAACTTGTTCCAGGTTTGCAGGTTCCAGTCTCTCACCTCCAGATGTTGTGAGATTACTTTTTTGAAGTGGGTATCCATGGCAACCACGTTCTCAAAGAGCCAGAAGAATGGACGATCTTCACCTGCTTTAGGCTGAGCTTCATGGAGAAGACGGGGAAAATCAAAGAAGAGACATCCAGTGCCTGCTGGGAAAAAGAAGGGAAAAACCTTAACACACTACAAAGGTGGCCACGCATAGTGTCATAGTGTGACCTTTATCAAGCTTACTACTATGTTAATGGGTATAGTCCTTCATAATCACAATAAAATCCATACATATTGCACACGGAAAGCATGTAGATAAAATACAGTATGGTGTTTATATACACTCTGTGAGAGGAACCCAAACCTGTATCTCCTGCTACGCCATCGCCCAATGCATTTGTTTGAGAGGGCAGTCACTCTGTTTGTAAATTGACTCTTATCTGCTCCATCGATAGTTGATAAAAGCACAAAAAAAGAGGGAGTGGGCCTGAGGAACTTCAAAACTAATTTTCACTTTGCATTTTTATAAGTTTATTTCATTTAATGAAACAATAATGTGTTTTGATGTAAATTATGTATATTGACTTTCATGTCAAAATGTCCCTTTGTATCTGGCTGAGCAGCCATGTTGGGTTACTATTATCTGACCAATTGCTTGGTGCTGCAGGGTCATACAGAGCAATCGCAGCAGCAGCAAGGTAGGCTGAGCACTAGTTGTTCAGTTTACAGTAGAGTCTGACCCAACATGGCTTCTCAGTCAGATAAAAATGTGACATTTTCTCAATAAGATTAATATATACCAGGCTACAGTCTAAACATAGCCATCACATTGACCCCAAGTCGTCATGGTGCTTAGCGTGGCCCTTTATGTATTTACTTTTGCTTCATTTACCATATATGCCTTTCCGGGCTGGGTTGACTACTGCAATGTCATTACACGGGCTGCCACCAATCACCAAGTCAAATGGTCCCCATTTCTGGATCTGTGGTGGAGAATGTGTGTTCATTAGAAGTGGAACAAAGAGTATAAATCATTTAGACTAGAAGTTGAAGAGTGCAGCTAAGATGGTCTACGTTAATGTTAACAATGTCATTCTCAAGCTACAAGTAATCTTGGTGTGGCGAACAGAACCTTTTGGAGGAGCCTGTTTGCCAGCCTCCAGCCTCCTGCCCCATGACTATGGCCCGCGCAACAGACTTGGCTAAAATACTTTTAAAAGACTCTGTTCGTGCAATTGGGACTATATGGTTCGGTAACCAAACAACCGCACGGACCAGAGACCACCCTGGAACTTGTTAAGCCTGAATTGATACTTTGTAACATTGCCACCGCAGTGTTCTAAGTGTTCCTCTGGGTGGCCGCAATTCCTATGGACGACCACGAGGTGGTAGCCATCTTGTTCACATGAACGCAGGCAGCAGTGTTTGGGCATGAATCTCATGGAACTAAAATAAGACACAGAAACTCCCGAACACAGCTGGACTTCCATCATCGCCTGCGTTTGGTTCTATACAACTTACGAAGACACTGTTCGGTGGAATCATTCGTCTAAATAAGGTGAACAAGCTCCAGGGTAGAACTATGGATACCGTTCGGTAGTATGTTCACTTTTTAAACTACTGAACTAGACCAACCGCAAGCCCTGTTTCTCTGCAACTGTTTTGGGCATGGGACCATGCGTGCGGTCAGTCAAATAAATGACTTCCAGGAAATTCCTGAACCCCTGAACTGATCTGGGTTATTTTTGGATACGTTGGTCACCCATATCAGGGCTGTAACGTTTGTGTGGAGTTTTGTGTGTATTAAGGTATTTTTGGGGTTTTATAAAAATGGGTGTTTTTGTGTCTGGAGATAATGGAGTTTATACAGTACTTGACTCCATTATCTCGCAGGTACAGAGGAGGGATTGACCTAGTTTGTATGGGAGTGTCCTAGATCTGAGAGCCAATGTGATTGTGTACAGGGCTCGAGTCCTGCAGGAACGCGTGGGAACGGCGTTCCTGCACTTTTTTCACAGCAGGAACGCCGTTCCCCCTGCAGGCACTCAGGGGGCGGCAAAAAATGCTGCCCCCAAATGCCCTGTGTTCCCCTGTCATGGGGGGGGGGGTCACCTGATGGATTGCCCCCCGGTTATTTTACTGTTTTTATTCGAATGCCCAAAACTACCGAACGGGAGACCACCCCGGGGTGCCGCGCGGGATGTCTGCTGATACTGGGAGCCGGGTTGATGACGTCATATTCCGGCTCCCAGCATCAGCAGACATCCCGCGCGGCGAGAGGGAGCAGAGAGCACACAGCTCCCTCTCCGCGTGTGACAGGGAGAGAGCCGTCCTCAGTGCAGCCCCACTGGACCCCAGGGAAAGGTAGGGATGCTGGGTGGGTTGGAATGGGATATGTTAATTTGTTGATAATATTATTAATGTATGTCTGTTTGTGGATGTGTGGATGTCTGTTTGTGGATGTGTAGATGTCTGTTTGTGTGTGTGTGGATGTCTGTGTGTGGATGTCTGTGTGTGGATGTCTGTTTGTGTATGTGTGGATGTCTGTCTGTGGATGTGTGGATGTCTGTTTGTGGATGTGTGGATGTCTGTTTGTGGATGTGTGGATGTCTGTTTGTGGATGCGTGGTTGTCTGTTTGTGGATGTGTGGATGTCTGTTTGTGGATGTCTGTGGATGTGTGGATGTCTGTGGATGTGTGGATGTCTGTCTGTGGATGTCTGTTTGTGGATGTGTGAATCTCTGTGGATCTCTGTGGATGTGTGGATGTCTGTTTGTGGATGTGTGGATGTCTGTTTGTGGATGTGTGGATGTCTGTTTGTGTGGATGTCTGTGGATGTCTGTTTGTGTGGATGTGTGGATGTCTGTTTGTGGATGTGTGGATGTCTGTTTGTGGATGTGTGGATGTCTGTTTGTGGCTGTGTGGATGTCTGTTTGTGGATGTGTGGATATCTGTTTGTGGATGTCTGTGGATGTGTGGATGTCTGTTTGTGGATGTGTGGATGTCTGTTTGTGGATGTGTGGATGT
>OW240913.1:6283345-6310648 GCA_933207985.1 Pelobates cultripes
CTGGGTGAATTTCGAGTATGTTGCTCACCCAGATCAGACCCCTTATACCCCCTGGGGACCCCTTATACCCCCTGTATTTAGGTGACATCCAGAAAGTGGGGAAAACTCTGTCCCCACTAATCTGTTTAAGTGCTAATCTAAGGGGAGGAGAGGGAGGGGAGGTGACCGGGTTACAATTGGCTACTGTACTAATTATGAAAGTTACCTCCCTTGCATGGGAGAAATGCATAAAAGCAGACCTGTGAATAAAGCTGACAGTTGACTCCCAGACTATGTGTCGTCTAGTCTTTGGGGAGGTAGATTATGCTGTGTTCCTGTGATTTTGTATGCTGAATCTTTGTTCCCAGCGGAGAGCTATTGGATTAACCCCTGCTCCTCCGCTACAATTGGTGGCAAGCGACGGGATCATTCCCACAGCCCAGAAGGACAGCTACAAGGTAACACCATTCCCTGGATTTACAAATTGAAGGTAACGCTAGTACCCGTACAGCACCTCTATCTACAAAAGAACCAACTTCAGCAGAGCAAGCATGGCGCCCAGCTACACTCAGGAGGAGTTCGACGCTATGCTGAAAAGTCTGCTGGCTTTCTTCGGACCCAATCCAGAAGAGAAATACGCACAGAACGAGTTTGGAAGAGAACTCCAAAGCAGACTGGCCTTTTCCCCAGGTACACCTCCCATGGAAACCGTGGAAAGGATTATGGCAGATGTACACGAATATCTAATGGCAAAGCAGCAGGCAGACCGGAGGTCCAGAGAGGGGTCCCCAACCCCACCCCGCATAGTACAAGGGAAGCCTAAAATCCCGTACCATGCTTTTAAAAATTATGTGGAAACCGAGGACATCGATGGCTACTTGCATGACTTCGAGAGGTTATGCCAACTACATGAGATTAACATTGCAGACCAGGTACCCCTGCTGGTGGGCAAACTAGCGGGCCGGGCAGCAGAAGCCTACCGCACAATGCCAGACGAGGACAGCAGGGACTACCAGAAAGTGAAGCAGGCGATCCTGACGAGGTATGCCATTACCCCAGAGGCATACCGGCAGCAGTTCAGAGAAAGCCGAAAGACAGAGACAGACACCCACATGGAGTGGGCACACCGCTTAACTAGGGCTGGCAAGGGATGGGTGCAAGCCGCACAAGCAACAACAGTAGAGGATATGTTACAATTACTGCTACTGGAACAATTCTTCCAGGGGTTAACCCCGGATTTACAAAACTGGCTGAGGGATCGAAAACCACGCACCTTAACCGACGCAGCCAGGCTGGCGGACGAGTACCAAGATGCCAGAAGGGCACAGTCACGGCCCACCTCGGGAGCTGCAACCACAACTCCTACTGTTACCACCACCCCATCAATTCGTCCTGGTGGTGGGAACTACCAAACCCCTCCACGGTACAACAATGCCCGATCTTTCATCCAGTGTCACACGTGTAACCAGCAGGGCCACATACAGAGAGACTGTCCCAGGAACAAGAACCGCCCCACGTGGAATACTCCAACGAATTCCCCTGCAAACCGGGCAGCTGTACACTGCTTCCAGAGTGAGCCCCGACAACCTTCCTTTTGGGCCGGGTCCACTGAAGAACCCTTGGGCACGCTCCACGAAGTCAACCCAATACAAGCGGCTTCAGACAACAGACAGGGGCATCGCCAAGGGGTACACGTAGAGGGAAAACGCCTCCAGGGTCTGCGCGACTCTGGGGCCACCATAACTCTGGTGCGCAATCACCTAGTTCCAAAGAACCAGCTCACTGGAGAATATGTGGCAGTTCGGCTGGCAGGGGGAGCGATTTACAAAATTCCTACTGCCAAGGTACATTTGGATTGGGAAGCGGGGTCAGGGAATGTGGAAGTGGGCCTTATGCAGGATTTACCAGCCGATGTCATCTTGGGGAACGATTTGGGGGAGCTGACCTCCGCTTTTGTCTCTCAGCACCCCGCGCAGGAAGCACTACCTGTTGTAACACGGCCGCATCTTCCGAACACTCTGAGGCTCAGGTAAGCCACAGTCCTAACCCCCCTTTCGACCCCAGGGCTCCCCCCTTAGAATTTGGTACTGAAGTAGCCACCGACCCGTCCTTGCAGGTATACCGAGATAGGGTTACGCAGAACCAGGCGGGGTTAGAGGGGGAGAGATATGCTTGGGAGAAAGGGTTACTGTATAGGTATGCCAAAAAGGTAGTAGCAGGATCCGTACCCATGACCCTCACACAGTTAGTAGTTCCTAAAAAGTGCAGGCAAGAGTTGTTACATATTGCCCATGACATCCCTTTGTCAGGACATCTAGGCATCAGTAGGACGAAGCATCGTTTGACCCAAAACTTCTTTTGGCCAGGAGTCTCCAAAGATATCCGGCAGTATTGCCAAACTTGCGATACATGCCAGAGAGTAGGGAAGAGAGGGGACCGATACAAGGCAAAAATGCACTCCCTTCCCATAATAGATGAGCCCTTTAGTAGGGTGACAGTTGATATAATTGGACCCCTAGCAAAACCCAGTCCTTCCGGGAAAAAGTATATCCTAACAGTAGTGGACTATGCTACCGGGTACCCAGAGGCAGTGGCCCTAACTAATATCCATGCAGAAACTAAAGTGGATGCCCTGATCCGGATATTCTCCAGAATGGAGATTATCTCGGATCGGGGTACCCAATTCACGGCCGAAGTCACTCACCAGTTATGGAGAACATGTGGGGTGAAACCTATTGTAAATTCAGCATATCACCCCCAGTCCAATGGGCTCTGTGAACGTTTCAACGGAACCTTAAAGCAAATGCTCCGTACGTTCATGGATACCCAGAAGGACTGGGAAAGGTTTCTTCCCCATCTGCTTTTTGCTTACCGAGAGGTACCCCAGGAGTTCACAGGGTTCTCGCCATTCGAATTACTATTCGGAAGGAGAGTGCGGGGTCCTTTGGACCTCATTTGGGAACACTGGGAAGGAACTGTCACCAGTAATGGTACCCCTATTGTCCCATATGTGCTAGAGTTCAGGGAGCGCTTGGAGACCCTAATCCAGACAATACGGTCCAATCTCCAGGCGGCCCAGCAACGACAGCACAGGTGGTACGATAGGGGAGCCAGGGACCGCAGTTTTCAAATAGGACAGAAGGTGTTAATCTTGAAGCCTGTCCAAAATGACAAACTGCAGGCCTCCTGGCAGGGCCCTTATAAGGTGGTTGAACAGGTATGTGACACCACCTATATAATTGGCCAATGTACTGGAGCGGGCGGTAAACGCATGCTCCATGTTGACATGCTGAAACTGTATCACGAGCAGGCCGAGGAAGTAACTGCCATATGTGCATCGGCCGCCGAGGACCCAGACAATTTACCTCTACCGGACCTATTAGAAAAAGGGGGGCCTGACACAGAATTAGGGGAAGTACAGCTGGGAGACAGGCTGAGCCCTAGAGAATGGGCTCAGATACTAGAGCTGATTAGAGAGAAAGGGGATACTTTTTCCAATCAGTCCGGATATACCCCGTTGGCCACCCACAGGGCAGAAACCCCAGGGCAACACCCTCTTCGTCAAACCCCCTACCGCATACCAGAGTCTGTAAAAGATCATATAGGTTGACGAAATGCTGCAGCTAGGAGTGCACCAGCACTACCGGAGAGGCCCAGTGACTACCTGGGCCTCTCCTGTAGTGCTGGTGCCGAAGCGGGACGGAACCACCCGCTTCTGCGTAGACTACCGGAAGCTTAATGATAAAACGATTTCCGATGCCTACCCTATGCCCCGAATCGATGAGCTCCTAGATAAAATGGCCAGGGGCCAGTACCTCACCACAATAGACTTGTGCAAAGGGTACTGGCAGATCCCACTAGCCGAGGATGCCATCCCAAAGTCCGAATTCGTCACCCCGTTTGGGCTATACCAATTTAAGGTGATGCCATTTGGGATGAAGAATGCGCCGGCTACCTTTCAGAGGCTGGTAGATCGGCTACTGGACGGATCCCAGGAGTATGCTTGCGCCTATTTAGATGATAATGCGATATTCAGCAACTCCTGGGACGAGCATTTAACTCATATTGGAGCCATCCTCGACCGCATCAGGGAGGCAGGTCTAACGTTGAAACCCAGCAAGTGCCATGTAGGGATGGCTGAAGTGCAATACTTGGGCCACAGGATAGGCAGTGGGCAGCAAAAGCCTGAACCTGCTAAGATAGAGGCCTTAGCTAAGTGGCCGACCCCTGGCACGAAAACCCAGGTTTTAGCCTTTTTAGGGACTGCCGGTTATTACCGTAAATTTGTGCCCAATTATAGTGCCCTAGCCAAGCCCCTTACTGACCTCACCAAGAAGAACCTGCCCAAAATAGTTACCTGGAGCCTAGAGTGTGAGAAGGTGTGGCGAAACCAACCTGGCCACGTGTCCTTGGAGGGGGCTGCTTGCCCGCCTCTTGCCTTTAGACTATGGCCCTTGTTCTTTTTCCCTGCAGAAAGGCTGGTTTGTGCCTTTCTGTGGACTGTTAAAGCCATGCTACCCCAGATAGCTATGCCATGGAGCCCAGCAGTATACTGAAAGACTGTATGGTTCCTATTCAACTGTCTACAGCATTCATAGGAGCATCCTTTAACGGAGGTATCCAGTCGGGGTGCCAGGTGATCCGTTACATTGGTGACAGCGGTGGGATGGCGTCCTAGTGCGAGGTATAGCAGCTCGGAGACACAGTTCGTGGATTTACAAATTGAGGGCAACGCTAGTACCCGTACAGCGACCCTATCTACAAAAGAACTAACTTCAGCAGAGCAAGCATGGCGTATGACTACACTCAGGAGGAGTTTGACAGAGAGGTTAATGAGGTGCTGTCTACCTTTGGACCCAACCCCCAGAGAGAGCCGTGCAGCTCACCAGGAAACTAGTAGGAGAATACCTGCAATCTCTAGTAGATTTGGCCAAAAAGGAGTCCCAGGGAGCCAAAGGTGTCGTCCTTCCTCCCCAGCGGCAGTGTGTACCCCAGGGAGCTGAAGGTGCCGTCCTTCCTCCCCAGTGGCAGTGTGTATCCCAGGGAGCAGAAGGTGTTGTCCTTCCTCCCCAGCGGCAGTGTGTGTCCCAGGGAGCCAAAGGTGTCGTCCTTCCTCCCCAGCGGCAGTGTGTGTCCCAGGGAGCTGAAGGTGCCGTCCTTCCTCCCCAGTGTGTATCCCAGGGAGCTGAAGGTGTCGTCCTTCCTCCCCAGCGGCAGTGTGTATCCCAGGGAGCTGAAGTTGTCGTCCTTCCTCCCCAGCGGCAGTGTGTACCCCAGGGAGCAGAAGGTGCTGTCCTTCCTCCCCAGCGGCAGTGTGTATCCCAGGGAGCCAAAGGTGTCGTCTTTCCTCCCCAGCGGCAGTGTGTATCCCAGGGAGCCAAAGGTGTCGTCTTTCCTCCCCAGCGGCAGTGTGTACCCCAGGAAGCAGAGACCGTCTGTCTCGCACCCCAGCCGCAGGACAAAATATTGAAAGGGGAGACAGTTGGTCCCCCTCTCCACCAGCAAAGAGGAGCAGGTTACACCCTCTCTCCAGCGGCAGCCTAACCCACCAAGGGGAGATGTTCAGCCCCACAACTATGCAGATGGGACCGTAGTCTCTGCACTTGCAGCACCAGGGGTAGGGACGGTTGGTCCTGTCCCCCAGCCACAGAGCAGTGTATCCAGAGGGGAGACACTTGGACTAATTATTCTATGTGAATGGGTGAATTTCACCAAGTGAATAACTGCACGAACAGACTTTAATGTTATTTTACTGTTTTTATTCGAATGCCCAAAACTACCGAACGGGAGACCACCCCGGGGTGGTCGTGTGTTTCCAATTAGCTGAATGATACAATGTTGCGAAGGGAATTAAGTACCTGTATGTGTGGCCGCCATTTCGCCTACCGAACACGTGGCAGCGGCCATCTCACGCACGAACAGCGGTACTTGGTCGTCAAACGCCTGGAACTCAAACCGGGCATTCGACTAACCGAGTACCGCTAAGACCTCCAGCATGCTCCGACAGCATGAATCAAACACACGAACGCCCCGGCGTTCGGTAGATAGATTCCCCTAAATGAGGGGATTCATACGAATGCTAGCAATCGCATGGATTGCTAAGCTGTTCGGTATTTTGCATTCACTAAAATAGACCAGCAGGGCCAGAATTCATGGAACTGTTTTCGGCTACTGAGTCCCTGCGGTCGGTCAAATCTTTAACTGTCTATAACTCCCGAACCCATGGTCCGATCTGGGTGAACTTCGAGTATGTGGCTCATCCAGATCAGACCTACCAGGGGACCCCTTATTTGTCCTTGTACCCCCTGTATTTAGGGCACATCCAGAAAGTGGGGAAAACTCTGTCCCCAATAATCTAAGGGGAGGAGAGGGAGGGGAGGTGACCGGGTTACAATTGGCTACTGTACTAATTATGAAAGTTACCTCCCTTGCATGGGAGAAATGCATAAAAGCAGACCTGTGAATAAAGCTGACAGTTGACTCCCAGACTATGTGTCGTCTAGTCCTTGGGGAGGTGGATTATGCTGTGTTCCTGTGATTTTGTATGCTGAATCTTTGTTCCCAGCGGAGAGCTATTGGATTAACCCCTGTTCCTCCGCCACACAAGTGTGGTCCTATTAAAGTCAGTTCACTTCACCCTCAACACACAGCCTCGTCTCATGATTGTAGGGAACAGCTATACCAGCTATACCTGCTTTGGATTGCTATACTGGTTATAATCACTAGCTCTTGTAAGAGCTACACAACTATACCTGCTAGACTCTCTGGAGTAGGAGAGGCCCACCCACTGGAAGCTGGATCCTGGGCTTGGGTCCAGGGTGTGTGGAGGACAGCGGGACCCCAGCCAAGCTAAGGGGCTATGGTGCCTATGGTGTTTGGTGCTGTGCTTATAGAATTCCAGGCTACTAGGAAGAAGCTATTGGCAGAGGCACCCAGTTGGGGTGCCAGGCGGTTCATCACACTTGGAATAGAAGATCACTCAGGTCCTGGGATATAGGATCCTCCATAGACAGAGCCCTTTTCCCTCAGATGTCACTAGTGGTGGCTGAGGGCTTAACAAAGCTTGATGGTGGTAGCTCTGACTTTTGTCAAGCAGAAAAATACATAGGACAAAGTAGTCCCTAATTTGTCTTCAGATATATTTTGACTGCGTTGGAATGCTTTTTTTTGGTGGGGAGGTAGAAGCACTTTAACCCCTTAAGGACACACGACGTGTGACATGTCATGATTCCCTTTTATTCCAGAAGTTTGATCCTTAAGGGGTTAAACAATGTACTTTACTCACCTGTTTGCGGGTAATATGTCTTATGTCTCCTACATATGTGATCTCCCCAGGATGTCGCGTAGTTCCCACAGCAATGGCATTCTCACAAATCTCAGATGCAATATATCGCTCTACCTTGATCCTGAGCATTTTTAAAACCAACAGACCTACCCAAGAACAAAAATGAAAAACAAAGAAATAACTGTGTTACGAGTCTTGGAATGGTTGACAATGAGGGGCGCCACTTTCTCCTTTCTGGAGGTATACACTTTAGCTTGATCTACATACCAGGTGTGTTTTAAGCACTACAGATTTGTAATATTGATAAACAATGCACGGGTGCACCCAGCTAGTGAGGGTGCAAGGGTAAAGAGCTGCCACTCGGTAGGCACACTCCAAAGAGCCTATATTAACAACTTAAAAATGATAGTGTAGGAATGGAATATCCAAACAAACACTAAAGGGAACTAAGTTCCCAAGGACTAGTGAGATGTAACAACAAAGTGCTACAATAAGATCTATGTATATAAATTAAAATAACAAAGTTTATTGCTCAAAATTTAAAACAGTGAGAACAAAAAACACAACAATACAACAGTACTATTGCAAGACCAGGATAATGGATCCGAGACCAACCACTGTAATAAATCTAAAGGTGCAATCAAAAGCCCGCTGGTCGCGACTCCTAGGGGCTAAAGAATACCTTCCGATGTGGATAACGTGGTGGTACTGTGGTCTTTGTACTGGAAAGGATCCTTTCCATTTCCTGAGGAAGTCCTGACTGCGACAGCATGAAACGCGTAGAGCCATAAGATCCACTTTCCAGTACAAAGTCCACAGTACCACCATGTTATCCACATTGTTTTTAGATTTGTAATATTCACTGTGCAAACTGCAGGTTTCACTGGCAATAGTTATGTTATATTTTTATATTATTATCTCCTGTTATACCTTAGTAAGTCATACAGTATGGCCAATTGTTGAATGTCTCCTCACCTGTTGCAATCCCGTCAAACAAGGACAGAACTCGAATAGGCTTCCGATTCTCAGCTGGTAAAGGTGGATACAGCTTTGGTGGGTCCTGGTTAGGGAAATATAGAGGGCAGGTTGCTATATCTGGGAATGTACTGTATTAGTAATGCAAGCTCCTGTGTCCAGGTGCAGTGTAACCCGTAATTAATTCCTACTTCCATAAATATAAATACTGTATCCATAACTCTATTGTCCAAGCTTGAGACTACATAGTCTGACTGTTCTGATACCAGTCTAGCTCTATTCCTATTCTAAGTCCTGTCCCTCCTTTAATTCCATTATTAATTAAGTAATTTTTTGCTGATGCGGTAGCATGGACATTTTGTGGCAGACATGGTAAGGTCATCATATGAATGTAGACTTGAACTGTCCAACATATGATGGCAGCTGTGGATGGGGCAGTATATACCCATAGCCCACCTTCTATATAAAAAAGCCAGTTAGGCATAACATTACCAAAGGACCTTGCTAAAGATTTGTATCTATATTAATATGTATTTTATTGTTAGTTGTACTACCTGGTAATATTGCTATAATTGCTATATTTACATATGATCAGCGGGTTTCACCTGAATATTAAACTCTCTGTCCGGAGCCACCGGCTGGTTAAAGTGACCCTGAACTGGATTACTTACAAATTCCTGGTCGTGTTTATTGGATAATATGCCCTGCAGCCGGCTGGGCCAGTCACGTCGTCTCCTTAGTAGGCCATGGGTGATCTTGGGACGACATAAATAGCAAATCCAGGGATTCCCTTTAATAGCCGCCTCAGCTGTGCCAGGTCCCACAAATAAATCCACACATTCAACACAGAAAGATCTGTATAAACAACACAACATAATATACAATGTCACCGTGTTATATTCACAACACAAAAATTAACAAATCCACACAGAAAGATCTGTATAAACAACACAATATACAATGTCACTGTGTACAACACAAAGATTAGCGCTTATAGTTTAGAAGTCAGCTTTACTGAAACAGCATAATCATTCTCTGCTTTGTTCTAATTACAGATCCGCGCAATTCATCTAAAACAGTGTGAGGATTAGACTGTGAAGCATTGGGCACCTGGTACTCTTAGACATGAGGTCGGTACAGCGTTGCTACTAACAGTCACAAGTAAAGAATGTCACATATATTCTCCTGATCCATACCATTATATACCCCCAAAGTCTCTGTAGGATTATGTTAACTAAACGCACCAAAAAACCCCCACACATTAGAGAGAAAAGAAATCTTCTTTAAAAGTAGAACCAGCGACCAATCACAAGACAGAGTCTGCTAATACACACTGTATTACGTGTAAACTAACGCACAAAACGCGTTGGGTCGGACGGGCTTGGACGGTTTGTATTAGCAGCACTCTCTCTTGTATTCATTTTTCAGTAAAGATATTTCTGCTCTGTGTTTGGAGGCTATGGTTCTACTTTTAAAGCAGATTATTTTCTCTGAGGTTTGGAGTCCAAGCAGTAGATGTTGGGCCCTTGGTTTATGTCTAAGGATTCTGTGAGCAGTGCCTTTTGAGCAGGTTTTCATGTTTTTCCTTTGTATTTACTAAGCCGAATTGTAGCAAATCAAAACCAGACTATAAATGTCAGGTTAAACAGCCAAGCTGGGACTATTGCTGAGTTGGTGAAATTTTCCATTGGTCTTACAACCTAAATAGCTTTTTTTAGGAAATAAACCACAAAGTCTCCAGCTGAACTCAGAATACCCTGTTGTAAAAAAGGAAAAACCAACTCTAATGATCTGTGTTGTGATTAAATAGAAAGTTTCTATTCAATTATAGATAATTAATTATAGTAATAACAGAACCTCCCTCTCAGAGTAACCCCAAAACTCGGCTATCTTGCTCAGTATGACTTGGCTTTCATTCACACAATAAAACCTGGATCGGTGCTGATCTAGGTCTCATACAAATAGCAAACACAGCAGACACTTCAATATTCTTTGATACAGAAAAGGGGCTCCAACCTCCAGCAGTTTCTGTTTTCACACATCAGCACCTCTCGCCCAGAGCAGCACACACTGCAGTATGACTGGTAGCCATCTTCGTCAAGCTGGTAGCCCCACTCCACAAACCAGCTCTGAAAATGAGTGATCACAAGTAGGTCAGAGCAGGATTTCTCTCAGTCCAAAATTGCCATAAAATACTCCAAATCAGTTATGTTCTCAGTTTATTTATTTCAGTCTACAATATACAGTATGAAGGGTACAGGACAGGTCCGTAGCAAGTAGAACATCCTCAGAATAGCCTTTGGAATTAATTACACATTGTAGGGTACAGGACAGGTCCGTAGCATGTAGAACATCCTCAGAATAGCCTTTGCAATTGATGACATATTGTATGGTATGAGGAGTACAGGACAGGTCCGTAGCATGTAGAACATCCTCAGATTAGCCTTGGGAATTAATTACATATTGTATGGTATGCAGGGTACAGGACAGGGTCCATGGCATGTAGAACATCCTCAGATTAGCCTTTGGAATTGATCACATATTGTACAGTATGCAGGGTACAGGACAGGTCCGTAGCATGTAGAACATCCTCAGATTAGCCTTGGGAATTAATGACATATTGTATGGTGTGTAGGGTACAGGACAGGTCTGTAGCATGTAGAACATCCTCAGATTAGCCTTTGGAATTAATGACATATTGTATGGTATGTAGGGTGTAGGACAGGTCCATGGCATGTAGAACATCCTCAGATTAGCCTTGGGAATTAATGACATATTGCATAGTGTGTAGGGCACAGGACAGGTCTATAGCATGTAGAACATCCTCAGATTAGTCTTTGGAATTAATGACATATTGCATGGTATGTAGGGCACAGGACAGGTCTATAGCATGTAGAACATCCTCAGATTAGCCTTGGGAATTAATGACATATTGTATGGTATGTAGGGCACAGGACAGGTCCGTAGCATGTAGAACATCCTCAGATTAGTCTTTGGAATTAATGACATATTGCATGGTATGTTAAGCACAGGACAGGTCTATAGCATGTAGAACATCCTCAGATTAGCCTTGGGAATTAATGACATATTGTATGGTATGTAGGGTACAGGACAGGTCCGTAGCATGTAGAACATCCTCAGATTAGCCTTGGGAATTAATGACATATTGTATGGTGTGTAGGGCACAGTACAAGTCCGTAGCATGTAGAACATCCTCAGATTAGCCTTGGGAATTAATGACATATTGTATGGTATGTAGGGCACAGGACAGGTCCGTAGCATGTAGAACATCCTCAGATTAGCCTTGGGAATTAATGACATATTGTATGGTATGTAGGGCACAGGACAGGTCCGTAGCATGCAGAACATCCTCAGATTAGCCTTGGGAATTAATGACATATTGTATGGTGTGTAGGGCACAGGACAGGTCCGTAGCATGTAGAACATCTTAAGGAAAGTCATGGAAAGCACTGGTGTGATATTGTACAGAGTGTAAGGTGCGGACATATCAGGACATCATAGGATAGCATTAGACAGTGTGAGTGTCATATTGTACAGTAGGTAGGTGACAGCACAGGTCAGAAGGTTATACAGAATCCTATGGAGAGCCTAGGATATAGTAAATGGTATTCGTTGTCTATACCTTACCATGCAACGTCGGCACAGGCCTCCATTAAATAAGGGGTGCTCCAGGGTAGCATTCAGATGGCCGCAAGCTATGCAGAAATCTGCGGGAAAATATATCAAACAGACTCATAAAAGGAGGGCCCAGGTGCTTTATTTTGGTTTGTCGGATTTTTATTGTTTTATGTTAGTAAAGGCTACGAGGTTGTCCTTTTATTATATTCTCGCACAACCAGACTAATCGTAATCCTGCGACATGGTATTCGCCAAAACAATGTGACTTAGATTAACTTTCTGTTACATTCTGCGGGACTTGTCTGTAACTGTATTCCCACATTGTACTGCTTGCTAAATGTTAGAAATGTTCAGCTCTCTTATTCTTACTTCATTTTTGTCTTCTGACTTTATCTTCTATTAATGGATATTTGTGGCACCCTCAATAAAAAATCCATTAAAAAAATAAAAAAAAATAAACAGATTCATAAAAGACAAACATTTGTTACGCTGATTTCAGGGTTCTTGGAACTCAACTGCCGTCAGCTCATTTCTGACTTTATAAATCTAAGGAACATTGGTCGTCCCTACAAAATGTGAGTAAATAATGAAACTAGAGAATTTAAAGAGTGGTTCCTTACAGTCTCGGGTCCTTTCCTAAATGTTGAAATCAGAAAAAGGCACAGTGCTCCCATGTGGGGGAGGGGGAGCCCGGTACCTGTGAATCACTAAACAGATCCAAAACGCCAATGTATGAAAACAGCAAACTAAACAGGTCACGCACACACACGCAAAGTCCCAATATACAGATTTATTGCAGAAACGCAATATTACATCCCCGATAAAGGGTTTTATCATTAATCATAATAAGGCTGAAACAGCGCCTGTGTTAACCCAATAAATCTGTACAGTGGGACTTTGCCGGATCCATACTTTTTGCTGTTTCACTCACATTCTCAAGACTGAGCGGGGCGCATTGTCATTTTAACCCCTTAAGAACACATGACATGTGTGACATGTCATGATTCCCTTTTATTCCAGAAGTTTGGTCCTTAAGGGGTTAAACTAATTCTTTTTTGTGTGTGTGTGTGTGTGTGTGTCTATATTCATTTCCAGAATTTCCCCTATAACGAGACGGTTTTCTGTTTTCACCTGCATGATAAGGCTATAATTATAGCCCACTCACTTGTCAGTTTTAATTTTTTTTTTTTTTATATATATATTTTTTATTGCTTTTAAATAGTTTTCATACATACAATAAATTAAACTGACATAACAAATATACAAAAACATAGACACGAAGACAATAACAAACATAACGATTTGTATTTGAATAGCATCACAAAGTAATTTAGAATTCAAAAGCCCTTAAATAGATATGAAACCTTAATTTAATTATAACTTATGTCTACCAAGACTGCAATCGCGGGCCAAAATCGGTCTCTAATATTTATTATATATCCTTAAGAATTCGATCTAGTACATTTTCCCTCTATAATTTGGATCCATTTGTTATATTGATATTGTTTACTTAACAAATGAATGGAGGAGACCAGAAGATCTTTTTCCATCCGAAGTTGGAATAGCAATTGGTCGATAAGATTCCTCTTCTCAAAGGGGTGGTATGACTTCCATTTCCTCGCTATTACAATCTTGGTAGCCAAAAATTATAATACATTTGGATATAGAAGATGATAAGTTCCAATTTAGGTGTAGTAAGGTGGTATCAGGGCCCGGATGAATTGAAATGTGGAATAATGATTTAAGCAGTTCGAAAGACCACCTCCAGAGGGGTTTAACTAATTTGCAATACCACCTTTTACCACATTTTAAACTAATTCTTTAACGATATTAAATATCAAAATATATATTGTATATAAAATACAAATAAAATAAAAAAATCTAAATGTTAGAATATTTAAAAATGTATTAAAAGGTTTTAGAAATGTATTAAAAAATACTAAATGATTTGAACAGCTTCAACCAAAAATATTAAATCAAGACCTAAGTCGGAGGTTCTAGCTGAAAGCAGCCCTACCCTGTAATCTCACCATTATTCTTGCAATGTTGAGCTCAAGAGTTTGATTTTATTAGTATAAAAAAACACCCAGTACCTTTGACACTGTCACAGGGTGAAAGTTTAATAAAGGAAAAGGGCGCTCATGTCCTTGGCAGAGTTTTAATGAAATATCTTACACATCGGCTGCTATCGAGGTATAATAGTTCTAACCTGATAAAGGTCACATCCAAGAGGATTCCAAACCAGCGATCAAAGAGTTACTTTCAAGGGGTTAACTTTCACAAATTAGCAAAAGGTATCCCGGTCTGTCAGTCTGTCTGTCTGTCAATGTGAAAGGTGGACAATCAAATCAAAAAGCAGTGCAGACAATCAGCAGACAATCAGATAATAAATGGCAGTAATCTGGTATTTAAAGCCAGATGTATGTGTTAAGAATGCAGCAAAGGATACAGCTTATCTTGTATATCAAATATCCCTGCAAAATGTAACCAGATTTTAGAAATTGGAAACCAGTATCCGGTGGACTGTAATCCAATATTCCAAGTTGCCGCTTCCAGTAAGGATTTATGTTCTAAGGTTGAATTCAATGTGAGCTAAGTTTTAGAAGCTCACAAAAGTGCACAAGATGTTGAGAGATCGGAGAAACATCAACACTCTGTCCTGGAACATCAACGCGTTTCGCCTGCTGAGCTTTATCGAGATTAAGGGTCCAAATTCACTAGAGTAAATAACGTTATCTATTTGCAATATTTAAAGGGACCATAGTATAAAAACAAATTATCGTATAAACGTAGTAACGTACATCAAAGTGGGACCCACTATAAATCCCCAATGACAGAGTTATATCAACGTCATTCTCAGGAATGAAATAATTATTCAAACATCTCTTGAAAAACAGCACATCAATATTACAGCAATCTATAAAATGCTATGGGAGCTACTAGCATTAAAAAATAGCTCAATGCATCCCTTACAAACACAAACACTGCATCCCCTATACACACACACACACACACACACACACACACTACACCCCTTACACAAACTGGTATCCCTATACACTACATTCCATAACACACACACACATTACATCCTCTACAATAACACATAACACATCCCCTACACACATACACCCCACTCCATGTGAGAGAACAAATGGGTGGGTCTTGTAGGCATACTCACGGTCAGGCCCTGGGGGCCCAGATTGTGATCTGTGTAAGGGGCCCCAGAGAAATTGAGCTGCTTCCTGTTCGTTGATTTTTGTGAGCACTGCCTCCAGAGAGTCTGTTTTAACACCAGACCTGTGGAGCCAGACTGCAGCCTGAGCGCATCATCATCCTCTTGTCCTCATTTGGTGGTAAGTAGGCTATCCTGTATATTATTAGTGGCACTAATCCCTAATTTACCTCACAATAAAGGGACATTATAGTCACCAGGACCACTGCAGCTTAATGTACAGTATACGGCTTAATGTAGTGGTGTGGTGTCTATAGCCTGTCCCTGAGGCTTTTTAATGTAAACACACTGCCTTTGCAGAGAAAAGACACTGTGTGCAGCACTGGCGTTGGCCTTTATGGCAGATCATATGGGTGGGGCACATGGTGGGCAGAGCATATGGGGGAGAGGGCGCAAAAATCCTTGCACCGGCCCTGATTAAATACCTAAAAATTGAAGATACTTGGATTTCCCTCATGAGCCTTAACACAATGAGAGCACAATGAATGTTTATCATACATTTAATAATGTTTCCTACATGTTCTCCCAAACAAATGTTTAACCATCTTTTAGTCTTGCAGAGACTTGGCCTATGACAGCTGTGAATAGCGGCATACATCATCCAGGAGGCTCTTGAGGATCCCCTAAGTTATCAGATGAGCATCTGCCATTTTGGGAGAGTGGCGAGTATATCCCATCTCGACCCGCAGCTCCATCTCCTCTGCAGCCTCCAGTGAGGCCTTGCTAGAGGACCTCAAGGACCCTACGGGAAGCTACAACTTGGAATTTTGTTTCACTGTCCACTAGATATGTGTTTGCAACTTCTGAAAACTGTTTCTATGAGTTGGTTCCATTTTACAGGGATACTTGCTATAAACTGTGTCTATTGCTGCATTCTTCATACAAATCTCTTTGACTGTATTGGTGTTGCGTTGGTACCTGGAGTCTAGAACCTCAGCATTACTATCATTTATTATCTGATTGTAACATTTGTCTGCATGGCTTTTTGATTTGATTTTCTGGGCATTTTGGAGCAAGAATCTTGAGTATTTTCTTGTAACGTTTTAGAGCTATATTTTAGGTTATCATTATTAGTGTGTCGGTAGGCTTTATCCACATGTTCTTTGTGTTCCTACACTTGAGGGAAGAGCTTTACTGACTTGGCTGCTACAAAAATGACTATCTACACAATGTTAACATATATACCTTTATAATTGTCATTTAAGGCTGTGCTACCTGATTATTTCTTTTAATAATTAATATTTGAGGATGGTGTACAGTCGCAAGTTACACCCATTAGAGAATTAAATGTAGTCTGCACAGAAAGTCAAACAGAGGAAGAGGAGAACTACCACAAGTCAAATAATCAGACAAACAACATCAACATCAATGAAAAGCAGCGTACAGATATTTAAAGGACAGGGAGAGAATGTAGAGCTTAAAGGACCACTATAGTGCCAGGAAAATATACTCATGTTCCTGGCACTATAGTGCCCGGAGGGTGCCCCCACCCTCAGGGTCCCCCTCCTGCCCAGCTCTGGGGAGAGGAAAGGGTTAAATCTTACCTTTTTTCCATAGCCGGGCGCCGAGCTGCCCGCGCATTCAGCCGGTCTCATAGGAAAGCATTAATAATGCTTTCCTATGGACGCTGGCTTCTTCTCACTGTGATTTTCACAGTGAGAAGCACGCAAGCGCCTCTAGCTGCTGTCAATGAGACAGCCACTAGAGGATTTAGAGGCTGGATTAACCCTAACATAAACAGAGCAGTTTCTCTGAAACTGCTATGTTTATTAAAAAAAGAGTTAATCCTAGAGGGACCTGGCACCCAGACCACTTCATTAAGCTGAAGTGGTCTGGGTGCCTAGAGTGGTCCTTTAATGCCACAAAATATAAAACCTCCTTCCCCAGACTGGCTGTTTGTCCGATGATGAACCAGACTGCCTCTATGTGCCGAATTGTGTGAATACCATCCGTCCTGTCTATCATACTCTCTGCTGAGCTCTGTACTACGCTGGGAGCAATGTCAGCTCAGAATCTGATATGACATATGCACAGTCGCCTTGTCGGCATCTACTTAAAACCCCACCAAATACCTATTTCCAATAAAGCACTGACACCATGGTTTTGGCAAAATTATATCACAGCTTTATTTGATACTTAACATAAATTATAAAGGTCATTGTCAACAGCAGGCCAACGTTGGCCCGCACAATTAACATCCTGCAGTTTACAATTTAACCCCTTGATAATGAACCACCCCCACATAACATAATACCCAAACATTTAACTTAACATTGAAACATGACCATTGCCACCAAAGGGCACCATCCATTGCCACCAAAGGGCACCACAAGTGTAGGAGCATACCGAGACCCCCTACACATCCCGGTTCGGAGCTACCTATGAGCTCGAACCTACCAAACCAGTCCAAAGGCCTACCTATTAGCCCTGAACTCCAAACTTTTTCCCCATCTCACTCTTTACTCCCCCCAACTTTACTCTCCATCCCCCGCCGCAGTGACCAAACGGGAAACACCTGAAAGCAAAGGGAGGGTGGGTGGGACAACAACAGGTAAGTGCAACTTAAATTAAAGTGATCCCTGGTTCTAAAATGGCCACTACTTATACTCCCCTTATAACTCCACCCCACAACATTTCCTTAGACCAATCCCTGACCACTGACCTTTAGATGGCCTATCTCCTGGCAATGTCAAGGCCCACTCCCCTTAGCTACGCTGCTCCATGGGCTACATTCTGATAAGTCCAGTGAAGGCAAGTCCATGGCTAAGATTACCATGTTTAATGACAGAAGTCTGGTGGAACAGAGCAGAGGGGCATGATCTGTACACTAAAACTGCTTCGTTAAACTAAAGGTGATTGGTGCATAGGGTGTCTGTTTAAAATGTTACCCACCTTTCAGGTTCCGGAGCTTCTGCAACACTTCAAACACCAGGATCTCTGCAAGAGGTAACCATGACAGATACAGTTAAATGGGTTCCTTAATGTATATACATATAGGAGACACAATAAACAAAACAACAGGAACATTTAACTGAATGGATAATTGGAATTATTACTTTAACACTGAGGTCTTGGAGGCCATTTTAGCCATTTACACACCTTGAGAAAGGACTTTGCTGTAACGTATTGACCTATGTTTGTTGAGTATATATAGTATTTTCAATCTCTTTCATGTCACTGTGCATTAAACATGTGTTTTTTTATTTGTATTGAAATAAATCTATGGATTTATCAACTATCCCTTTAGCCTCTCTTTCATATACCGAGAATACAGAAATTGACCTGAATGCTAAAAGTATTTTTTTTTTAATGATAAAGGCATTGCAAACAAGCACCCAGCAAAATCGAGACCCTCAGAGACTAAATTACAAGAAGCCAAGAATACTTCACATTTAGGTAGGTATGTGGAAAATGTTTAAAAATAAGGCAATATATGGTTCTAAACAATATAACATCTCATTGCACTAAGTTAAACACATTTCTTCTTAGAGCAGTTCTGTCACCATGTGGCAAACCTAGCCACTTCAGACTATTTTGTTTATCTTTGAGGGTTGCCCTAGAAAGACTGGTTTATATACAGTTGCAAGACAAAGTATGTGAAGCCTTTGGAATGATATGGATTTCTGCACAAATTGGTCATAAAGTGTGATCTGATCATCATATAAGTCACAACAATAGACAATCACAGCCTGCTTAAACTAATAACACACAAAGAATGAAATGTTGCCATGTTTTTATTGAACACACCATGTAAACATTCACAATGCAGGTGGAAAAAGTATGTGAACCCTTGGATTTAATAACTGGTTGAACCTCCTTTGGCAGCAATAACTTCAACCAAACGTTTCCTGTAGTTGCAGATCAGACGTGCACAACGGTCAGGAGTAATTCTTGACCATTCCTCTTTACAGAACTGTTTCAGTTCAGCAATATTCTTGGGATGTCTGGTGTGAATCGCTTTCTTGAGGTCATGCCACAGCATCTCAATCGGGTTGAGGTCAGGACTCTGACTGGGCCACTTCAGAAGGCGTATTTTCTTCTGTTTAAGCCATTCTGTTGTTTATTTACTTCAATGCTTTGGGTCATTGTCCTGTTGCAACACCCATCTTCTGTTGAGCTTCAGCTGGTAGACAGATGGCCTTAAGTTCTCCTGCAAAATGTCTTGATAAACTTGGGAATTCATTTTTCCTTCGATGATAGCAATTCATCCAGGCCCTGACGCAGCAAAGCAACCCCAAACCATGATGCCCCCACCACCATACTTCACAGTTGGGATGAGGTTTTGATGTTGGTGTGCTGTGCCTTTTTTTCGCCAGACATAGTGTTGTGTGTTTCTTCCAAACAACTCAACTTTGGTTTCATCTGTCCACAGAATATTTTGCCAGTACTGCTGTGGAATATCCAGGTACTCTTGTGCAAACTGTAAATGTGCAGCAATGTTTTGTTTGGACAGCAGTGGCTTCCTCTGTGGTATCCTCCCATGAAATCCATTCTTGTTTAGTGTTTTATGTATTGTAGATTCGCTAACAGGGATGTTAGCATTTGCCAGTGACTTTTGTAAGTCTTTAGCTGACACTCTAGGATTCTTCTTCACCTCATTGAGCAGTCTGCGCTGTGCTCTTGCAGTCATCTTTACAGGACAGCCACTCCTAGGGAGAGTAGCAGCAGTGCTGAACTTTCTCCATTTATAGGCAATTTGTCTTACCGTGGATGGATGAACAGCAAGACTTTTGGAGATACTTTTATAACCCTTTCCAGCTTTATGCAAGTCAACAATTCTTTATCGTAGGTCTTCTGAGAGCTCTTTTGTGCGAGGCATCATTCACATCAGGCAATGCTTCTTGTGAAAAGCAAACCCAGAACTGGTGTGTGTTTTTTATAGGGCAGGGCAGCTGTAACCAACACCTCCAATCTCATCTCATTGATTGGACTCCAGTGTGTTTTCAACACTGTTCGTAAAACGAACAAAGTACTGAATGGGAGCCCACACACAGGGGGTCGTGTGGCTCCCATTAACCGATTGCAACAATGTATCCATCGGCTGTTAATTGATTCACAGGGTGGCTGTTGTTCAGCTATCGACCACGAGGCGGTGGCCATCTTGGATTCCCTTTTTGCCCAGCGGTGTTTGGTCGTTGAGTGCATGGAACTAAAATTGGCTACTCAACGGAACAAACACCGCTGGACTTCCAGGCTGTTCGGGAGTGCCAGTCTTTCGGTCTTTTTCCCCACTTGTATATTCGTGACTTTTACGAGGAATGTATAATGTATTGAAGTGTATTTCGTGCGGCGTTCGGCTTATTGTGCTGGGATCTGAGCGGTACTTTCACAAAGTATGCGCTCAGACTCCAGCTATCTGCCGAACGGTCATTCGGTACAATGGCACGAATAATATGTAAGTTATGGATTTTTATGTGAAAAGCAGGTTCTGCTGTACGGAGGGATAATCTACATAACAGGATATTCTAGTGGGAGTATCCCTCTCGTACAGCAGTGCATGGTGGGAGAAATGTTCTGTATGTTAAGTCCCCCATTTAGTCCCCTACTGTACAACCCCTGTAAAGTCAGTAAGGAAACCCCTTGCATGGGGAACCACATAAATACTGGAGCTTGTGAATAAAATCGTCAGTTGACTCCCAGAACTGTGTTTCGGGAGTGCCAGTCTTTCGGTTCTTTTTCCCCACTTGTATATTTGTGACTTTTATGAGGAATGTATAATGTATTGAAGTGTATTTCATGCGGCGTTTGGCTTATTGTGCTGGGATCTGAGCGGTACTTTCACGAAGTATGCGCTCAGACTCCAGCTATCTGCCGAACGGTCATTCGGTACAATGGCACGAATAATATGTAAGTTACGGATTTTTATGTGAAAAGCCGGTTCTGCTGTACGGAGGGATAATCTACTTAACAGGATATTCTAGTGGGAGTATCCCTCTCGTACAGCAGTGCATGGTGGGAGAAATGTTCTGTATGTTAAGTCCCCCATTTAGTCCCCTACTGTACAACCCCTGTAAAGTCAGTAAGGAAACCCCTTGCATGGGGAACCACATAAATACTGGAGCCTGTGAATAAAATCGTCAGTTGACTCCCAGAACTGTGTTTCGGGAGTGCCAGTCTTTCGGTTCTTTTTCCCCACTTGTATATTTGTGACTTTTATGAGGAATGTATAATGTATTGAAGTGTATTTCATGCGGCGTTTGGCTTATTGTGCTGGGATCTGAGCGGTACTTTCACGAAGTATGCGCTCAGACTCCAGCTATCTGCCGAACGGTCATTCGGTACAATGGCACGAATAATATGTAAGTTACGGATTTTTATGTGAAAAGCCGGTTCTGCTGTACGGAGGGATAATCTACTTAACAGGATATTCTAGTGGGAGTATCCCTCTCGTACAGCAGTGCATGGTGGGAGAAATGTTCTGTATGTTAAGTCCCCCATTTAGTCCCCTACTGTACAACCCCTGTAAAGTCAGTAAGGAAACCCCTTGCATGGGGAACCACATAAATACTGGAGCCTGTGAATAAAATCGTCAGTTGACTCCCAGAACTGTGTTTCGGGAGTGCCAGTCTTTCGGTTCTTTTTCCCCACTTGTATATTCGTGACTTTTATGAGGAATGTATAATGTATTGAAGTGTATTTCGTGCGGCGTTCGGCTTATTGTGCTGGGATCTGAGCGGTACTTTCACGAAGTATGCACTCAGACTCCAGCTATCTGCCGAACGGTCATTCGGTACAATGGCACGAATAATATGTAAGTTACAGATTTTTATGTGAAAAGCCGGTTCTGCTGTACGGAGGGATAATCTACATAACAGGATATTCTAGTGGGAGTATCCCTCTCGTACAGCAGTGCATGGTGGGAGAAATGTTCTGTATGTTAAGTCCCCCATTTAGTCCCCTACTGTACAACCCCTGTAAAGTCAGTAAGGAAACCCCTTGCATGGGGAACCACATAAATACTGTAGCCTGTGAATAAAATCGTCAGTTGACTCCCAGAAAATACAGTGTTTACATTACAGCCTAGTGATAACTTCACTGGCCACTCCTCAGATGGCTGTTAGAGATCCTTCCTGGGTCATGGCTGCCTAAAATGCATCCAAACATTCAGTATGTTCCCCCTCTACATGCAGACACTGAACCGTCCTCATAGAGATTCATTGATTCAATTCATCTCTATGAGGAGATGCTGATTGGCCAGGGATGTGTTTGAATCATGCTGGCTCTGCCCCTGATCTACCTCCTCAGCCAATCCTGTAGGTAAGCATTGTGATTGGATCAGGCCACCACTTCTCCTGATGTCAGCAGAAAGGTTTTGACTATTGACTATTCTGAGTCTAACTGCATGCAGAGCTACAGCTTCAGGCTTGAATAAAAGTAAGATTTTGCTATATTTATGGGGGCATGAGGGGCCCAGGGGGGCTAGATGGTGGTTTTAACACTATAGGGTCAGGAATACGGGTTTGTGTTCCTGACCATATAGTGTTCCTTTAATATGCAAATAGATAAAGTGAAAGCATAAAAAGTGACAAAAAGTGTGAAATTAAAATAAAGGGAACCAATTAGCCCAAAAAGTAAGAGTTAAAGTATTTTAGCCAAACTCCAAGTGCTCATATTGGTCTTGTAAAGTACTGTCTAGTTAGTATTTATCTATTTTAGTAACCGGTTTTCAGAAAGTGTATATATCTCTCTCACGCTAGGAGGCCTCCTCAAGAAATGGCTATAAAATAGTCCTCTCGCTATGAATCTAATATAGTGGATTTGGACTTAAATTTAGCACTGTATAAGATATTTAGAAGTACACAGAATAAATAGATAAGATATGTGGCAACTGGTTGCATTCTAAACAAATTGCAACAATTAGGCACAAGTTCACAATAATTGGAGAACTAGCAGTCAGATATTTGTAAGTTGATAAGACTTAGAGTTAACAATTATAAGATATTTAGAGATGGTCAGATAACTATGACTATTTTATCAATAAATAATTGTGAGAGCACACACAAGACTAATACAAATACAGTCTGCAAATAAATAATTAGACCTGTGAATTGAAAGAGAATAAAAGAGATTATTGGGTAATATAGCATGAACACGAATATTTATTGACACACACAAAGGTTCCACTCACATGGTTCTGAGACACTCAGATGGCTCAGAAAAAAAATATGTGGGCAGAACAACACACGAACTACTCGTAAGAATACGAGAACACTTCAATAACATACGAAAAAGGAAGATTGACCATAGTGTCCCCAGACACCGTAACACGTGTCCACTATTTCAGTAGCACAATTTTGCAGCCATAGTAATAGATCAGATGCCAATAAATTGGAGAGGAGGTAATAGGTCTTTAGGGTTTGCTAAAAGAAGAAGCCCAATGGGTTTTTAATTTAAAACCCCTCAGGTTAGGACTTAATAAAGATATGGATTTGGCCGGATTGATTTAATTATTGATTGTTTTTTCTATCTAATTTTGTATATCAACTTGGATTATTGTATCACTACATATGGATGGATTGTCAATGGATTTTTTTTGTAATTTTTTCTGTATGTTGTAGTATCATATGAGTCCATCCTCATGTATTACAAAAAAAATTATATATATATATATTTATATTTTTTACATATTTTATTTATATTTTATATTTTTCTTATCTTTATTCTGATTTTATTTATTTCGTTTTTTTATTTTTATATTTTTTATATTTTCCCCCTTTATTTAGATTCATTTGTCCATTTATAATCCATTCATAGTATATATGTTTCACAACGAATGAATCAGAAATTGCTGCTTTCATCCTTCTTTGTTTAAAATATAGTCTCTTATATATATTAATGATACCATTCTCGATACCCACACACTGTTCTTTAAGGTTTTAATTCCACGGTGGAACGCACGCTAACGCCAGCTGATCGAAAGGTCTGAAATTTAGAATCATATTTAAATGAAGACATCAGAGCAAGGTCCCAGATCCCTGAGGGAGTCCACAAACCGGGCGAAATTATTTTTTGGGACTTTCAGTTTGGTTTTATTGTTCCCTCTGTACTCTTGTCTCTTCTGCTGCTGGACTGCTATTTAATGTTCCATCTACCTTCCATAACAACTGTTCCAGGTCCACTTAAAGTGGAGACAAAGTGCAAGATAGGAGAGTTAAAGAGAGGGTGGTAAAACCAGTCCGCTTCAAAAGACTCCTTAAAGTGGAGCGCTAAAAACTACTTACCCCTACAGCCCAGGGGTATTGAGTATCTCAAATGGAGGTTACATACAAAATAAAAATAAGAGAAAAAAATAATAGTGCAATATGTCACAGACCAGTGAATGAATCTTAAATATAGAAGACTAACTCACAAGTGTAGAGCCAGGTTAAGGACTGGCTCATATCTCAAGCGTCCTGGTGTACAAAGGGAGACACCTTCCCTCTTTCTGTTGTCTTCTTTTCAACACTCAAAAAAAGAACACAGAGGAGTGTAGTATATTAAATCCAAGATGTAAATAGAATCGATATAAAGTGGTATATTGCTCACCTTTTAAAGAGCCAATAGTAGGAACCTGGCTCAAGTTGAAATAGCTTCTTACCCACTAGAGGAGGGTAAAACCTTCTTATGGATTAGTAGCAGCAAGGTGAAGATAGCAGCAGATGGACTAATGTTGATCAAACGATCAAGTTTATTAAAAGTAATACGTATATAAAAACTACACATAAAATAAACAAAAAAATAAAATCAGTGTCCATACAACGCTGGAAGAATCCTCAGAGACGCGTTTCGCCCTTTCTCAATTGAAGATGATCCTTTCTCTTCACTTCCTGCTTTTTAAATCCGGTGCCTATCGTCTGGTTGGCTTGGATTGACTGTTCGTTAGCCAATAAACTTCGTCCTTGTGGGCGTTCTCTCCTCCAGTGTTGTTGCCGTGTAATTTGGAACCTGGAAGTGACATTTACATCAATCCGTCGCTTCCAGTACGGGCGTCGCCATCTTGTGTATTGGCAATCGCCCTCACAGTTCGGTTCTCACTTCAAAGTCCATTAGTCTGGTAAAACTCATGGGTAATGGCAAGAGAATAATTAAGAATAGTTAATAAAGACATACATCCATAAATTAAATATAAATCTGAATGTAAATAAGGCAAAATAAAGAAATACCCATATTACGATAAAAAGATACCCATAATACAGTACAGACTCATGTATATGAGAGAATACTTCTATGAAATGTCCTAAAAATAGAAATGATAAATTAAAAGACCCTAAATATTGGATTTATCAATACCAGCCATATCGAAAAAAAAAAAAAAGGGGAGGGGGGATAAAAAGCGGATATAAGACCTATAAAAAATGGCATAACTCAAAATCACTATTGAGTCCATGGAGGAGGAGGGAGTTACAGTTAAAAATCCATCTCATCTCAACTCTTCCCATCGCAGTGATGAGATCCTCCCCCCTCCTGTTGCTTTCTACTTTCTGCACCCCCATAAACATAAGTTGAGTTGGATCCTTGTTATGCTTCATTTTAAATTTTTTGGAGAGGCTGTGTTTCTCAAAACCTATTTGAATGTTTCGTACATGTTCTTGGATTCTTATATGAAGTGATCTAGTGGTCCTCCCTATATAGAGTAGGCCACATGTACATTGTATTATATAAATCACCCGTTTAGAGTGACATGTAATTAATTGTTTTATAGGGATTTTTTTTTCCTTATCTTTAGGGTGTATAAAATAATCCATGTATCTTTTTTTATTCTTCGTATTGGTACATGCCCCATAGTTTCCACAGCCATAAAATCCTCCTTTTTCTTTAAAAGGCTTCCTTGCTATTTCTTTCTTAGGAAGATGGCTATGAATTAGTTTACTTTTTAAATTCGGGACTCCTCGATATATTACTTTTGTTTTTTCTGGAAGTATAGAGTTTAGAACCTCATCCCCTTTCAATATAGGCCAATATTTTTTTATAATCATTTGTACATTATTATATTTACAATTAAAATCGCAAATAAACAAAAACTTATTGTCATATCTATAGCTCTTAAATTTATTTCCAATTAAAAGATCCTCCCTATTAGTTAAAAAAGTTTCTTCTATTGCCTTGTTAAGGAGTTCTTCTTCGTACCCCTTCTCTCTCAAATCATTTAAAATCTTCCTGGATTGTTGTCTAAAATCATCTTCCGTGCAATTACGCTTTATCCTTAAAAGCTGGGACTTGGGTACATTCTTAAGCCAGTGGGAGAAGTGGCAACTTTTCTCTTCCACGTAACTATTCACGTCCACTGGCTTAAAGTATGTAATTGTTTTAACTCTATCTTTATCTACATAAATATTTAAATCCCCAAAAATTCACTTCTTGTTTACTAAAGTCGCTTGTCAATTGAATGCCCCAGTCATTAGCGTTCAAAAATTCAAGAAAGTCTTTTAGTGAGGCTTCGCTTCCGCTCCATATAAAGAAAATATCATCAATGTAGCGGCCATAGAGCATCAGATTCGCAGTCCGATCACGTCCACCATAAATAAAATTGTGTTCCCATAGTGACATGAACAGATTGGCATAGCTCAGTGCGAATCTGGTGCCCATTGCCCTGCCAAATGTCTGGAGATAGAAGTTATCCTCAAACCAGAAATAGTTGTGACTTAAAATCCATTGAATGGCTTCCAAAATAAAATCAATCTGAATTTGAGGGAAGGCTTAAAAAAATTCTAAAAAATACCTTGTGGATTGGCATCTCTTCTCATGTGAAATAATAGTGTAGAGGAATCCCACATGTGAGGTAACTAAAAACAGTTCTCGTCCCACGTCTGATCTTTTAAAATTGTCAGAAGGCTAAGAGAATCATCCACATACGTCATCTTCATTGGACGGGGCACACCCATTTGTGATCATTTGAGTTCTAGCGTCTGTTCACTCTTCTGCATTCGTCATCCCCACTGGTTGGGACACACTCGTATTTTGCTCATCCTTACGCCCCAATTTGATGCGGGAATATCGGGCGGACACGTGATTTGGCATTCAGGCCAGCCCCCCTCACATCTTGCCAAGGTATTTCAAAAGGCATATTTTGAACCTTAGCGTGGGATAATTTTTCCGCTAGCTTGTACCAAGTGTAGAGGTAATAAGCGTTTTTCTGCCTTTTTGACTCACAAAGTAAGTTTGCACAGTATATTTTGCAAATCGTATGTGTGCTACGACTGTTTAATACTTC
>OW240913.1:6310748-6362909 GCA_933207985.1 Pelobates cultripes
AATATGACATGTCTAGAAAGTGACCAGTTTTGGCATATTATGTATGCTGAATTTTCAGTAATGTTGGATTTACACATCTATATTTGTTCACAGGATTGTTTTAAAAAACTCTACAACAAACGACCAGTACTGGTGATCGCAGTACTTGTGGTGATCGCAGTAGTTGTGGTGATAGCAGTGGTTATAATAGTTTTTTTGGTGATGCCAAAAGTACAATGTAAGTTCCATTTTGCATTTTTATTGTCCGCCCACATCTCCTACGCCTCACCCTTCTGTCAGTCCCTACATTGTCTTCCTTAAAATTCTGGTTCTTGCTTTCAAATCTCTACATAATGCTGCTCCCACCTATCTATCCTCCCTTATACACAAGTATGTCCCATTTAGGCCCTTACAATCTGCTGAAGACTTACGTCTATCTTCTGTCCGTACTCCCACCTCTGATGCTCGCCTTCAAGATTTCTCGAGGGCTGACCCGTTCCTGTGGAACTCGCTTCCCACCTCCCATTAGATGCTCACCCAGTCTCCACTCCTTCAAAAAGTCGTTAAAAACCCACTTCTTCATAAAAGTGTATCAATTAAACTGTTAATAGCTCCCGACTACTCCTATTCTGCAACTGTCACTAGTCTAATACTATCCTTACCTTTTTGTGTCATTTTACCCCACTCCCTCTAGCATGTAAGCTCATTGAGCTGGGCCCTCAATCCCTCTGTTCCCTCAATCCCTCTGTTCCTGTGTGTCCAACTTGTCTGGTTACAACTACATGTCTGTTCGTCCACCCATTGTAAAGCGCTGCGGAATTTGATGGCGCTATATAAATAATAACATAATAATAATGTGTTCATGTATTCTAGAGGGATAAAAAGAAAAACTACTTTTTAATTTAACTAAATCACCTTCAAAATACAAAAAAGTTAAGTTAAAGGGGCACTACCACATATCATTGAAAGTGGTCTTGATACAATGTCCCTGTTCCCTTAATCCCGCAACTGCAATTTTACAGAAGCAATGTTTACATTGCAGGGTTAAGACACAGTCATTAGGTGATGAGTTAGGTAAAAAGTCAAACCATTCTAAAAAAAGCATCTGACTACTTACATGGTTGGGGGGGTTGGGGTGCATTCAATTCTGAATTTATAAACTGTACTAAACGATTTTCATAGTGAATGTGTTAACGCCGGCTTTATTTTATTTATTTAGTTTTTATTCTGTTTTTGCGTTTGTGCCAAAATAGGCAAAAAAAAAAAAAAGCATAATACATGGCATAAACCGTATAGTCAGTTGTGCAGCATGTAAAATATACTGCAACAACACACATTTTAAAGCATAATGAACAATAAACAAGATTTTCCAGGGTAGCGAGATGTAGCTAAATGTGTTGGTTTATATCAAGTAATAAACATTTTCTAGTTCTTCTACACGATAAGGCCACTTCTGGTGGCCTCTGGGGTTGGTATAGGCCGGGATGTGGCCATTTTAACCCCTTAAGGACACATGACGGAAATATTCCATCATAATTCCCTTTTATTCCGGAAGTTGTGTCCTTAAGGGGTTCGGTGAGGATGAGGATTTGATGAAATAATGTTCTATTTCGTACTGTAGGTACTGGAGTAGAATACCCAGAAGACTGGCGATTGGTAGAAGATCGTTGCCTGTACGTCTCTAAAGGAAATGAAACGATGACCTGGAATGACAGCTGGGATTACTGTAAAGCCCATAAAGCTTCACTTATCAAACTGGACACCAAGAGTATAAAGGTGCGTGTTTTATTCATTTCATTATGGTGCAAGAGCACTGTGAGCATAGATAGAGAATGTGGAACCCTGCAGCCATGCACACACCGACTGTTTTCTCAAATAACCCCCTGCATTCACACTGCTCTGTGGGGGACAGGTTTTGTAAGGGGTCTCAAGATTTCTACTGGCATCAGTATCACTAAGTAACCATTGTGTGTTGGATATTGTTACAGGCTACTGAGGAAATGTTAAATGCGTATGAAGATTACTGGATTGGACTGTCCAAGAATCAACTCAGTGGAGTTTGGAACTGGATAGATGGTTCCCCAGCTAACGTGACGTAAGTTGTTTGTTTGTTTTCTCCTATGTGAATTCCTTGTACAAAAACCTGTTAATGGAACCTGCATTCTTTATAGACAGACTGTGGATCAAATATCCCGTTTATAAGCAATACAGAAGGGTCAATCATTAACTTTTTGTACTGGGACTGTATCCAAAAGATTCACAATATCACATGATTTTAAAGGTGCTATATTTGTTGCATATCCTATCGGTACCTCCTAAATTACATAACAAAGCTTGAATGAAGCGTTTTGGTTTATATTTCTTTTGTGGCAGTTCACTCTTATAAATGCCAGATGTATAGCAAAATACGTATATTAATAAGTAACAAAGTATCCAGACTTGTTTAATTACACTATTTATTTATTTATTTTTTTTCCCCTATTTTAGTTTAGGAAATGATCCAGACATAAACTGTGCATCCTTTAACTCTGACAGTGGTCTCGGTATGCTACATTGTACAACTACTCGCTGTTTCATCTGTGAAAGACTGTCCAATGGTAGGTTTGTATGTTAATTCTTTGTGTAAAATGAACATTTCTAGATTTTTGTAATCAGATCCTGGATGTCATTAAATGCTATTATATATTTATCATCGGGGGAGGGGGGTGTGAAGAAGTCCTCATTGAATTATATGGTTTTACAAATTCGGACATAATCTGTCCCTTATCAAGTCTTAAAATTAGGTAAATACAATCTCAGATGAACAAAACATGTATTACACCATTCGTGATTCATTTAACAAAAATGAAGCCATGAAACTAAGTACACCTTATTATGCAATACCTTGTAGAACCACCTTTAGCAGCAATTACTTGAAATAATTGTTTTCTGTATGATTTTTGTCCCAAATTATAATTTTGGCAAATTTTTTTTTCCTTTTTTTCCCCAACGTTGCTTCAGTTCATTGGGGTTTACTGGCATTGTATATGCACAGCTCTCTTAAATTTCCATAACGGCATTTCAATCGGATTGTGGTCTGGACTTTGACTGGGCCATTGCAACACATTGTTCTTCTTGTTTTTCAGCCATTCTGTTGTTGCTGGTATGCTTTGGTTCATTGCCCTGTTGCATGACCCAGTTTAGGCCTTGCTTTAGCTGTTGGATTGATGGCCTCACATTTGACTCTACAACAGGGGTTTCCAACCCGTGGTACGTGTACCCCCAGGGGTACAATTCAGTGCCCATTGGGGTATGCAAAAAATCAGTAATGGCGGCCCTGCCAGTGCAGCTTCACCACACAGGCTGGGAACCACAAGTCGATCGGATGGCCAATGCACTTTGGGCCAGTGTTTGCATCTTTGTGTCTGTATCTGCATTTGTAGCTGTGCTTGTAACTGTCTGCACATCTGTATGTGAAAGTGTTTGATACACATACTGATCACATGCAGATGCACAGACACACATGCAGTTACATAGCTACAAACACTGACATATATAGATACACACGCTGGCAAATATACAGATACATAGACACAGGTGCAATCACTAACATACAGATAAAAAATACATACTGACACATGCAGATGCACAGACTCTGATACACATACTGACACACGTTAATGCACAGATGCAGTTTCTGCATGTGTGTCGGTGTTTGTATCTCTGAGTCTCTATCTGTATGTGTGTCGGTGTTTGTATCTGTGTGTGTATGTGTGGGGAGAGCCTGGGGCAGAGAATTTTTTTTTATATATTTGAAATAACAGCAACTATGTTAACTATAAACATTTCGCTAATATGAGGTGTACAATTTATAGACCTGACTGCCAAGTGGTACTTAAGTGAAAAAGGTTGGGAACCACTTCTCTAGAATACTGTGGTATATAGATGGGATTCATTAATATGAGAGAGAGACTGCTAGGCCCTGCAAAACAAGCCCAAACATCTCCACTTTGGTCTTGTCTGTCCGAAGGATATTGTTCACGAAGTCTTGTGATTTGTTCAGATGCAACTTTAAATATAACATGGCAGCGCGGCTTGGCTTGGCTTATAACCCTTCCCAGTTTAATGGGCAGCAACAATTGCAGAAGTCTTTCCTCCTTGGCATTGTGTTAACACACACCTGGTTAATCATGGGAATTTGATTAGCAGCACGGGTCTGCTACCTAGCCCCTTATTCCTATGGAAGTAGAAATGGGGTACTTCTCTATTTTGGCTTTAATTATGTTAAATAAAGCATGACACGGTGTAATATGTCATGTGTTGTAGTTACCTAATATCGAGCCCTGCTAAGGAACAGATTATGTCCTGATACATAAACCAAAGAATTCAAAGTGGGTGTACATTCTTTTTCCCATGTCTGTGTCTTCTTAAAGACTCAATCTTTGCGAACCCCCCCAGTTAAATTCTAGCAACAAATTGCATATTTATTTATTCTGTCCATTTTAATAATACAAAACAGCGCAACGCAGACCTGGTTTGCAGGGTTCTGGTGGCATTGCCGAGGCCAGCACTCTAGTTAATTAATTCACCCTCCAGATTGGATCCACGTAAAGTATCTGTAATCTGGAGTAGTACATTATATCTTTGTCAATAGCGACCATCATAAACTCTGCTGGTCACTCTTACTGTACATACCGCCATTTGAAGGACGTTGTCTATTTTCAAGTAATTTAGAATATTTTAGGTGGCCACAATTGTAATGTTTGTTTCTGGCCATGATTTGAGATCTAAGATTTCATACACTGCTGTGTAAAAATTTAACTAGTATATGATTTTTTCATTTCAGCTTAATGAGATCAGATCCTCGTCACGTGTCTCCTGGATGCAGTACTGGTCCTTGGCTATGAGGAGCTCAGATTGGAAGATTAGCGCAGTGTGTGCGTCCCCCACTCACTCATAATATTCTATGGGATAAGATAAAATTCCATGGACCTGAAGGAATTACTGGTGCAGTCGGTTTGTGCTTGCAGTGCGAGCCAAAGCAGGGAGATGTAAAGGCATTAATTTCCATTTATTTCTAACTCCCTCATTTCTCACTCTAGATCAATTAAAATAAAATGATGAAACTCGAACGTATGCTGGAGGAGGTCTGGACAAGTGGGCCCTTGTGTCACATACTGTGGACATGTCCTAAACTACATTCATATTGGATCTCAATTGATAACTTCATTAATGCAATTACTAATTCAATTAAACACTTGACACCCGAAATGTATCTTTAAAGAAAAAAGCTACCAAAGCACTTACCCAAATATAAAAAAAAAGTTCTCCATTTAATTTCAGAAACTACAACCATAACCACATATTGGAAATCTGGTGCTACGCCTCCTATTAACCCGTTAAGGACGGTGGGCGTGATATGCCACATATTAGAGGTTTTGCATTCTGTTTTTGAAGACAAGTGATGTGAGTTGGTTTTCCGTCCACCATCCGATACGATGTTTTGAGACATGAATGGAACACTTGGGAGAAGAAATATCAGACTAAAATATGAGCTACCCCTGTAATTCCTACTTGACCAAATCCTTGTGTATATATTGTATAACTTTAACTTTGTAAATTATATATTACAAAACTTTTATTGGAATATTTTTGGATGATTTAAAAAAAAATATTCCTCTGCTTTTTTTTTTAATTTTTATTAACTATTGCTTTTCTAAACATGTCTATTGTATTAACTTTTTAAACCAATAAATATTTTTAAGAAAAAAAGAATAGCGTGTTATGACTCTTGAATATATAGTTCTGATTTTCCTCGTGGATGTTTAACAGTTTGTATTTGGCTTTTCATATTCCCTGTTTTAACACAAGCAAAACAGTTTCTACAGCCATAAAAACCTTTATTAAGATTAAGGAAATGTTCTGTGGGTGCCCTGAAGAATAAATATACCACTCCACTCAGGAAGGGGAAGGTAAATGACATGTCACATCCGGAAGCCGAACCCTAGGAAACGCTTATTGGACAAATCCTTCCATGTGACCCAGTAAGGAAGCTGGGTGCGCATGTTTAAATAAAGATGGACACCGGAGAAAGAATAAAGCCGATTGAGGAAGCTTTTACAGAGGAACTGTTTTGGACTATTGGCAGGGAGTGTTTATTTTTTATCAAATTGACTAATTAGCACTCCTGTGGTCCATCTACATAGATTCCAGGTGGGAAGTGTCATCCCAGAACTTGATACCACGTTTTTTTCAACCTCAGGGATCCATTGTACAGTGGTACGGAGTTTGATGGCGCTATATAAATAAAAATATGGGGCTCTTAACAAGGTGAGCTTTACAATATATTCTGACCTGTATTAGCATTTCTTCATATTACACCCTTGCTCTCCCTTTTGTGTCTTATATTTCCTTTGAGATCTGGGAGAGAATTCAGGAAACAAAGTGTGGGAGATATGGGCTTTAATACATTGCTGTGGATATATAAAAAATGTAATTTTTTTCAACTTAATGAGTTCAGATCCTCACCACGTGTCTCCTGGTCCCTGCGCTGATCATTGTCTATGATGAGCACAGATTTGAGAATTGGCCCATTGTGGGGGTCCCCCACACACTCATAGTATTGTAAGATTTTATTAACAGCCTGTGAACCATATTCCTATTTAGTCCATCTACATCTCAAACACCAGATCCTCTACAAGCAATGATTCCCATTTATACAAAGCACTTCCCACCACACTGCTCTCCGGTTACTTTACAACTTGGCCTCCTAGACATAGAAACATAGACTGTGACGGCAGATAAGAACCATCCGGCCCATCTAGTCTGCCCAATTTTCTAAATGTTCGCATTAAATGTTATCGATACATTGTGCTGAAGAATTTCAGCAATCTGATATAGATTGGGAAGATCTCATTTTAAAAATAGGTGTTTCTCCCATCTGTTAGTCAAATCTTTCTGCCAGCAAATTTATTGATAAGATCAGCCCTGCTCTCCCAAGCATAGCAACCACAGATACTGTGGTTGTTATGGTACCCATGCTGTTAAAGGATCACTATAGTGACAGGAAAACAAACTTTTTCCTGGCACTATGTAGTCCTTAGGTCCCCCCCACCCTCAGGCCCCCTCCTGCTGGGATGAAGATGTTAAAACCCCTTCAGCCACTTACCTTTCTCTAACGCTGGGCTCCCTCAAAACTGGGGAACTCTCCTCCTCCTGCTGACATCAGTGCGCAATGTGCATGCGCGGCAAGAGCCATGCGCTTATTCAAACTGCCCATAGGAAAGCATTACTCATTGAGCTGAAGTCTGGATGCCTATAGTGGTCCTTTAAATATGTTCTCCTATATTCATTTATATAATGTGCAATAATGTTTATTTAACAGTCTACATAATGCAGTATTTTAACTTAAGTCCTGCACAATGATTTTCTTAAGACTAGTTCATTTCATTATTGAGGATGTTTTCTGGTTGTAAAACTGAATTGGCTGCGGTGGATAAATGGACCTAGACAGCGATATGGTTGCTATCTGCTTATAAATCCGTTCTGCTCATCATACATTACATATGGAATAACAGCTGGGTATAAAGTTAGTGTCCCGAACACCTGTAACCGCAGCTGGTTCCCCTATTTCCCACTCAAAGCATAGGGTTTAGCAGGTCTAACTGTACACATATCTATATAAATAACTGAGAATACAATATAAAATAGAGATTGTCATGGAAGCAATAAAGGTTTGTAATTTTCAATATTTTATTAAATAAAAATATAAATATATACATATAAAACCTTAGTAATCCATTACATTAATTTATAGCAGAGTTTATAAGATAAGTGTATGTTTACAATATGTTTCTGCGCATCTTCATCTGTGAAGACTCAACTTATTTTCTGTTTCTTTGCCCCTTTTTGAATGTCTTAACTGTAGCGGGGTAGTAGTATTATCCACGGTATCTCTGCTGGTAGACAGAATTAAACAGGTACAAAGCAGGCCACTCGGGGGAAGCTTGAGATCTCTGGAAGGGGGGGTAAAATCCATCCCATGTAACCTGCTTGTCTGTCCTCTCAGTACCGGCTGAGCGGCCCCTCCAGGGAATCTTGAGATCTCTGGAAGGGGAGGGGGGGTAAAATCCATCCCATGTAACCTGCTTGTCTGTCCTCTCAGTACCAGCCGAGCGGCCGCTCCGGGGAATCTTGAGATCTCTGGAAGAGGGGGGGGGGGGTAAAATCCATCCCATGTAACCTGCTTATCTGTCCTCTCAGTACCGGCCGAGCGGCCGCTCCCGGGAATCTTGAGATCTCTGGAAGAGGGGAAGGCTTGCAAAGGCTGCAGTTAGCAGTTTTACAGCTTTGTAAGCGGTTTGTTTTCTTTTCATTACAAAGATTATTAAAAAAAAAAAAGAAATATACACGTTGTCTTTGGGAGAATATTTTCAATAATGTAAAAACATAAATAAATCCAATAAAGTGTTCCTTTACTAGCTTACTCAAAGTCAGAAAGCCCGATACAAAATAAACCATATGATTCTACATACATTAAGAAAGCTCTATTTTCTCTCGTTCTTCTCTATGTTTACATGGCTACTTGTGTCGTTGTCAGTAATGCAGTTTCACATTTTATATATGTAGGAAGGCATAGGCCTGAATTTGTGGGAGGAGTTCTCCCTATTTAAGCGCACGTCTCCTACTCACCTATGCCATTTCTGTTTGAGCTGGTCACCATAGTAACCAGCACTTCCGCTCCGGACCCTCCCACCATTTTCAAAAAAGTGAGTGTCAGCCTCGCAGCCTCACCGTACCTGATCTTCAGCTCTATTGCAGAAACTTGCCTTCTTCTGGACACGAGACCAGGCACGCATACATATGTACATGTCGGGAACAACCGTTCAGCTGTTCCCACGTTCAGGCCTAAAAACGCGGGGATTGGCTCCCTTTTTCTCAATTGGTTTGCTTACTTGTTCAGTTGGAATTTCGTGTTTACAGTTGTTCCTGATACTCAAGTTATTTCGCATGAATCACATAAACTGTATTTCGGGTTTTATTCATATGTTTGGTTACGCCATTCGCATCAATTTTGTTTAAATTGCTGGTTTAATTCGAACAAATGATCAAGTCATACTCACAAACATGGTTTATGTATTACTTGTATTCGCATACTTGTTAATGTCGTTCGCTTGTCAAACTCACTTTCGGTTTATTTTAGTTTAAACTCCTTTTCCCTTGAAATTTCATGTCTATTCAGCATTACTATTAAGTTGTTTAAAGTTCATTCGTGTCCTTTCGCACACTTGTACTTCTCAGCTGGTATTTCATGAGATTGCTCAAATTCTCACACTTTACATTCAGTCTGTTCATCAAATACTATCCATTCTTGCACGAGTACAATTTAGGTGTGCATGCTAATCATTTACGGGCTCAATATTTCGGTTTAGGGTTACCTTCACCTTAATTATATAGTTTGCTTATAATTAGTGATGTCGCGAACATAAAATTTTCAGTTCGCGAACGTGAACTTCCGCAAAAGATCGCGAACGGGCGAACCCAACGAACCGCGGTGGGGGCCCTAAATACTAAAAAGTGGGGACACCTAAGGTCCTCCCCCCTGGCCCCAACCCCTGAGCAGCGGGTGGGGGCCCTAAATACTAAAAAGGGGGGGGACCTAAGGTCCTCCCCCCTGGCCCCCACCCCTGAGCGGCGGGTGGGGGCCCTAAACACAAATTGGGGGGGGCCTAATGTCCTCGCCCCTTGCCCCCACCCCTGAGCGGTGGGTGGGGGCCCTAAACACACCTAAACACAAATTGGGGGGGGGAGCTAATGCCGCTCAGGGGTGGGGGCCAGGGGGGAGGACATTAGGTCCCCCCTTTTTAGTATTTAGGGCCCCCACCCGCAGCTCAGGGGTGGGCGTAAGGGGGGAGGACCTTAGGTCACCCCCCCTTTTTAGTATTTAGGGCCCCCCCAATTTGTGTTTAGGGCGCGGACCGAACATCGCATAACATTGCTGCTAATTGTATTCCAGGCATTTCATTACGTACATTACGCTTATATCTAATCTCACAAGGCCTCACTCAGCCTTTTTATTTTGTTACGTTCATAACCTATATTCAATAGGGGCTTGTCTCTAGTATTTTTGACCCACATAAGGCCCTCAACACGCAAACACCTCCCTTTTCTCGCACTTTTCTCGCTTCTCCACCAAGTTATATAAGTTTATTTCACAAGTCACGGCCACACGTATTTCGCTCTCTCACTGTCACTGAGAGGCCAACACCCCGCCACAATATCCCGTGGCCACGAGCCCCACGGCCCAAATCATAGATATAGACTCTCACTGCCACTTGGCAACTAGAGGGCCTCACCTGTCACGTACTGGCTAAGTTTTTCACCTAACGGCACTAATTTGCAAGCCAATTCTACACAAAGGGCGATATCATCTTTAGATATACTCATTGTTTTCCTCTTTACAGGATGTCACAAGAAGCATTTCCAGAAGACGACTTGCCCCTCCAAGATATGCCCACTGGGCCCAGCACACCCGTCAGACCAGGGTCCCCAGCAGAATCATGGACCATACCAAAACTAGCGGCAGATCTATGTCACAGAGGTATTCTTTTCCTGGCTTTGGCTAGGAAGGCAAAACTGCTAACCACGCAGTCCACTGATCTCAGGCCCAGTCCATGTTCACAGGGACCTCATGCTGGCACTCCAGTGGACACGCAAGACACTTTGTCTTCCATCCTGTCGACTCTATAGGCCTTAAACGAAAGACTGACAAAACTAAAAATGGCCATATCTACTCCAGGACGGCCCATTAGTTACACTGTAAGCACCCCCAAACACACAAGGCGGTACAATCACCACCGCCCCTCCTCCCTCTGCCACGCCACACACACAATTTTCCCTGCTCACTCGGTTCCAGCTTCTATTAAAAATGACATTCTTGATGGTAAAGACGTATACTAGTATCACTCCTTATCACTTCACAGGAAATCATGGAAATTAGAGCCTTTAATTACGGCAATATTTCAGTTGTTTCTGAACTTTCTTTCCCCCAGTTCGTCATCGCCTTCGCTATATCCAGAGACGTCATCTGTTCTGCATACCCCAAAGGCGGGAAGAATTGGACCTTTATATGAACAAGGTGGTGGACTTAGGGCGTAAATATGGGCATTTCACCTTTTACAACTACCACAAGTCAGTGTCGGCCAAAGGTGCAGCAAATCTGGCCCAGTTTAACATCCGAATCGACTCCACCAACTTGTGCCCCCTGCTAAGCAGACCCTTGCACATCCCACCCCACCACTAACCCAACTGTCAGTCAATACAAAGGACAAATGGACAAGCTTGGCAGGCCTATAGTTGTCCTTGGCAAGACACAAGTATGCAACAATTTTAATGCTGGCACATGCAACTACAGTGCATGCATACTGTTGCATATTTGCTTAATCTGCTTTAGAGCACACACAAAGTCCATGTGCCCTGCCAAGCTTTTCCTAAAGAATTGACTAACAGAGGTCAATACTCACACACTGGCCTACCACTCACCCCTCACCTCATCTGTTTGATTTTTTTGGTGTCAGGGTTTACTAAAGGTTTGCACACAAGTCTGCTTGCAGTCCCCTCAGGCACTTTGGGATGCCCAAACCTCCTATCCGCTTGCAATGATCCAACCACAGTGGACGAATTATTGATCAAATAAATCCAGGCAGGTTTTATGTTAGGAACATTCACAGACTCCCCGTTTCCCACATGACATACAAATCCTGTTGGGGTGGTTACTAATAAATCTTCCAATAAAAAAATTGTGATCATAGATCTCTCTGCTCCTCATTCCTCGCACAGCCCCAGCATTAATTCACTTATACCCGCCAAAGAGTTCTCCCTCCACTATGCTACAGTAGATAATGCCATACAAGCAATCCTACAAGTAGATACAAGCCATCCTATATCACAGATACCAACAGCTATATAGATATCACAGCAGTCACAAGTCAAGGTGGTTGATCTGAGTTCCAAGGAGTCAATTTACCATATCCAGAGGAACTGCACAGATCGGGATACGTATTTTACCCAAAGTGAAACTAAAAAGAAAGATTTTCAGAAAAGGGCTATTCTGAAGAATTTTGAAATGCAGAAATTAATAAAATAGGACACAAAGAGAGAGGAGAGTTTTTGCAGAACTATAAACACACTAGAGAAAATTCTAATTGTGAATAATACACAATTTAATACACAATATAATTCGAAAGCCTTCAATATTCAACGAATTATAAAAAAACATTGGTCACTTCTTTTAGAGGATGATAAAAAATAAAATAAAAATTCCTAATAACCCAAAAACAATTTTTAAAATGGGAAATAAATTTAAAAACATCTTAACTCCAAGCACCTTTTGCAACAAAGTTGATAAAGATGAACGTAATATTGTCTTCCGCACTTGTGGAAATTGTAAAGCATGTAGACATTCATACACATCTTATAAAGAATTTTAAAGTACACAGACTCTTGAAGTATTTAAGATCAAAATCTATATTCCATGCTCCTCCACACATCTTGTGTACCTAATCACCTGTGGTTGTGGTGCACAATATGTGCGGGGGACTGGAAGAAAATCTACAATAAGATGTTTAGAACATTATAATAACATACGCAAGAAAATCACCACACATTCGGTACCTGTGCACTGCAATAGATGTCCATCTTTTATTAACAATATTAATTTTATTGCCATCGAACAAGTACAACTTGACTAGAGAGGTTGAAATTAAGAAAAAGGGAAGGCTTTTGGATACATAAACTGAAGACAATGCAACCCCGAGGTTTAAATGTAGAGTTCGATCTGGTGTGTTTTTTTTTTAAAATGCTGGGAATTGTGGGAACCGCGAGGGAGCATGGTAGAGAGACATGCTCCCTCCTCCTTCAGCCCTCAGCATTAGGAGTGCCGCCAGACCGGCGAGGCTGCCACCCGGCCCGGCGGCTCCAGCGTGGAACGCGGCTGGCCCCCTCTGAGTGTGCCACCGGACCGGCCACCCGGTGGCACATACCTGCGCAGCCCCCAGATGCTGCGGGGACCAGTCCGGCCCTGGTTACAACCCCTCTTCTTTTTCCGGACACTCCTTCAGAATAGGAGTGGCCTCTTCAGCATCCAGTACGGACACACCAGTCCACATCATTAAGATATTGGGTAGATGGAAATCATCCGTATACAATACTTACATTCAGCAACCAGAGAAAGAGCTAAGGAAAGCATTTAAGTGTTTAGCTTTATATGTATGCAATAAAGTGAGTTTTTCAACATTATTTTTGCTATCTTTTATTACAGGCCTACTTGTACGTTGGTTTTGGCACAACATCACCAACTTACACCACCTACAACATTACATATACCATTAAGTTCCGACCACAAATATTTATATATATATATATATATACACAGTATCTCACAAAGTGAGTACACCCCTCACATTTTTGTAAATATTTTATTTTATCTTTAAATGTGACAACACTGAAGAAATGACACTCTGCTACAATGTATAGTAGTAAGGGTACAGCCTGTATAACAGTGTAAATGTACTGTCCCCTCAAAATAACTCAACACACAGTCTTTAATGTCTAAACCGTTGGCAGCAAAAGTAAGTAAACCCCTAAGTGAAAATGTCCAAATTGGGCCCAAAGTGTCAATATTTTTGTGGCCACCATTATTTACCAGCACTGCCTTAACCCTCATGGGCATGGAGTTCACCAGAGCTTCACAGGTTGCCACTGGAGTCCTCTTCCACTCTTCCATGATGACAACACAGAGCTGGTGGATGTTAGAGACCTTGCACTCCCCCACCTTCCATTTGAGGATGCCCCACAGATGCTCAATAGGGTTTAGGTCTGGAGACATGCTTGGCCAGTCTATCACCTTTACTTTCAGCTTCTTTAGCAAAGCAGTGGTCATCTTGGAGGTGTGTTTGGGGTCGTTATCATGTTGCTGTGGATGAATCTCCAAAGGGAGAGGATCCTGCTCTGCTTCAGTATGTCACAGTACATGTTGGCATTCATGGTTCCCTCATTGAACTGTAGCTCCCCAGCACTCATGCAGGCCCAGACCATGAAACACGTGCACTCAACTTCTTTGGTACCCCATGGCGAGGCCTGTTCTGAGTGGAACCTGTCCTGTGAAACCGCTCTTTGGTCTTGCCCAAACGTGCTGCAGCTCAGTTTCAGGGTCTTGGCAATCTTCTTATAGCCTAGGCCATCTTTATGTAGAGCAACAATTCATTTTTTCCGATCCTCAGAGAGTTTTTTACCACGAGGTTCCATGTTGAACTTCCAGTGACCAGTATGAAAGAGGGTGAGAGCAATGACACCAAATTTAACACACCTGCTCCCCATTCACACCTCAGACCTTGTAACACTAACGAGTCACATGACACCGGGGAGGGAAAATGGCTAATTGGGCCCAATCTGGACATTTCCACTTAGGGGGTGTAGCGGAGCTCCTTGTACTCCGACTGAGTACCCTCCGTTGACGGATGCTCCTAGCGCTTCCTGAGGACACCAAGCGCTGCAGCAGACACCACAACCACCGCAGACTCCGCAACCGCCGTATCTTGACTGGAGTCTCGCCGTCTTCCTTCCACCCTGGATCAGCTTCTGTCCTCCAGGACTGTGTGAGAAAGAACTCTTCCTTCCACCCTGTATGAACCTCCAGCATCCAGGACTGTGTGGTGAAGACCCCTCCTCCAAGGAGAGCTTGTCAGGAACAAGCTCTTAAAAGAGCTAAGTGACTCAAGCTCAGGGGAGCATGCAGAGCATAGCAATCCCCAGTGTGATTATAACAACTCCCTCCAATAACGAGACAAGGCTACGTTTAGAGGGATCAAGAAGAACTGTCAAAACCTTTATTCCCTTGGGACCAGCCAATACAGTCACCACAATAACATTGTTTTGAAACCTCAATAAAATCACAAACAGTTAAACCATATCAAGAAACACACAGTGACTTATCACAACACAATGGCACATTTTTAAAGGGGTTGGGGGAGACAATATTTAACAGTAAATATCTCACCTGCCTGCAGAATTAGCAATATGCAATTCATACTTACCCCCTCTTCCTGTTGTCCCTGTGAGGGTAGTTGGGGATCTGGACAGGCATCCCTGTAGGTCAGGCACAGAGACCACAGTCCCATCTGTGCCATCTGGGAGATTGGTGTCTCCCCTTGGTAGGGTAAGCTGCCGCTGGGGAGATAGGGTGCTGTGCTCCTCTCCCTGAAACACAGGCTGCCGCTGGAGAGGGAGACCGCCTGTCTCCACTCCCATAACATTGTCCTGCTGCTGGAGAGAGAGACCAACTGTCTCTGCTCCCTGTAGGACACACTGCTGCTGGGGGAGGAAGGACGACACCTTCGGCTCCCTGTAACTTGCACTGCCGCTGGGGAGGAAGGACGACACCTTCGGCTCCCTGTAACTTGCACTGCCGCTGGGGAGGAAGGACGACACCTTCGGCTCCCTGTAACTTGCACTGCCGCTGGAGACTAGGTGTCCATATCCTCAACCTCCACAGTTGTCGCTCAAAGGCCATTGCCGCACTGTTCTCAGCACTCAACTGGCGCATTACTTGTTGGACCACCTCGTTCAAAAGGTCTGGGCCATAGCAGACCAACCGCCTCTTTACCTCCTCAATGTAAGCGTCATCCTCGTAGCGCCGTATCCTGTTGAGGTACTCTTCGCAGGGCTCTATCCATGCCTGCTCCATGCTGCTGTAGTTAGGGACGCTGTACAGTGGCTAGCGTTGCCCTCAATAACCTCTTATATGATACCAGTGTCTCCGAGCTGCTTCTCCTCGCACTAGGACGCCATCCCACCGCTGCCACCAATGTAACGGAGCTCCTTGTTCATCCGACTGAGTACCCTCCGTTGACGGATGCTCCTAGCGCTTCCTGAGGACTCCAAGCACTGCAGCAGACACCACAACCACCGCAGACTCCACAACCGCCGTAGCTTAACTGGAGTCTCGCCGTCTTCCTTCCACCCTGGATCAGCTTCTGTCCTCCAGGACCGTGTGGGGAAGACTTCTCCTCCAGGAGAGCGTAACAGGAACAGCTCTTAAAAGAGCTAAGTGATTAAAAGCTCAGGGGAGTATGCAGAGCATAGGAATCCCCAGTGTGATATAGCAGTTCCCTCCAATAACGAGACAAGGCTACGTATTGAGGGTCAAGAAGATCTGTCAAAACCTTTATTCCCTTGGGACCAGCCAATACAGTCACCACAATAACATTGTTGTGAAACCTCAATAAAATCACAAACAGTTAAACCATATCAAGAAACACACAGTGACTTATCACAACACAATGGCACATTTTTAAAGGGGTGGGGGGAGACAATATTTAACAGTAAATATCTCACCTGCCTGCAGAATTAGCAATATGCAAATCTACCCGAATATGCAAATGAACCAGTCTTGCAATTCAGGTAGTGCATATTGCTGTTGCTACCAACAGAGGGCACTAGACCAGCACCATAGCCAAACCCACCTAGTTGGTAGCAAACCTCAGCAATACAAGAGAGCAGGCAATACATTACACAGTACACACACACACACTATAAACAATTACATTACACACACCCTGCACCTATAATGGGTACAGGGTGACTAAAACATAGGATAAATAAAGCAGCCCACATAAATAGTCTGTCTGAAGGTAGACTAGGGGCTTTAAAGCCAGATTCATGAAAGAGTCATAGTCACAGGGGAGGAGACTGGCAAGTAGGCCTCTCCAGGACCAAGTGGCGAAGGGCACTTCGTCACAGGGGGGTACTCACTTTTGTTGCCAACGGTTTAGACATTAATGGCTGTGTGTTGAGTTATTTTGAGGGGACAGTACATTTACACTGTTATACAGGCTGCACACTTACTACTTTACATTGCAGCAGAGTGTCATTTCTTCAGTGTTGTCACATGGAAAGATATAATAAAATATTTACAATATGTGAGGGTTGTACTCGCTTTTGTGAGATAGTGTGTATATATTTTTACATTGACCTGTTTAGATACATTTATGATGTATGTAGCACTGACTGTTATTTACTAATAAAACATGTTAAAATAATCAACTTTCTTAATATTAATGGTGTATTTGTTTTGTTATTCTTTGTTTTATTTATTTAAGTCATTCATTATACAGCTTAGCAAGGGAATGTAGTAAAAGAAATGGGTGAACAATATTACATATGTGAAATTAAAAATAACATTCAGGGTCATCATATCTCTTTTATGCTTTATAACACAGGAGTAAACATATTGCATTGTGTAAGTCCGATGTCAAGTCTGGCATAGTGTGATCTGAAATATAAATGCCAACGGTGACCTTTCTAGGAGGCCTAAGCCAAGAAGGTTTAAGGGGTCAGTAAGCTAGCGCTAAAGCCATATCTTGTCAAAGATTTTCTAGGAAGTGACATTCTGTGCGTTGAGCGGCAGTGGTCGGTTCTCAGTGGAGTCCCCTTCCATGCAGAGGCATGATTTACTTTTTGGAATGTTCTAGTCAGTCTACTCGGACAGTGTGTAGGTCATTAAAGGTGGCAACAGCCAAGTTGATTGATGTACTGTACGGGAGCAATGGGTTAATGTAATTTATCACAGGCAGAGGGGAGGGATTGTATGTTGGTGCTGGGTGTGTTTTACGGTTTGCCTGTAAAGGATTGGTTGTACTGTGTCCCACCCTGTGGGATGTCCCCTTGCATGGGGACTTGCATAAAAGCAAGTGTGTGGTCATTAAAATCAGATCATCTTGTACCTTCTTGAAGCCTTGGCTCATGTTTGGGGGAAGGGATACCTACACTCTGGGGATTGCTGTAATCACTTACTCCCCAGAGTAAGCTCTTGCAATAGCTTGATTTGTTCCTGCTATGCTCTCTGGATTTAGGAGAGGTTCACCCACTGGGAGCTGGATCCTGGTCGTGGATCCAGGGTGGGTGGAGACGGCGAGACCCCGGCGCAGCTGTATCGCTGGAAGTGGGGTCTGCAGTGCTGATGGTGTCGGTTGGAGTGCTTGGAGTCCTCAGCGAGCACTAGGCGCATCGATTGGCGGAGGTACTCAGTCGGAGTGCGAGCGTTCCGTCACATTTGGTGGCAGCGGTGGGATGGCGTCCTAGTGCGAGGACCAGCAGCTCGGAGACACCGTTAACGTGTGGAGTTACGGATTTATAATTGAGGGCAACGCTAGCACTTGTGCAGTGCCCCTGTCTATGGAGGAACCCGAAGGGATGAAGCAAGCTAGCCCCCGGGTAGCGTTATCCTACGAGGAGGAGTTCCTATGGAGACTACAAAATGCCTTGGCTCAGAAGTGTGGCCCAATTTCAGCCGAGGAGGAGCTGGCCTGGAGAGATGGGATACGGCGAGATCTCTTTCAGGAGGCCTTGGAGTGGACACAAGGTCCAGGGGGAGAGAATCTCCCAGGCGAAGCACAGCACAGTCAGAAACAAACGGCGCTGAGGAGGCCCTTCCTAGGGTATCTGCCCCAGAGAGAGTGGGTGCTGGAATTGCAGAGGTTGATCAGAAAAGAACTGTGGCTGGATGAGGCTTACCGTGCGCTACGGTGGTATTCGGTCCAGAGGTGCCCCTGGATAGCTGAGAGTGAAAGGCCAGAGGGCCGTGATTACAATGGCCCTGGTCTGTTATAGGAGGCATTGGAGGAGGACTGTGACTTTGGCAGCACCGAGGAGTCCCGGCATTGGGACATCTGGGGGTGGCGATTGCATGCACTGGAGCTCCCTGATACTACTGGACTGGGACCAGATATCAACCACCTGATCACAATCGAATGGGAGCTAGAACAGGAGTATGATCAACTGTTCGACTTAGCCCAATCACCGACCCTTAGCCCAGAGGATTACCTGTACACCGTACCCTCTTCTGTCCAACCAGCCCCAGAGGTGAGCAACCTTATAGAACGGTCCTGGGAAGACCCACAGATGGCAGGTGGAGATGGGACCAAGGTCTCTACACCGGCCCTACAGGGATGCTGGGTACCCGGCCCAGATCCCCAGCGGCAGTGCATCTCACAGGGAGAGGAGACAACTGGTCTCTCTCCCCAACGGCGGCCTGAGTTCCAGGAGGAGGTGATGGTAGATCCCTCCACCTTACAGCAACCAGCATCCTGGGGAGTGGGGGCAGCCGGCCTCCCTCTCCCACCGCAGCAGGAAATACTTGGTGAGGGGAAGAACAACCCTAACCACACTGGCGCAGATGGGACCGCAGTCTCTGTGCCAGTCCTACAGGGATGCTGGACGGGCGGTCCAGATCCCCAACTATCCCTGCAGGGATACCAGGAGGAGGAGGTAAGCAAGCCCTCCCCTCCACGGCTACAACCCGACTGGGTCCTGGGGGAAGTGCAATACCCACTGACCCCCTCCCAGCAGAAGAGCTGGCACCTGAGCAGAGCGCCACTGGCCTCTGCCCTACCCTTGTACCTTGCCCAGAGCCTGACACCCTGCAGGCTATCCCAGCAGAAGAGCTGGCACCTGAGCAGAGCGCCACTGGCCTCTACCCTACCCTTGTACCTTGCCAAGAGCCTGACACCCTGCAGGCTATCCCAGCAGAAGAGCTGGCACCTGAGCAGAGCGCCGCTGGCCTCTGCCCTACCCTGGTACCTTGCTCAGAGCCTGACACCATGCAGGCTATCCCAGTAGAAGAGCTGGCATCTGGGCAGAGCTCTGTTAGGCTCGGCCCCCCCTTTTTGTATCAGAGCCTGACTTACCATGGGTTACCCCAGTGCAAGAGCTGGCAGCAGGGCAGAGCGCTGCTGACCTCTGCCCCCCAAGCAACACCAGCAGTTTGCCTAGCTGCCCCAGAGAGACCGAGAGTGCTGCGCTGTCCCACTACAAACTTGAACCTACAGGCCAGTACCATTTATTGTGGGGGGGGATACTCTGCGTATTTTTCTTTGTGGGTGGGCTGCCCGACTAACCTAGGTACTGACCGGCAGAAGGTCAGGTACCTGTTTAGTCTTCCCCCCAAAGGGAAGATGTGTGACGAAGTGCCCTTTGCCACTTGTGCATGGAGAGGACTAATTGCCAGCCTCCTGCCATGTGACTATGGTCCCTGGGAGACTTTGCCAGTTAAAAAGACTATTTGGGCTTATTAGCTTTTAAAAGACTGTTTCTGCCCTTTGATTCCATGGGAGCATGTGTCTCTTCCCCTCCCCCTCTAATACCTATACCATTGTTCTCCAGCAGGGCATTGTCCCAGGGACACTGCCAAACCAGTTGAAACAAGCTGTTTTGTCCCAAATAGAACTTTTACCTAACTTTTGAACTACTGGAGGGAATTGTATGATTTTTGGGTATGTTTATAATTAAAGTGTGCTGAGTTCGAATATGTGATTTTTATGTTTGTGGCATGTATATTTTGGAAGTTATTAATATGTTGCATAAAGTGTATTTGTCACAGGCAGGCCAAATAAGCAGCATTCGCGCCTAATTACACGAAAACTACCGTACGTATATTGCAGCTTGTTACATGCGAATGCTCCCCTTGTTCGGTAGATTAAAACTCCTGAATGCCGGTTTGATACGTTGAATGGAAAGTAGTCAGTCGGGACTTCCATAATGACCAGCCGTTCGCGTGATTGCCATGCCGAAAACAGTTCCAGGCAATTCACGCGTAAGTCCCGCTGACCGCATTCGGGAGATTTAAGATGGCCACCATCCTTTGTTCTCGCCACGTGTTCGTATGCCGAATGGCGGCCACCTAGAAGCACTCAATTAAGTTGCGGTTTTTCGTGTGATTACTCAATGTTCCAAGTTCTGATTGCTACCCAGGGTGGTCTCCGTTCGGTAGAAGGAATACATTTTGTGGGGATATTTATGGGATAACAATAGTAAACAGTGAGAATTGCCCACTAATTCAATTCTCAGACCCCAAAGATCGTTATGGTGTTAAGTGAAAAGTATTTCATATAAATAATATCACAATTTTGTTATAAAAATAGATTTATTTTATAATAACAAATTAATTAATAATAATATGTAACATGCGTGACAATAATCAATGAATATCCAGTATAAAATGGTATGCAATACAAAGGAATGGCTATACACGTTTCAATGGCTAAACAGCATTTTCTGTCAAGAGTTACGATTTATGACTATCTTTCACAGAGAGAAAGCGAAGCTTTTCACAGCGAAGGGCCATAAAACCCTGACTAACAGTTAGAATAACCCCTTCAATGCTGGCTAGATCTCCTAGGTAATTAAGATCTATTCTTATGTAATTTTAAATAAAATAACATTTAAACCAGTTCATTAGTCATTTCCTGGAACCATCCAATAAGAGAATCTACCATGATATATGCAGATTTTAATTTTAATTTGCCTAAACAGATCTTTTATCTTATTTTAGAGCAAATCAATACACCTGGATAAAAACAGCGGTATGCTAACACGTGATAATATCACATTAATATATAATTATTCTTAATTCCACCTGCAGAATGGAATGTTTCTAACTATATATTCTTTAGTTAACTAAGGTTTCTTAATATGGAAGTCTGACCGTGATTTATCCAGTCATATATCATGCTATTAGTAAATTTTAATTAATTTAAATTAATTAAATGAAACCAGTATAATTACCAGTTGAGTAGATATTTCATCCGATTGGTAGTCTCAGGAACTTGTTTGGATGTCTCTCTGCATGAGTTATGGTGAAAGGTGGTGTTGGTTAGAAAGTCAGTGAAATTCTAAGTGTTAGAGTTTTAAGAGTAGAGTGTTAGTCTCAGATGTTGTCCTGGGTTTCTCTGCATGGAGGTTGGAGTCCCCAAACTTCCAATTCCTCTCTCCTCTTTTTTCCTTCTTTCAACCCCCCTATCTTCCCTTTGTCCTAACTTTTAAAGGGCCAGACTCTCTGTACATCATCAGTTGATAACCCAATAGAAGCACTAGAGGTGTGCTTATCTTTCAGATCGCAATTTAGGTATTTGGTCTATAGAGGGCAGTCTTGTCCCACTAAACATACCTATCCAGGAAAGAGTTAACTTTTCCTGGTGGCAATAAGGGCGGGAAATTCCTCGCCCGCTTACTGAAAGGCGACACACCACGAACTCAAGTACGAAAGTTGCGCTTAACCTCGGGCAGAGTGTCCCCATACCCAGAAGACATAGCGGACGAATTCAGGGCATACTATGAATCCCTCTATAACCTCCGTCCACCAGGGGATCAGGCACCAGATGGGGAGGCACCGCCTCATGTACAAACATACATCCAGGACACCGTGCGGGCACGAATAGATCCAAACGCCGCGTCCTTCCTCGACGAACCACTTACCACGGAAGACCTCGCCGCTGCCTTGAAACACACTAAAAATGGACGCGCCCCAGGACCCGACGGATTCCCCTCGGGGTACTATAAACAATTCGCCACGGCGCTCTTACCACGGCTGACAAGGGCGGTTAATGAAGTCTCGGAGGGCGGTCGTTTTGGCATCGAGTCCCTGACTGCGACCATAACTGTCCTGCTTAAGCCGGGGAAAGACCCAGAACAATGCTGTAACTATCGGCCAATCTCTCTGCTAAATGTGGATACTAAGTTGTTAACTAAGGTATTGGCAACTAGACTCCAACGAATCCTTCCGAGCCTTGTCCATGTGGACCAAACGGGGTTCATCCCGGGACGGGAAGCACGGGACAGCACCCTACGCCTATTCTCAATACAACACCACGCGCGGAAATACCGAAAACATCTATTGCTGTTGTCGACTGACGCAGAGAAAGCCTTTGATCGGGTCAACTGGGCATACATGTTTCAGACACTCCGGTACATGGGCTTTGGACAACGGATCATGGCTTGGATCACCGCTCTATACAGCACACCGAGAGCAACAGTACGAGTTAATGGTGCACTCACCACGAGCTTTGGGATCACGAACGGGACCAGACAGGGGTGTCCCCTATCGCCACTCCTGTTTGCACTGTCAATGGAGCCACTCCTACAGGCAATACGGGACAACCGGAATGTCCACGGATACACTTGGCAAGACACTGAGCACAAGGTAGCCGCATACGCGGACGACCTCTTGTTCTTCATCTCCCAACCTCGGATCACTTTGCCCTGCATACTCTCAGAAATAGAACGGTTTGGCCGCATATCGTGGTTTCGACTCAATCTGGCGAAATGTGAGGCCCTGAATATCACCACACCGGCAGCGGAATATGAAGCCCTCGGCCCACTTTTTCCATTTCGCTGGTGCACAGAGGCAATGAAATACCTTGGCATCTGGTTCACCACAGACCCCCAGGGAATATACCACCGTAATTTCGAAACACTGCTGAAAAACATCGAAACAGACCTAACGAGATGGTCCTACCCCCACATCACTTGGCATGGCCGTATAGCAGTCTTAAAAATGAACGTTCTTCCTAGGATCCTTTATTTATTTCAGACTATACCAACAACCCTGCCGGCATTATTTTTCTCGACCTTGAAATCAGCGGTCATAAAATATGTCTGGAGGGGGGAACGATCCAGGCTACGCCATGACATCCTATGCTTACCAAGACACAGAGGGGGCCTAGCCCTACCGGATTTTAAAAAGTACCACCAGGCAACAGTCCTACAAAGGATCCTGGAATGGCACGAAACAGATACGAGTAAACAATGGGTAACTCTGGATCGGATGGGAGAGGCTGCAAAACTAAAGGCAGCGGTTTGGCTGAGGAGAACAACCAGGGGCAGCAGGAGGGGAGTGGAAGGACCGGTGGCTGAAACATTACTAGCGTGGGAAACACTCAGAGAAATGCCTCAGGTGTCCCCGACCCCCTGTCCATTACTCCCGATCCAGCACAATCCCAATATTGGAGGCGGACCATCGACGGAAGCATGGGCGTTTTTGGGTGGAGAGGATTATATACCAATCTACAAAGTCACTCAGGATGGTGAACTAAAATCTCTAGATGAGCTGCTAGAGTCACGCCCACGATCCCATATGGCGACCTTCCGATACATGCAGCTACGACATTACTACAACTCCCTCCCACACCGGGACAGACTGCACAGAGACCTGACATGGTTTGAAGACGCCTGCTCTCGCGGCACCTCTCTTGGGAAAGCCATCTCACACCTCTACCAACACCTGCTGTCTGGCCCTACCTCGGAGAACAACACTTTCCAACGTCAATGGGAGCGGGCACTGGACACCACGTTCACCCCTACACAATGGGACAAGGCGTTGATATGGCAACACAAAAGCTCCTCTAGCTCCCGCTACCAAGAGGTTAACTACAAACTACTCTCCATGTGGTACCGAACGCCGGTATTGCTTCACAAAATTTTCCCTAACACATCCCCAACGTGCTGGAGGTGCCAGGAAGAAAGGGGGACACTTATACATATCTGGTGGGAATGTAAGCATATTGGCCCATACTGGGATCAGATCAAATCCGACATTCGTCAGATTTTGGGGGACATCACCTGGTCGGTGGAGCTAATCTTACTCCACGTCTCCACACAACCACTATCTACATATAAAAAATCCATCTTGCGGCACCTGCTAAACGCTGCTAAATCACTCGTACCAGTATACTGGAAAAAGACAGATATCCCTACCAGAGAAGAATGGATCCATCGAGTTGAGGATATTCGAGCGGCTGAAGCTATGCAAGCGGAGCTGATGGGCAGGGGTCCGAAGTGTGCTGAACTCTGGACTCCGTGGTTTACCTTCCGCGCGCAGCGGTAGGGGGGGGGCAGGGGTGCGTGCCGGGCGACGCACCTATGGCAGGTGATGCGTTCCATGATGGCCCGCTGGAGGTGGCAACGTTCAACCGTATACCGCGCGTCTCTCTAAGCTGGGGGAATGACTTTGAAGGCACTGCCGACTGAGACAAACGGGTGACCATGTGGACCCACAAGGGAGACATACCCTCAAAGGAATAGCTGACGAATTTGAATGAAACCCCACTACATAAATATAAACAGGGATACGGCTGTCCTGCACATGACCCCCCCCCCTCCGACCCTCCCCGACTACTGCATGGACTCAGAGCTACGGTTAGGGGACCTTGATAGACTACACGACGAGGACACGCAGGGTAACTGCTAATGCGGACGATGGGCGTGCAGTGCAGCCTTGGATTTACACCCCCACCCATCTCCCCACACACTCGCCTCATCGCTCACCACTACACACTTCCCACGTCACATCATAATCTGAACAACTCTTTCTACGATAGACCCACATCACCCACTTATATATACTAGGGCCACGCATAACTACAGGTTATCCACCTCCCCATCCTTATCGATGCTACTCTTATAAATACACTATAGGCACATATAGCACCTCCGGCAATATACGGACCCCATTTCATTTACGCTGCCCCGTCTCCTATGGGCCTAGCCCGACTATGCGAGTCTCCTATACTCACATAATTCAACGACTTAATAGAGTCAACAGCACATCTAACTAAGGGCACTGATATGAGCGTACAGGGGAAATATGATTGACTCTCGCCCTCATTGAAAGCTTGTTACAGATATCAACGGTTTATTTATTGTCTCTTCAGGCTTGTATGACAAATGGGGCCTGCGAGCCCGAAATGTGATATACTCACCTACACACAGGCACACAGATCACCTCAGACAATATACGGATTCCTCCACACTCACATTGACCTACCTCTCACGGGCCTAGCCCAAATATGCGTTTCTAATACCTTCACACATTTCAATAACTTAATTGACACAACCACATACCTAACTATGGGCATTGGACATGAGCGACCACTTGAACTGTAACTGATCCCCTCCTTCATTGAAATCTCAATGTAGTAGTCAACTGCTTATCCATTGTACATTCATGTTTTTATGATGACTTGGGCCTGCGAGCCCGAAATGCGTTACTTCTATTCACGAATAAAAATGATTTTCCAAAAAAAAAACAAAAAACTTTTCCTGGTGGCTATTTTGACGTCATTTTGGCCTATCTTTATGTTTGCTATAACTTAGATTTGCTGTCACTTCAAACAGTTTCTTTAAGTTTTGTCCAGACTTAGTGTCCGCAATTCCTGCTATAATTTCTAAGATGGCAGTTCATGAACTATGTTTCACCTTAAACTTGGGGTCTTGTACATATAGAAAGTAAAATTTTATTATTCAATCTTCTCTGTCACAAATGTCTGGGTTTAGAATTGATCTATTCCATTAGCATTTTAGACAGTCTATCCAACCCCCGTTCTCCTTATCACTTGGTTTGTATATACTATGCATTCCTTTAGCTCTGGGAACGGTGGTTAGTTTTACAGATAGAAATCTTGTGTCTTTTGTTAACTTGGAAATAACAAAATGGAGTCTGCTCTGTTCAGAGTGACTCAGAATATACACTTTTAATTTCTATCATAGCACCCGATGTCTGCCGATATAAATACTCTGACAATTTCCCGAACACATAGTTAAACGAAACGTCCAAAAGTAGATAAACAGCAGGGACAGGATATAACCGAATGAACACAGGTGAATATAGGAAAATCCTTTACAGGCTACTCCAGCAAAACCACGTCAGTTCTTCCTTGTCCCTGCTCAGGATGGATCTAGCATAGTTACATAGCTTAAAAGAGACTTGCGTCCATCAAGTTCAGCCTTCCTCACATATGTTTTTGCTGTTGATCTAAAAGAAGGGAAAAAACCTAGTCTGTAGCGCTTCCAATTTTGCAACAAACTAGGAAAAAATTCCTTCTTGACCCCAAAATAGCAGTTAGATGTCTCCTTCGATCAAGCAGCTATTACCCCCCTAATTATAAATTATATCCCTGTATGTTATGTTTTTCAATTTCAGTTTAAACATCTGTATGGACTCTGATAAAACCACCTCTTCAGGCAGAGAATTCCATATCCATATTGCTCTTACTGTAAAAAAACATTTTCTTTGCTTTAAATGAAATCTCCTTTCTTCCAGCCTAAATGTGTGACCTTATGTCCGATGTATAGCCCTGTTTATGAATAGATTTCCAGATAATGGTTTGTACAGGCCCCGAATATATTTGTATAATGTTTTCATATCCCCTCTGAGGTGCCGTTTTTCCAAACTAAAAAGATTTACATTTTTTAACCTTTCTTCGTAACTAAAATGCTCCATTCCTTTTATCAATTTTGTAGCTCGTCTCCGCACTTTTTCTAGTGCCATGATATCCTTCTTTAGAACAGATGTCCAAAAGTGCACAGCATATTCAATGTGTGGTCTTACCAGCAATTTATAAAGAGGCAAAATTATATTTTCATCCTGAATATTTATGCCCCTATTTATACATGACACAACCTTACTGGCCTTAGCAACTGCAGATTGACATTGCATATTGCTGCCTAATTTGTTGTCTATAACAGTTCCCAAATCCTTCTCGTGTGTGGTTATCCCTAATACACTACCATTTAGGTTGTAAGTTGTTTGTGAATTCTTGACCCTGAAGTGCATAACTTTGCATTTTTTCTACGTTAAATTTAATCTGCCATTTTAGTGCCCAATCCCCCAATCTATCCAAATCCCTCTGCAGCAAAGCAATATCCTGTTCACATTTTATTACTTTACAAAGTTTTGTGTCATCTGCAAACACCGAAACATGGCTTTCAATATCCATTTCAAGATCATTTATAAGTATGTTAAAAATAAGCTGTCCCAAAACAGAACCCTGAGGGACACCACTTACCACTTTTGTCCAGCCTGAAAAATTACCATTAATGACAACTAGTTGTACTCTATCCTTAAGCCAGTGTTCTACCCAAGAATAATCATCTAGACCAATTTCTTTTAGTTTGAAGACTAACAAATTGTGAGGAACAGTATCAAATACCTTGGCAAAATCCAAGTAGATAGCATCCACTGCAACACCCTGATCTATACTTCTACCTACTTCTTCGTAGAATGCAATTAGATTAGTTTGACATGACCTATGTTTCATAAAACCATGATAGCCCTTCAAATATTTCCCCAGTCACAGAAGTTAAGCTCACAGGTCTATAATATCCAGGCAAGGATTTTGAACCTTTTTTAAATATAGGAACGACATCTGCCAATCCTCCGGTACAATACCTGAAACAAAAGAATCTTGAAAAATTTAATACAGAGGTTCAATTATTTCCCTACTTACCTCCTTAAATACTTGTGGGTGAATACCGTCAGGCCCCGGAGCTTTATTTACATAAATTTTCTCTAAAAGCTGTAGCATCTTGTCTCGAGTTATCCAATCACAAGTTATCTGCAGCTTGTTTGCAGCATCTGTAAATGGTGAGACACACAGGCAGATGTCTGGGGGATATGTCACGATAGCTGCCCGAGTGGTAGACTGAGTGGCCATGCTCCTACCACGGAGGTTACAGTGCAAAGTTCCAGGAAGTGTTTTTTTGCAGAGCGAGGTCCAGGCTTGTAAAGGAGGCGGTCCTTTGGTCTCAAGTATTATGTTTCAGGCCCTGCACCTGCGCACAGTGTTAGAATGCATGTTAGAACCAGGAGGTGATGCATTCCACCAAAGTTCTGGGTGTGCTACCACGCATGATCAAACCGGAACTTCCCAAAAAGGTGCAAACATTTTAAATTGGTGTGAATATAAAGCTGTGCAGTGCCCTCTGACAGCTTGGATGCTTGCCAGAAGGGTTCCTCCATGTTACCAGCCCCCCATACGGCTCAGAGGTCTTTTGAGGTGAGATTAGATAATATCTGCCTTGAAATGTCTCAATGCAATGGGACAGATTATTAAGAAGATCTGTTTATTATTATTTAAGATGTCTAATTCTGTATCTCCAGAAATGGAAAAAGAGAAATTGCCTAATCCTACACCTAGAAAGGCTACAGTTTGCAGTGATTGTGCAACCCCGCTTCCAGATGGAACAAGGAAAGAAAATATAATCAGTGTGCAGCTATTTCCTTGGAAAAATCAAAGCATAAAAACATGCAATGGTTCCTGGCCTGGTTTCAGGATAACTTGGCCCAGACTTTGGATACAATTAAAGAGTCTAATAAAGTATCCACAACTGTTCCAGAGAGAAGCCAGAGAGGCAGGAAAAGGAGGATATCTTCTTCAAAATCTGAGTTTTCATCTGGGGAATGTTCTACTACTTCAGATTCAGACATATCTAGTTCATAATCTTGTCTGGAGTCTGGTTTCCCACCTGATGAGCTGTATAGATTCATGAAAGAAGTGAACCTTTCTCTGATACAAGACATATCTTCTAAATCTAAAAGAAGGTTTACAGCTCAACAACCTCCGATCCGACAAAGGTAAACGTTTCTGACAGCAAGAAGGTAGGAGGAAAAATCCAAACGTTCTATCCAAGATAGGAAAGAACTATAAGCACTCTTTGGATTCTAAATTTTGTAAAAAAAATGACTACAGATTACCTTTCACAAGAACTCCAAAATCAAAGTTCCTTGTTTCTTTTTATTCATCCTCCCAAAAGACAGTGGCTCTTTTCTCCCAAGCAATTTAGCTGTTAAGAAAAGGAGTAATAGAAAAGGTACCAGAACACCAGGGGTTCCAAGGGGTTCACTCAAGACTCTTTCTTGTTCCAAAACTGGATCACTCTGTCCGACCTACTCTGGATTTAAAAGATATAAATTGTTTCATCCCATACCAAATGTTTTGCATGGAGACTATTTCTTCTAAAACTCAGATCCTACAGAAAGGAGATTTTATGGTAAAACTGGATCTCAAGGACACATATCTGCATATCCTTATAGCAGTTTCTGCAAGAAGATTTCTGAGATTCGCAGTAAAAAAGGCATGACATCTTACCATTTTCAGTTCAAGGCACTTCCCTTTGGCCTGTTATCTGCTCCAAGAATATTCACAAAAGTTGTGTCTCCCATAAAAGGGTATTTGAGAGAACAGGGAATCACGGTAATCCCTTACCTGGACGACTGGCTAATAGCCAGGACAGCTGCTAATAGCGAGAACAAGGCAGCTACTTTTAAAGTATCTACAGATTGCTATCAATGTGCCACAGGAACACGGTTGGATCCTGAACTTGGAGAAGTCAATTATTATTCCCTCAAGAGTGAGAGTTTCTAGGGTTCAAGGTAAATTAAAGGACATTATCTCTCCATCTAACAACACAGAAAAGAAAGAAAATTTAGAGAAGTTTCCAGTTTGCAGACAAACAAAAGTTGTTCCATCAGACGAGCAATGAGCGTGCTGGGATTCCTGACATCTTCTTTCCCCGCAGTCAAGTGGGCAAAATAAAAAGGAAGACCTCTGCAATGGGAAATTCTATCAACTTGGTCGAGAAAAAGATTTAGATGTCATGTTCCATATTTCTCCTCAGATAAAAAAACCCCGCTAAATTGGTTCCTTTCAACAGGTCTGACCTTTCATCCAAAGAATTGGGTAGTGATCACTACGGATGCATCAAACGTAGGTTGGGGTACTCATCTAGGCTCAATTATGTATCAAGCTGTTTGGTCTATTAAGGAAAAAGGAAAGTCTGCAAATGTCAAGGAACTAAAAGCAGTATTATTCACTCTACATCCTTCAAACCTTCTGTTAAGACACCTCTAGTGTTTTTAAGCCAAACCGCCGTTTAGTAGACCTTCCCCGGCTGCAGTACAGTCTCCGTTCGCTTACTCTGTAACACACGAACCAAATGCAGGGGAAGCGGCAATCTCCCGATCGAGATCCGTGAACGGCTCCAAACTCCCGAACGGCAATACACGAACTGCTGGTAACCGTCGAACAGCAATATTCCCCAAGCGGCTTTCGTTCCATCCAGCAGTCTCTAAACGTGAAGAAGAAATCCCCCCAATAACGAGACAGAAGCTCCGCATTGAGGGTCAAACAGAATCTGGCTTTACTGTGGGCTACCTGCCCGTATTTATGCAGGTCTCCCACCTGGTGGACACTCCCCTAGGGGACCAAATGGGAGACTTAAATTACAGACAGATATGGGGACATTCCAGACACACAGTCACAGATTTTACCCACAGTGCATTATGATTCCCTCCCCTCTGCCCTGGAGTTAATTACCAAGTAACTCAATTAACTCCAGGACAAAGCCAGTCGCCATCTTAGACATAAAATAATAAAAGACATAAAAATATATAACTACATAAAAACTGAACATTTCCCATTCGTATTACATGTCCCCAGATAGCCTGGATCTGAGTGCATATTATTAGCGAATAGCGCTCAGATCCCACACACATAGTTCAATCGCCATGGAGTCAAAGTTCTTACAGTCTTTCGGTATACCAATGACTCCATGGGAAGGCTATCTGGGTTAAGTCTTTTCGTATGCTCTCAATCTCCCGAACGGCCGGTGTTCGCATGCTTTCGTGGAGGCAGCCAGGCGTTCCGTTGTTTCAGCGGTGTTCGGCAGAAAAAGTGTCCGTTTTCAGTTCCATAGAAATAGAGCCAAACACCGCTGGGCGTTCGCTTGATTTAAAATGGCCGCTGCCTCGTGGTCGACATACGAACGACGACCACCCTGAATTCGGTTTAATTGAGAAGTGTCTGCGGTTAACCACAACGTTCTAATTGGGATCACTTCGTTAACCAGCAGCACACTCCTCACTTGGGTGGCCGTTCGTTCGGCAGGTTTGTTCGGGAAAAAGAGTCATTCGAATGGCTGGGCTATAGAAACCAGCCATTCATACGAACGGGGGACAAACAGACGAATGCAGTAAAAATCCAAGCAGACTGATGGTTCTGTCACACCTTCGATATGGAAGAAAGCAGTAAGAATACAATCGGACAACACATGGTAGTATCATACATCAACCGACATCGAGGGTGTGCAGAGATTATGCAGTGGGCACAAGATTACCAAGAAGATATCTCTGTGGTTCACATAAGAAGTATCAACAATGTAATAGCCGACAATCTCAGGGGGAGATGGGATCAGAAGGAACGCTCTTTGCATCCAAAGATATTCGCCGATCTCAAAAGGAAATTTGGCGTCACAGGCTTAGACCTGATGGCAAGAAAAACGAACATGAAGGTTCCTAGATTTGCCTCCCTGTTCAGAGCAGCTCAACCCTGTTCAGACCTAGCCAACATTTGTCCTCAGCTGGAGCTAATTCTGAGAATTCTTCAAAAGATAAGGACAGACAGAACAGTGGTCCTAGCAATAATCCTGTACTGGCTGAACAGGACTTGGTTTTCAGTCTTAAAGGAGATTGCTTCCACATATTGGGAGCTCACAATCTTAAAGAAAACAGAAATCTACCACTGGAGGTTCTAAAGCTGTTCAAATTGATGGCATGGCTGCTGCGAGGTTGATCCTTCATCATTAGGGTCTGCATAACGACAGAGCTTGACTATAGCTTCATTTTACTAGACCAGGGCTTATTAACCCAGTCCAGGATTTAGAGATGACCCGTTGTGTCTAAGGTGTTTTTAGAAAAATACAAAAAAAACTTGAGACACAACAGGGTAATTCCTAAATGCTGGACTGGTAGGGGGTACTTGAAGAATGGGTTAAGAACCCCTATACTAGACGTTCCACTTCTAAGCTATACCTACGTATCTGGGTCAAGTTTCTACATTGGTGTAAGGAACACCATTGCCTTTAAATTGATCCATCCCTAGATACTATTCTTCACTTCCTTCAGGATGGGTTTTCAACAGGTTTAGGTGTCTCCACTTTGAAGGTCCAAATTTCAGCCTGAAGTTTTTTCTTAATCAACAATTTGGCATCTCATATTCTAATTAGAAGATTCTTTAAGATGATCAGACTCATCCAACCTCCTAGGAAATCGTATTTTCCCTCCTGGGATAGATCTACAGTACTACAGGCTCTCTGTGACCCTCCTTTTGAAACTTTGGAAGAGGTTCCTTTGACGATATCTCTGAAGGCTTTGTTTTTGGTCACCATCACCTCGGCTAAGAGTCAGCAAGCTTTAAGCACTTTCCTCTTCAGATTAAGTTACTGTGTTTCGCGATGACAAGGTTGCTCTTCATCCTAACCCAAGGTTATATTGTCTACCATGGTAAATCAGCCTATCATTTTACCTTCCTTTTGCAACAACGCCACCTCCCCACAGGAACAGAGATGGCATGAACTGGATGTTAGAAGGGCATTACCTCTCATGATCAGACATCCAATGCAAATTTAAAGGAAAAGAAGTCTTGCGTAATACCATATCTTTTTGGCTAATAGAAGCAATAAGGTTGGCGTATTCTTCTAGTAAGTTTCCAGTGCCAGTTTCTCTTAAAGCTCATTCCACAAGGGCTATGGCTACATCATGGGCAGAGAAGGCCCTTACATCTCCTGAAGAAATCTGTAAAGCAGCCTCCTGGTCTTCAATCAACACTTTCATCAGGCATTACTTTGAAGCTGCTTTTGGGTGTAAGATGTTACAAGCTGTAGTGGTATAATACCCCAATGGATTAGGATCTTGCTATATCCCGTAGGTACTGCCACCATATGCCAGAAAACAAAGAAATGATCTTTTTCTTAATATGGTGGCAGTACAAGTTTCCCCCCCACTGAATCCATGTTTACTTGCGGTTTATATGAGTGTGTGTTTGTTGATATTTACAGATGTGGTTTTGCTGGAGTAGCACTTTATAGGGTAAGGGGGAGGGATTTGTTAAGATGCTTGTCCCAATGAGGAAGGGCAAACCCAAAGGTACTGCCACCAAAAAAAGAATTTATGGTAAGTAAACATTTCTGTTTTTTTCTGCCATTAACCCCTTAACGATGCTGGACGGAAATTTTCCGTCAAGGCAGACCTACCCTTAAGGACGCTTGACGGAAAATTTCCGTCAATTACTAAAGTTAACGCCAGATCGCGGCGATCGTGGGGTTAACACTGTTGCTGGGTACCTCGGCATTTGAGGAAGCCCAGCAACAGCCAGTAGCGCTGTCCCAGCACATGTGATCGCTGTGACAACCAGTCACAGCGATCACAGTGCTGCTGGGAATTCTGATCCTCCTCCCTCCACCTCTGTGTGTGTTTAGAAGTGGAGAGAGACGGATCGTTTGAAACTTTGTGTCCCTGACAGACACAAAGTGTTTAAAAATTTTTTTACCTCCTTTACCTGTGAAAATTAACAAGGGTTTAACCCTTTGATCACTAGTAGCAGTGATCACAATACTGATCACAGTACTTTACTGAGATCAGAGTTTTTTTTTTTTAACCCTCAGGGGTTAACTTTATTTTATTTTTAACCCTCAGGGGTTAAATATATTTAATTTTTTTTTTTTTTACTATTATTTTCAGTTAATTAGTTAGCTGGGGTGAATTGGGGAATCTAGCATTAGTGTAGCTAGGAAGCTGAAAAGTTTTAGAAAGTTATTAAAAGTTTTAGAAAGTGATTAAAAGTTTATAAAAGTATAAAAAAAAGTGAAAAAAGGAAAAAAGAGAAAAAAAAGTAGTTTATTTTAAGTCAAAGCATTTCTGCTTCGCTAGGTGTAAGCACAGTGATCTGATTTCTGTTTTTACCCACAGGGGTTCATTTTTTAAAAAGTTTTTAGAAGTTTTAGAAAGTTTTTAAGAGTTTTAAAAAAGTTTAAAAAAGTATTAAAAAAAGTTCAGAAAACAAAAAAAAGTATAAAAAAAGGTTAAAAAAACAAAACAAAAAAATATGTTATTTAGTTAAAGTTAATTTTAAGCTTTCACCATGCTTAGAAAGTTTAGTGCCGAGGAGGTATATAATATATTAGCAGCCGACTCAGAGGCAACCAACACTGCCTCAGAGAGTGCAGAGGGTGACTATGTGCCAGACACAGATGAAGAAAGTGACGATACCCCTGGCACTGCTCCTGGCGCTGATATCTGGGTGCCCCCTAACAATTTTGTCCCCGACATCCCTCTGTTCACTGCGACTCCTGGTATTCAGGGAGACGTGACCAGCTATAACTCCCAGGATTTTATGGAGCTGTTCCTTGGGGATGATTTTTTAGGGCAGATAGTTACACAAACAAATATTTATGCAGCGCAGTATCTGGCACAAATTGCAACAAGTCACCTTGCCACAAAAGAGAGCTGGTACCCCACCAGTGTGCCAGAGTTAAAACAGTTCTGGGCACTAACCATGCTAATGGGAATTATAAAAAAGCCCAGCATCCGAATGTACTGGTCCAAAAACCCAGTATGCAATACTCCCATTTTCTCTCAGACCATGAGTAGGCCCAGATACGAATCAGTACTGCGTTTTCTGCACTTCAATGATAACTCGAAGTGCCACCCCAAAGATCATCCGCAGTATGACAAACTCTATAAAATCCGCCCCCTAATTAACCATTTTAATAAAGAATTTGGCATAATTTATACTCCCCAAAAGAATATATGTATTGACGAGTCCCTAATGAAATACAAGGGTAGACTGGGGTTCAAGCAATACATCCCAGCCAAAAGATCCCGATATGGCATCAAGCTATACAAGTTATGTGAAAGTAGCAGTGGGTATGTTTATACCTTCAGAATATATGAAGGTAAAGATAGCCACCGGGATCCCCCAGGTTGCCCTGATGTACAGCTTAAATTTAGAAGAAAGAGAAGTATTAATTTTATTTTTCTTTCTTTCATTATCACCATTTGCTCCACCTATTTCTTCGTGTTTTGTATGCCCTGATGTAGTTGGGACTAGCGGAAAAATAGTTTGGGATCTAATGAACCCGCTACTGAACAAGGGGTACCACCTCTACCTTGATAATTATTACAATAGCATACCCCTCCAAAAAATGCTATATTGTTTTGAGACTGTGGTCTGCGGCACTATCCGCAAGACACGCACTGGCTTCCCCAAGGCTCTGGCAGAGAAAAAAATTTAAAAGGGGGAAACGGCTGCTCTATGCCAGGACGAACTGCTGGCTCTGAAATACAGAGACAAAAAGGAGGTGTTCATACTGACTACCATGCACAGTGAACACACACGCAGGGTCGCAGTTCGTGGTAGACAGGAAACAAGACGGCTGCCTGTCTGCATTAAGCAATACAATAAACACATGGGGGGAGTTGACCTGTCTGATCAACTGCTGCAGCCATATCTGATAATGAGAAAGACCAGGGCCTGGTATAAGAAAGTGGGCATTTATTTAATGCAAATGGCTACTCACAATGCATTCATCCTTTTCAAAAAGGCAAACCTTCAGCTGAAATGTACTTTTCTTACATTTCAGTTTCAGCTCATTTCTGTGCTGCTCACTGAGTGCCACAGTGGGGAGCCATCAGCAGGGCCTAGCAGCAGAGATATTCAGACAGGTCACTTCTGCTTTCGGATACCACCAACCCCCCAAAAAAAGACCCCCAGAAAAGGTGCAGGCTGTGTTACCAGAGAGGCATTCGAACGGAGACCAGTTTCTACTGCCCTGATTGTCCCTCTCAGCCTGGCCTTTGTATTGGGAACTGTTTTAAATTATTTCATACTCAGAGCCAATAAATTCTCAATACAATTAATATTCTTGTTGTAGTTCTTCTGTTATTTAACCACTGACTATATATATATATATATATATATATATATATATATATATATATTTTTTTTTTTTACCTTTTATTTAGTTAATTGGGGTGATAGTTCCTGGGAAATTGGGGAGTTTAGTGCGTATGCTAGGGGTAGAAATACAAATTAAAAAAAACAACAAAAAAATAAAATAACATTGTTTTGTTAAAGTTCTTGTGTAAAAAGTTTAAAATGCTTAGGAAGTACAGTTAGAGAATTCTGACAGCGGATTCAGAGGTGACAGACAGTGCCTCAGAGTTTGACCCAAAATGGGACATGGACCCAGCATGCAAATTCAAAGTCTGAAACAAACCTGAAATGGCCGAGTCTCAAATTTGCCCCTTCAACATCCACATATACCTGAGAAAGGTACACACAGGGGTATTGCTGTACTCAGACGACATAGCTGAGTGACATATGAAGCGTTATACTGCCGTAGCACACCTAAGGAATGTAAACTATGCAGTAAAATCTCAAAGTATGTGTCAAAAAGGCAGAGAAAATGCTTACTACTACTAGACTTGGTACTCACTAGCGAAAAAATGATCCCACCCTAAGGTTCAAAATGGGCCTTTTGAAATACCCTGGGGTGTCTTCTTTAAAAAATGGTAGGCCTTTGTGGGGGAAGTTTGAATAAGCAACCTGCTATTAGAACCCAAAATGAGTCATAAACCTATAAAATTCTGTAAAAACTGAAATGGTCAGGTCTCCTATATGGCAGTGTAGAGTCAGGAAATACGACTAAAGGCATACATTGGGGGTATTGTTTTACTCACAGGAGATAGCTCAGCATAATTTAGGTTGTTTGATCATATTGGAACATATCAAATATACAAAATGCCCAGCACAAATGTAACGCATAAGTTAAAAATGCGAAAAATATTTTTTTACCACAAACTTTGACATATCATGGTGAAAAAATGGCGACATGTTAAGGCACAATATATGCCATATGAGATACTCTGGAGTGTCTACTTTCACAAATGGTAGGCCTTTTTGCGGTTTTTGAAACAGTCAAACTGCTATAATGGCCCAAATTGAAACATAAGCCCTGCAAATCCGTCTCTCAAAATTCTACTCTAAAAACTGAAATGGTCATGTCTCCTTTATGGCACTGTAGCGTCACCAAATAGTGTCAAAGACATACATTGGGGGTATTGTTTTACTCAGAAGACTTAAGCTGAGCATAATTAGGGGTGTTTGATCATAGTGGAACATATCAAATATACAAAATGCCCAGCACAAATGTAATGCTTAAGGAAAAAATGCGAAAAATATTTTTTTACCACAAACTTTGACATATAATGGCTAAAAAATGGCGACAATAGCCCCAATATAACCAATACATGGATCCCATTGACTTTCTCATGCCCGCTCTGATTGGGACATTCGGACACTCACTGCTGTGTAACTCCCCCCTTTAGTTTACATTGTTGGGTACACAGTCACCGTATATAAGCAGCGATCAGCAATTGAAATTAAAATGTAATAATATTCCTTAAGTGGTGATCTTTTTTTTGGTAGTTACACCCCGTACCCCTTGAGGACAAAACATCCCTTTTGTGTATATAAAGGAATAATGTAATTAATGCTTCCTGGAGGGAATGGTTCAAGGTCGTGATCATGTGAATGCGTATTACCCAATTTCTGATACTGGTGGGGTATTTAAAGATTGGCCTCTAGCCTGATGGTTTCGATATATTCAGGGACTAAATATACTACGGAACAGTTGTGTATAGACCTCTTTCCTCTCTCTTTATTTCACGCTTATAAATGAATAACAAATATCTGGTTTTGTGACGGAGCATTTCCCGTAGACGAATCAGAGGTTATATCATTTGAATCTGTATGAAATAATAGATTTTATAAGAATTATAAACGTTTTTTTTTTCTATATCAATTGGCATTTCCTCCTCTTCCTTAGCAGTTTTATTTTTTTGTAGATATAAAGAAAAAACACCACAAACATCACAATTTCACCATTTTATTTCATAATTGCTTACAAATACATTCTAAAATAAAGAAGATGTGAACTGTATAAATTTACATAAACGTATATACACAGATACCGATATAGCTCTCCCCACAAACCTCTTAAAATTATTAAAACATTTTATGTAAAATGATTATTTTTTCTATAGTTTGAAAAAATAGTTTATTTTTATTTTTAAAAGGGTCCAACGTTAATTTTCTGTACATACCATAAAATCCCAAGATTTAACAGTCCTTTCGTCACCATAAAACCAAAAATCTGGACAGTTTTAAAAATCAAATATTCACAATTCTCAAAAATGTGGAATTTCTTGTTCTTCTAAACAAAATCCAAAATTGTATTGCCTTCTTGGAAAAAGTAAGGAGCTTAAAGTCCTAAAGCATTTATTTACCAGGCAAACACGATTCATAATAACCCTGTTGTATAAATTCTTCTTACATTTATCTAAATATATATTACTTAAAATATATTAATATTCTAGGTTTACTTTCATTTATATTTCTGCAGCCAAATATAGTGCTAAAATAAAGTCACCTGTCACAAAGTACAACCTGTAAAGACCGATCATGGGGGAGAAGATACCACGAGCTGGAGAGGAATACGGAGAGGAAGAAATGGGATAACGGGTTTGACAAAGACACTACCAGATCCCCCTACTGGTGGCTTAGTAAAATACACTTCACGAAATCCAGAACGGCAGAGAATGTATTATTTTTTTTACAAAAACCAGAACGACAGAGAATTTATTACTGTTTTTTTACAATATTCAGACCGGCAGAGAATGTATTACTTTTTATCACACTATCCAGAATGGCATAGAATTATTTTTTTTTAAAGTATCCAGAACAGTAAAGGATTTATTATTATATATATATTTTTTACTTTGTCATGGTTTCGCTCTATATGCCAGCCAGGTAAGTGACTGCCTGTTTAATTTTTCAACCCTTCACAGACTCCCAGTCTCAATATATACACACAGCTGCAGTAACTGGCATTCTGGATATATTGGTGATTAAAGCGATTAAGTAGCATTTAACTTTCCACTTTCTGGTTTGATGTAAAGGTAAAGGCTTTGGGTCAGTGTTGTAAATCTCTCTGGCAGCTCTAAGCTGTCAATATAAAGTGTTATTAAATGAACGTGTAGTGTTAATAAACCTTGTGCTGTATCTGGGGTAGGTATAACTGCCTTATTATAATGTTCCCTGGGAGAATATATCCAACGTCGTGCTGATGGGCCCCGCAAGCGTGATATTACTGTATCGCCCGGGAATCTGTTAACGATGGCCCTACAAAGCTGTGTGTTAAACAGCAGGATACAGCCTACATTTTGGGAAGGTCGTAGAAACAAATCATTCAGCTGTTTGCGGCCGCCTGATGGCGAGATGTGGATAATGTACGGTGTAATTGGGAATCATTAAATTAGGGATAGTTTTATCTCCGTTTGATATCACCATTAATGGAAAAATGTATGTACAGGAAGTATGGTAAAGCTGAAAGAATGTGAAGGAACCATTAATTCCTTCCCCAGTCTGCCTGATAGTCAGCAAACACTAATTAGCACTATATGAAACCAGCTTTCCTTTAACTATAAATAGCTTTTTATATGACATCTCATAACGTACAGTATGTAAGGTCGGTACATTTTACCAGTTCAGCAATTCAATATTCTCCTGCCACCCCCAACCGAATTCCTAAAACAAACCCGATGTCAGACAGTCCATATAACAGCAAAAATAAACAAAGAACCCTGCACACTGATACCGTGTCAGGCGGACATCGCTGGATCCACCAGTAAAATCTTCAAAAGGAATAAACGCAGGCCAAGGATGGTATATTTATTGATAGGTTAACCACCCCATAGAAAGTGCGACGTTTCGGCTCAGCGGAGCCTTAATCATGAAACGTCGCACTTTCTATGGGGTGGTTAACCTATCAATAAATATACCATCCTTACTATTGGAGAGTGGCCTGCGTTTATTCCTTTTGAAGTCCATATAACAGCCTGACCCTACCTGCTGGATGGCGACACAGTCGCTCGCGATCTTAGCTCATACAGTCGCTTGTGATTTTTGCTCATACATGCGCTTGTGATCTTGGCTTATACATTCGCTCGTGATCTTGGCTTATACAGTCACTCGTGATCATAGCTCATACATTCGCTCATGATCTTTGCTTATACAGTCGCTCGTGGTCTTAGCTCATACAGTCACTTGTGATTTTTGCTCATACATTCGCTCGTGGTCTTAGCTTATACAGTCGCTTGTGATCTTAGCCTTACTGTAACAGTATGCCATGATAGCTTTAAAGTACGCATCTCAAACTTTGACCTGATGTTACTGAACTGCAACTTCCATGATTCCCTGGTCATTTATTGCATTCATAGAATACTAGGAATTGTAGGCAATCAGTACCTGGGTGGCAGAGCTAAAGATCCCTGCTTAAAGGGACGGTCTATGATGGAAATACCCTGAATTAGCGTCAATACATTATAACATAATGCAGAAACAAACTGCATTCATGCCAAAAAAAAATTACAAAAATATATACTCATCCCTTATGTTCCTGAAGTGTAAATGGGTGCTTGCATTCTGTGTAAACAATGTATGCATCGGACATCTCCCAAGCTCTGCGTTCAATGTTTTATGCTTGGCGTACAAATAATAAATCAATTAGAAATATTACTAGAACCAGGACACTATTGAATTAAATAATGGCTTGCTCTGTTTGTGTAAATGCATAGATAGATAGATAAAAGCATTATGATTCTGGAACGGTACCGGAGAGTCACCGTAAGGACCCCAATAATGTGTGTACCTTTTAACGTGTACCTTATTTACTGCTGAGGCCAAGTGTCCTCACGGTGCACAGTATACATGTATTTCCATTATCCTTAGAAATCATAATATAATAAACACTGTCCTTATCTGGGAATATCTGTAAAGCCATTTACTAATATATTATTAGATTTATTGTTTCACACAGTGGAGGTTCTGAGTCCCTTATTGTAATTATACTCCATCTCACAATAAATACCCAAGTCAATGGAGAGTAAGCCATCTCCTTAAATAAAGGGGACGCCCCTCGATATGTTACGGTCCTGTGCCTCCAGGAAAACAGAGCATACACTGACGGGGTTAAAAGGTAAATTTCTAATTGTAAGCTGTCAGGACAAGGAATAAAGGTGGGATGAAACGGAAGGAATCAGTGAACAAAGGATAAAGTAACACAGGATCAAAAATAGTAATCTGAAATGTATCTAGTGCTACCAAGTACATCTCGGGTATTGAAGATTTTAAATCAGGAGACACTGAATCTAGAGCACTAACCACTGACCTATCACCCGCTGTTAACTTTGATATCATAGTGATGGACTCGCAGGGGTTAGGGCATCGTGGGAAGTTATGGAGGGGAGTCTTGTTCTAGGACAGCAGTATGAGACTAATGAGCGTGGCTTCTCTGTGGACACTTCAGGTTCTGTCAATAAACTAGTAGCATTAACCATTAGTTACCTTGGCTGCCTGGGATATTATTCTATCACTCCTGTGGCCTCTGATGATGAGCATGTTGGGAGTTTTAGTCCCTGCTCTATAGGACTATGTGTTGGATCAATGATTTAGCTCAGATCACAGTCTTATTGTAATGGTAAATACCCTGGTTTCCATAGATACCGTGTATCAGGTAGAGGAGGGAAGACACCACGTTTCACGTGGAAGAAAAGGCTTTTCAGGTGATTTAACCATTTCGGTGCCAAAGACGAATGCAGCTTTAAAGACACGTGTTCCATATGCCAACAGCACAGACACGGTTAAAGATTATTGCTTTAATAGGAGTCCCCAAACCAACTCTAGTGCAGATCAACCTCCACGCGCACATAAACAGGGAGCGGAATATGTGATCGTATTGCTATTGTTAAAAGGGGAAAAAAATCCACATTCTTTGGATGTTAGGCATTAAAATTCTACAATAAAAAACAAATCTTCCAAACACGCAACTCGTGTACTATTTACAGGATTTCGTAAGTGCAAATGTATGTCATGATTCAAAAACAGTAAGTGCTGATACGAATAATTAAACGTACCATGCATGTTCTTCCTTTAAATTATAAATGCCAGACACAGTTGGCACAATGCCCTTTCTGGCATGGAAGTGGTTACAATAATTTCACGGAAACTTCCTCGCACTTACACCATTCGCTGAGAGCCTTGGGTGGCCGTCATCGCACCACGAGGCAGGAGACACACAGTTTGGAGGGGCCTATGCAATCATCGTGGCAGAAAGCCCCACAGCCCTTGCACATGATCATGGCTTTTAATCGACAGTAGCATTTAGCGTTTGTTTCCAAGCCGCTGTCCTCCGTGAAGGCTTGAACAGAAACTGGAGGCTCGTGCCTGGTAGAATTGACGCTGTGACTGGAGGGAATCGTTGTCACAGTTACTGAGAATGACACAACATTGTCTGAGTTTGTAGAACCAAGACTCCCATTGTCGGGAATGGTGGAACCGTGAATCCCTTCTTGTGAAGTGGAGATATTAATTGTACCTCCGTAAGTAGATCCAATAAGACTCTGGGAGTTTCCGTATGACCTGGTACCCTGCAACAGATTGCGGTGATGGGAATCTGTGCAACCAGCATGCATTTTATACAGCTCGGAGGTATTCTGCGTAAACTTTACCCCCAGTACATTTACCATTTTAGCCTGAGCAGCCTGAATGAAATCTCGAGCAAGGTTTGATTCTCCATAAATATTACCCCTTGTTAAAACATCCACAGTCTCCTTTACACTGAATGCAGGTGGAGCCTCAGTTTTCGGGGTTTGGGTGGACACACTGTTATCAGAAAGCTTTTCAGACATAGAAGAAAGGAACATTCTGGAGGCAGAATTTGCTTTAACAGGAAGGGACTCACACTCGTGTGAACTCTCTTCGGACTCACCTTCTTCTTCGCTCTCAGTAACAGACTCCGTGTCATCATCCATAAACTCAATGTTTGCTTCAGGGTCATGTAAAAACGTTCCACTGTCAGTGCTAACATGAGTTCGTCTGAAGGTCTCTGGAACTCTACCATACGTAGATATATTCAGCAAGTAGTGGCCAGACATGGCAGGCTTAGATGTTCGTCTTCCAACAAATCCAAACATGAATCTTTGACTGGTTGAGATGTTTTCTCTCTGGGAATCCTGATGGCTTAAATAAAAGTCAGATGGATTTGATATGAACATTGAATTCTCCTGCTGAACCTTTTTGATCAGGGACTGGAGAATTTGCTCTTGATTGGCACTGCCAACGTCCTGATGGCATTGACCTTGGCTGCGGCTCGAATCTATTCCTGAAAAGAGCTGCCAGATTCTTTGTCCTGATGGCAATTGCCGGTTGTGGCTGAGGAATCTCTCCAGCTGTTGTGCTGCTGTGTGTCTGTCAACATCAACCTTCTCATTGAAGTCCATGCTTGTCTGGGGACTCACTGTGGTGGCATTCTGTGCCATCTCCTTATCAGATGAGGGTAGAGGGACTGTCTGAAGTCCCACTTTGGTTAGAGGCTTGGGAAGTATCTGTTCTAACGGGATGCTCTTTCCCTGAAGCAGCTGAGTAACCAGTGGATTAATAGCTGCAATACTAGCGCTTGTCCTATTACCAGATGCGCCAGTGACTCGTACGCTGGGAGGATTCATGCAGACACCTGCAGGTTGACCCTTTTCTGGCAGATCGATGGTTTGTGCTGTCATTGCAGAACACACCGTGGCAGTGTTTGACTTTGGAATAGATGCTGTGCCTGCTTGCTGTGATGCCTGAGACATACTTGGGGCTATTTGTGCTAGTGATGAAGATACATTTCTTATTTTTAGGTCAGAAACATGTGCTTGGATTGGATTAGTGGCACCGGCCTGGGGTCCCTTTACATGTACTTTTAAAATGTCTGTGTTTATTGGAAATAAAGTTCGTTCACCCTTGAGAGAGCTTGTGGTATCTGCAATGGTTCCTATAGTTCCAGATGATGTGCCAGATTTAAATGTGGTGCCGGATGACGTGTCCGGAGTATCGCGGAGTGCGGGGCACTGGCCTAGCCCCTCTGAGGCTGGCATGGAGCAGCGGGGCAATGCTGAAGATTTGTGTTGTAGATAGATCACTGGGTTTCTGGGTTGTACACTGGATTTTTGCAGTAGCTGTGCTCTTGCTGCACTGTGAGGTGGTGTCTGCCCTGGGACCTTTGCCTCCATGAGGTTTTGGTTGTTTGAAGTAAAGGAAGTAACTCCCCTTTCACCTCTCCCGCTTCCAGCACTTCCCATGTCCAGTACTTCATCCCTGCGTTCATTGTAAGTGGAACTTTCTGCTTGGTCTCTCCTTCCACCACCGGGACCTGGTCCTCCTCCTGGTCCAGGACCTGGGACAGACCCACTGAAGGCTGCGGATGTTGCAGCAGCCGCGGCGGCAGCTGCTCTTTGTGCTCTGGCCATCTGAGCTTTGGCTTTGATATCTGCAAGTGTCCTGGCTCCGGTTCTCCCAGGACTGGTGTGGACAACTGGAAATGTTGGCCTGTGAGAGACCTGGCTTGACAGAAATGGCTTTTGGGAGCCGGAGATTGGAATCTAATATTAAAAAAATAAATAAAATAATGTTGAGATAATTTTACACAGGATTAATTGATTATTATATTAAGCAAATAAATTCAATTATTCTATGGTCAGTGCATGATCTCCAAATAATGTTCGATAAGGCTAAATTCTATCGAAAGAATAACTAATAAGTATAACAATTAAGTATTTCCAAGCAGTTGGCGAAGTAAAATCTCCAATATATTGTTTGTTCTAACTATGTAATAACTGGTATAAAAAAATAAATTGGCTGCCTTTTCAAATCTCCACCAAATAATTGTTTGTACATGCGCCGTCTGTCCATGCAGCTTGAAGAATTAAAGAGTAACGAGCAGCCAGTCACGTACTATTCCAAGAAGTCAGGGCCATTACCCAGTTTGCGCAGTAAAGGTAAGTATGTTTTCACTTACCTCCACTATACATTACACCCCAATAAAAACAATTCATGGCGTTTACAGAGGGAAAAACCTGGGTTATACAATAACAGAAATTGAAACACGACAGCTCCCCCTCAACAAGGACATTAATTAAAGGAAAACTCTAAACACCATAACCACTACCGCTTAGGTTTAGTTCATTGGCTGAGAAACAGCAAATGCAGAGCTAATGTAAGTTATTGCTGAGGAATATCCTGCCCATGGTTGATGGGAGTGGAGGCGAGGAGCGGCATCCCACAGACTCCAGGTAAGATGTGACAGCATTCAAAAATGGCTTGACCCCTTACAATGGTGAGGCACCAGGGCAACCCTGGCATCTGTAGTGGTTATGATGTGTGGAGTTTTCCTTTGATTTAAAAAGAACGTTTATATTACCTTTTGTGGAGACACTTTGTGTTCCAGCGCTGGTAGTGACAATTCTGTGTTTGGCCTACAAAAGGCACGAAACGAATGCTGGGTCTGCGGCTGCTCCATCAGACGTGGGTATTTCTCGGGGCCACGCATGACTCCGTCCCCGGTGTCCAGTTTTCTCTTCAGCACTGCAGTGCTGGCGGATTCCACCAGTGACTCCGCTTCCCTGGAGTCCTGGTGAAGCCCTTTCATGATGATAATGGAGGTGGGGGTTTTAACAATGCCGGGGCTCTTTGGTTTGCTCCGTGGTGGGGATATGTTTCTCTTTATCTCCTTGGATTCAGAAGATGATGGCGTTTCTTTTATTACTCCTATATGGTCCGTGACAGAAACGTGTAGGTTGTCTTCTGCAGTTGGTTCAGACGGCTTTAAGGAGACTGTTACCGCTTTTACATTCATATCCACCTGTGGGCTCTCTGGACGCAGTGCAGCTTTTTCATCCTTTGACGATTCAGGTTTCACTAGACTGTCCTTTTCTTCTTCCTTCTTGACAGCGACTCGTTCTTCCACGTTTGCATCTGTCAGTGCATCCGATTTTGATTTAACAATGACAAGCTCGGGACGAGAGGCCGTGATAGTGCATTTAACATCCGGAGCAGTCTGCATGGGTCCGGTGGGTTCTTCAGGTGATTCTGTCAGCTCAGTCAAGTCATCCAGGCTCAGACCAGAACTTTTATGGACAAAAATAAAATAATTCGACTGATTAAATCTTACTTTCTTCCAATGGATCTCAATGCAAAACTAAATATTTTGGAATACGGAGGGATGTTATATTCAATACGTACTTCTCACCGTAGTAACTCTCGTAGAATTGTTCCTTCCATGGCTCCATTTTCTTCTCTTTCTCCATGTCTTGTCGAATTCGTAACTGCATCTCAGGTGTCAGCTCACCTAGACAGGGAGAGGATATATTTACCATTTTATAGGATTACAATACAAATCTTCAGAGTGAATGCCATGATAACGCAAGGTACGATCTGCAGGCTGTCTGAGGATTCTGGGAATATCTCTCACTATATGCTATGGAGGGGACCATATTTAAAAGAAGAAAAACTACCACAACAAGAGGACATAGTCTTAAATTAGAGGGGCAAAGGTTTAAAAATAATATCAGAAAGTATTACTTTAATGAGAGGGTAGTGGATGCATGGAATAGCCTTCCAGCTGAAGTGGTAGAGGTTAACACAGTAAAGGAGTTTAAGCATGCGTGGGATAGGCATAAGGCTATCCTAACTATAAGTTAAGGCTAGGGACTAATGAAAGTATTTAGAAAATTGGGCAGACTAGATGGGCCGAATGGTTCTTATCTGCCGTCACATTCTATATTTCTATGTAGAACACAGTATGCAGAGACAGAGTGATTCTAAACCTGTTACAGAGAAGGGCCCCTGTAGGTCTAAAAATTTATTTTCTAAATAACCCTGCCTTGAGAGTCATTTCTACTGATCCAAATTCCAAAAGAAATGCGTAGACACGGATATTTAAAGGAACACTATAGTCACCAAAACAAGTTTAGCTTCATGAAGCTGTTTTGATCACTTTGTTTATGCAGCCCTAGTCACACCTCCCCTGCATGTGACATACACAGCCTTCCTAAACACTTCATGCAAAGAGAGATCTAATGTTTACACTTTCTTTATTGCAAATTCTGTTTAATTTAGAATTTCTTATCTCCTGCTCTGTTCATAGCTTGCTAGACAATGTAGGAGGTTTCTCTGTGTGAATAAAGTTCAATTTACAGAGCAGGATATAAAAACTCTGAAAGTAAATTACATCTGATTGAAAATGAAACCATTTTGTTCTTATGCAGGCTGTGTCAGTCAGTCAGGGGAGGTGTGGCTAGGGCTGCAGAAACAGAAACAAAGTGATTTAACTTTGGAATCAAGCAGTGAGATTTCAGAGGCATGATCTATATACACAAAACTGCTTCATTAAGCTAAAGTTGTTTCAGGGTCCCTTTAAGTTAATCCCATATTGGAGGACAAGCCTGACTAAAGGTAGTAAATAATATTCTTAAAATAAATAAAATATTATTTATTTATTTATAAAATATTTTACCAGAATGTACACATTGAGATTTCTCTTGTTTTTAAGTTTACATACACAATATAATGTGAATATTGTGTATGTAAAGAGGACAGACACACACACACTGACTGCCAGACACAACAACCTGACTGTCAGACACACACACACACACAGACACTGACTGACACACACACTGACTGCCAGACACAACAACCTGACTGCCAGACACAGACTGACTGCCAGACACACACACACTGACTGACTGACAGACACAGACTGACTGCCAGACACATACACTGACTGCCAGACACACACACACACACTGACTGACACACACACACACACTGACTGCCAGACACACACACACACACTGACTGACACACACACACACACACTGACTGACACACACACACTGACTGCCAGACACAACAACCCGACCGCCAGACACACACACACACACACACACACACACTGACTGACACACACACGACCGACAGACACACACACACTGACTGACACACACACACTGACTGACTGACACACACACACACACACACTGACTGCCAGACACAACAACCTGACTGCCAGACACACACACACTGACTGACACACACAGAGACTGACAGACACACACACACACAGACTGACAGACACACACACACTGACTGACTGATACACACACACACACTGACTGACTAATACACACTGACTGACTGACACAGACACACTGACTGACAGACACACACACACTGACTGACAGACACACACACACTGACTGCCAGACACAACAACCTGACTGCCAGACACAACAACCTGACTGCCAGACACACACACACTGACTGACAGACACTGACTGACAACACACTGACTTACACACACTGACTGCCAGACACAGACACACTGACTGACACAGACACTGATTGACAGACACACATACTGACTGACACAGACACTGACTGACTGATACACACACATACTGACTGACACACACACTGACTGACAGACACAGACACACTGACTAACACACACACTGACTGACAGTCAAACACACACAGATTCACAAATTATCATTTTAAAATTAGTTTTATTCAGTCTTATTATTTTATTTGTGTCCAATAAAGTTCTGGTCTGAGCCTGGATGACTTGACTGAGCCGACTATTACTATTACAATCAAGACCCCAGGGAGAGAATGGACCATATTTAAATAACCTTCATGCAGTTTGCTAGACTGGGCTGTCTCTGTTCTCATAATAATTGTCTGATTTCAGGACTGAAAGTGAAAGGTAACCACGGATTAGTTACTGGTTTCGGGGACCTGGTTACTGATCATATCAGAAGGCTGTCTCAGGAAAGAGCAGATTGTGTGTGGAGTATCTGATTATGGCATCAATCAACCAGAAATGAAGCAAGCTGCTGTACGGTGTGTGATGCTCCTTTAAGACTGACATGTTTCATTTAGAAGAACAGAAACCTAGTCAGGCAGTGCTGGTAATGGCCCTGGATCTACGATACAATGCGGGGAATACAGAAAACCTAGCTTGGGTTTTACACAATCACCTTCAGCCAGCCGCTCCTTCCAGCTCTGCGATGCAGACGTAAAGAACTCGTTATTCAGCGCAGAGTTATTTAGTTTCAATTGGCCGTCGGATCCAGCCTATGAGAAAGCAGAGCTGAAATTAAAATATAATTGGTTACCCACTGCAGACTTACAGATTGGGTGATAGTTTGACAAAGTTTGGTAAAAGAAGGAGCAAGGCCATAATTAGACAAATCACAAACATATTGCAGATTAATTCCCCTGCAGATATACTTGGGTAACCCTGGGTTATTCAATACTTAGGAGAGTTTGTGAGAATTGTATAAACCCAGTGCTGTCCTGGTGAATGAACTAGGACTGCACCGTTCCTGTGGAACTCCCTTTGATCTCTAATAGACTTTCACCCGATCTCCACTCCTTCAAAAAATCATTAAAAACGAAATTCTTCAGGATAGTGTGTCAATTAAACTGTTAATAGCTGCCCCCTTCACCGCACCGTGATTCCTCTCCTGCAACTGTCATAAAACGAACAAACCACTAAGTCTTCAGTAAATACTTTTCAACCCCTACTTTTACTTTTTGTGTCACTATACCCCACTCACTCTAACATGTAAACTCACTGAGCAGGGCCTCAATCCCTCTGTTACTGTGTCACTATACCCCACTCCCTCTAACATGTAAACTCACTGAGCAGGGCCCTCATCCCTCTGTTACTGTCACTATACCCCACTCCCTCTAACATGTAAACTCACTGAGCAGGGTCCTCGATCCCTCTGTTACTGTGTCACTATACCCCACTCCCTCTAACATGTAAACTCACTGAGCAGGGCCATCAATCCCTCTGTTACTGTGTCACTATACCCCCCTCCCTCTAACATGTAAACTCACTGAGCAGGCCCTCAATCCCTCTGTTACTGTGTCACTATACCCCACTCCCTCTAACATGTAAACTCACTGAGCAGGGCCTCAATCCCTCTGTTACTGTGTCACTATACCCCACTCCCTCTAACATGTAAACTCACTGAGCAGGCCCTCAATCCCTCTGTTACTGTGTCACTATACCCCTCTCCCTCTAACATGTAAACTCACTGAGCAGGCCCTCAATCCCTCTGTTACTGTGTCACTATACCCCACTCCCTCTAACATGTAAACTCACTGAGCAGGGCCTCAATCCCTCTGTTACTGTGTCACTATACCCCACTCCCTCTAGCATGTAAACTCATTGAGCAGGGCCTCAATCCCTCTGTTACTGTGTCACTATACCTCACTCCCTCTAACATGTAAGCTCACTGAGCAGGGCCCTCAATCCCTCTGTTACTGTGTCATTATACCCCACTCCCTCTAGCATGTAAACTCACTGAGCAGGGCCCTCAATCCCTCTGTTACTGTGTCACTGTACCCCAATTCCTCTAACATGCAAACTCACTGAGCAGGCCCTCAATTCCTCTGTTACTGTCACTATACCCCACTCCCTCTAACATGTAAACTCACTGAGCAGGCCCTCAATCCCTCTGTTACTGTCACTATACCCCACTCCCTCTAACATGTAAACTCACTGAGCAGGCCCTCAATCCCTCTGTTACTGTGTCACTATACCCCACTCCCTCTAACATGTAAACTCACTGAGCAGGACCCTCAATCCCTCTGTTACTATGTCACTTTACCCCACTCCCTCTAGCATGTAACCTCACTGAGCAGGGCCCTCAATCCCTCTGTTACTGTGTCACTATACCCCACTCCCTCTAACATGTAAACTCACTGAGCAGGGCCCCTCAATCCCTCTGTTACTGTGTCACTATACCCCGCTCCCTCTAGCATGTAAACTCACTGAGCAGGGCCCTCAATCCCTCTGTTACTGTGTCACTATACCCCACTCCCTCTAACATGTAAAACTCTCACTGAGCAGGACCCCCAACTTCTGCTACTGTGCCACTATACCCCTCACTCCCTCTAACATGTAAACTCACTGAGCAGGCCCTCAATCCCCCTGTTACTGTGTCACTATACCCCACCTCCTCTAACATGTAAACTCACTGAGCAGGACCTCAATCCCTCTGTTACTGTGTCACTATACCCCACTCCCTCTAACATGTAAGCTTACTGAGCAGGCCCTCAATTCCTCTGTTACTGTGTCACTATACCCCACTCCCTCTAACATGTAAACTCACTGAGCAGGGCCTCAATCCCTCTGTTACTGTGTCACTATACTCCACTCCCTCTAACATGTAAACTCACTGAGCAGGGCCTCAATCCCTCTGTTACTGTGTCACTATACCCCACTACCTCTAACATGTAAACTCACCGAGCAGGCCCCCCTCAATCCCTCTGTTACTGCCACTATACCCCACTCCCACATGTGCAAACTCACTGATAAGTGACCCTCAATCCCTCTGCTACTGTGTCACTATACCCCACTCCCCAACATGTAACCTCACTGAGCAGGCCTCAACCCCTCTTGCCATTGCAGTGTGTGTCACTATACCCCACCTCTAACATGTAAACTCACTGAGCAGGGCCCTCAATCCCTCTGTTACTGTGTCACTTTACCCCACTCCCTCTAACATGTAAGCTCACTGAGCAGGCCCTCAATCCCTCTGTTACTGTGTCACTATACCCCACTCCCTCTAACATGCAAAACTCACTGAGCAGGGCTCTCAATCCCTCTGTTACTGTGTCACTATACCCCACTCCCTCTAACATGTAAACTCACTGAGCAGGGCCCTCAATCCCTCTTTTACTGTGTCACTATACCCCACTTCCTCTAACATGTAAACTCACTGAGCAGGCCCTCAATCCCTCT
>OW240913.1:6372515-6437138 GCA_933207985.1 Pelobates cultripes
GGGTGCTATTGATGGTATGTTAGGTGGTATTACCATACCGGGGGTGTTGCTCTGTTTCGGAGGAGGGGTGCTATTGATTGTATGTTAGGTGGTTTTACCGTAACCGGGGGTGTTGCTCTGTTTTGGAGGAGAGGTGCTATTGATGGTATGTTAGGTGGTATTACCATACCGGGGGTGTTGCTCTGTTTCGGAGGAGGGGTGCTATTGATTGTATGTTAGGTGGTATTACCGTAACCGGGGTGTTGCTCTGTTTCGGAGGAGGGGTGCTATTGATGGTATGTTAGGTGGTATTACCGTACCGGGGGTGTTGCTCTGTTTTGGAGGAGGGGTGCTATTGATGGTATGTTAGGTGGTATTACCATACCGGGGGTGTTGCTCTGTTTCGGAGGAGGGGTGCTATTGATTGTATGTTAGGTGGTATTACCGTAACCGGGGTGTTGCTCTGTTTCGGAGGAGGGGTGCTATTGATGGTATGTTAGGTGGTATTACCGTACCGGGGGTGTTGCTCTGTTTTGGAGGAAAGGTGCTATTGATGGTATGTTAGGTGGTATTACCGTACCGGGGGTGTTGCTCTGTTTCGGAGGAGGGGTGCTATTGATGATATGTTAGGTGGTATTACCGTAACCGGGGTGTTGCTCTGTTTCGGAGGAGGGGTGCTATTGATGATATGTTTGGTGGTATTACCATAACCAGGGTGTTGCTCTGTTTCGGAGGAGGGGTGCTATTGATGGTATGTTAGGTGGTATTACCGTACCGGGGGTGTTGCTCTGTTTCGGAGGAGGGGTGCTATTGATGGTATGTTAGGTGGTATTACCGTAACTGGGGTGTTGCTCTGTTTTGGAGGAGAGGTGCTATTGATGGTATGTTAGGTGGTATTACTGTACCGGGGGTGTTGCTCTGTTTCGGAGGAGGGGTGCTATTGATTGGCAAGGTGGTACACTGCAACGGGTGTTGTCAGTTTCGAGTGAGGTGCTATTGATGGTATAGGTGGTATTACCTACCGGGGTGTTGCCTGTTTGGTGCAGCATGATGTATGTTAGGTGGTATTACCGCATCGGGTGCGTTTCGTTTCGAGGCAGAGGGGTGGTATTGAGGTGGATATGTTAGGTGGTATTACCGTAATCGGGAAGGTTTACTGGAGTGAGGTGCTATTGATGATATAAGTCAGTATTACCGTACCGGGGGTGTTGCTCTGTTTCGGAGGAGGGGTGCTATTGATGGTATGTTAGGTGGTATTACCGTACCGGGGGTGTTGCTCTGTTTTGGAGGAGGGGTGCTATTGATGATATGTTAGGTGGTATTACCGTAACCGGGGTGTTGCTCTGTTTTGGAGGAGGGGTGCTATTGATGGTATGTTAGGTGGTATTACCATACCGGGGGTGTTGCTCTCTTTCGGAGGAGAGGTGCTATTGATGGTATGTTAGGTGGTATTACCGTAACTGGGGTGTTGCTCTGTTTCGGAGGAGGGGTGCTATTGATGGTATGTTAGGTGGTATTACCGTAACCAGGGTGTTGCTCTGTTTCGGAGGAGGGGTGCTATTGATGGTATGTTAGGTGGTATTACCGTACCGGGGGTGTTGCTCTGTTTTGGAGGAGGGGTGCTATTGTTGGAGGTTTTGACGGTTTTGAGTAGTAGGTGCTGTCCGGTGGGGACTGTCATGCCCGGCCTTCTCTGTTGTTTCTTTCTTTGCTGTTGCTGTTTCAGGGCCTGTGTGGGGTGACAGATAGACTGAGTATAAAATAACGTCACCAATTAACAGAACATGTCACACCAACAAAACATCACAGTATAAATCTGACAAGGTGACTTAATCACCCAACACAGTATGGATTTATTCAGGCCCCCGAGTGCCCCAAACTCACTTTAACAAAAGACATTAACACCCTAACTGCAAGAGCTCTGTTGACATGTATGTACACATGTAATGATCATGTCTAACGTGGCACTGGTGAATGGAGTGAAGCTCAACCTGAAATAATGTGTGCACGATTTCACATTTACAGAGGAATTAACTACATTACACCCTTTACAAATTCAATGAGGAACATATTTAATATTTGATCATCTATTCATACTTCCAGAGGCTTTTACCCGAACCCATTAAGTCAATATGGGCAAAGTTCTAAAAGTAAGGCAGTTACCATGGAAACCAAAGGAAAGAACCAACTGCCGGTTCCACTTTCACAGCTCAGTTTGTAAAATGTCACTTAATGTGCTGTCTGCTCTTAGTCTGCCAACTGGGCTCTGATTCCTGCCAACTGTCCAGCTGAGAACAGGTTTCATTAACGGCTCACATTCAGTTACTGCACTGAGCTTGCAAGTGGTTCCAAATAATCTGAAACGCTGTAAGTATCTTCAATGCAATATCCAGACAGCAAGGTGTTATTAGATCATATTATTCTATGGTCCTGCTCGCTGGGGACAGCATTGCATCAGAGATTGTGCAGGGTCTTCAAACATTATGCCGAAGTTCAATAAGTGTGACAGACAAATGGCTGCAGGGGTAACGAGGAGATGGAGAATACATGGCTGTAATTGTAACTAAGGGTCGACCGATATTGATTTTTTTAGAGCCGATACTGATAATCTATGGATTTTTAGGCCAGTGAATAGCTATGGGCAGTAGATAGGGGCTGTGGTTTGAAATAAGCTTCTAACTCCATATTATGGAGGGTTAAAGCAACTGCTGTTTATCAGTACATTATTTTGCTCTCTCCACACTGTATTACTACAGAAGCTGTATCCCACAGCCCTCTAGCTCAGTTTCTCCATTCAAACAGTGACTCCTACATTGAACTGCATTAAAGGACCACTCTAGGCACCCAGACCACTTCAGCTTAATGAAGTGGTCTGGGTGCCTGGTCCAGCTAGGGTTAACCCCTTTTTTTTTTTTATAAACATAGCAGTTTCAGAGAAACTGCTATGTTTCTAAATGGGTTAATCCAGCCTCTAAAGCCTCTAGTGGCTGTCTCATTGACAGCCGCTAGAGGCGCTTGCGTGATTCTCACTGTGGAAATCACGAATGCTTATGAATGCTTTCCTATGAGACTGGCTGAATGCGTGCGCAGCTCCTGCCACGCATGCGCATTCAGTCGGAGAGGAGGCGGAGAGCTCCCCGCCCGGCGCTGGAGAAAGGTGAGTAACCCCTTCCTCTCCCCAGAGCCCGGCGGGAGGGGGTCCCTGAGGGTGGGGGCACCCTCAGGGCACTATAGTGCCAGGAAAACGAGTATGTTTTCCTGGCACTATAGTGGTCCTTTAACTTAAATAGGAGAAGAGAGATTACAACAGCCTGTCTGTACAAATTACCTTCCGCCAGCTCTATATTACAGAACTGTAGAATAAATGACATTTAGCCTTCTGCTCCCTGTATCCTAGATAACTACTCAGTGTGATATAAGAAAATCCAACTCCTAATAAAGACGTCACACTATAAAGTCTAAGATTAGGACAATTGGAGGAATTTATATCCTTTATTTTATTTTTGTATTTATCATCAGTTTATCTGAGTAGATAGAGGTATAGCCAACGGGCTTTAGATTAGTGATCTGACCATCAATATAAGTGGTGTGCAGCGTTCTATCAAAGAATATACATCACCTCATCTTGTATTATTTCCCAGCTTACACCGACATTCAGAGTTTTTGCTCTGGAAAAAGGTAGTTATCAGTACTTCGATAGCAGATACCTATACCGATATTCTGTACATTTACCCTTTTAAAAATGGAACAATTTCTACACAAATCTACTGTTTACTGAACATGTTTATTAATAATTTTTTTGCAAATTATTTTTTTAAAGTGGTAAATGTACAAAATATACATGCTAGTCAGATTTTTTTTTCTTGAATAATATTTAGTGCCCCTTCCCTGTCCCTAAGTGTACCTCTCCCCTCCCTTCCCTGTCCCTTAGTGTACCTCTCCCCTCCCTTCCCTGTCCCTTAGTGTACCTCTCCCCTCCCTTCCCAGTCCCTAAGTGTACCTCTCCCCTCCCTTCTCTGTCCCTAAGTGTACCTCTCCCCTCCCTTCTCTGTCCATTAGTGTACCTCTCCCTTCCCTTCTCTGTCCCTTAGTGTACCTCTCCCTTCCCTTCTCTGTCCCTAAGTGTACCTCTCCCCTCCCTTCTCTGTCCATTAGTGTACCTCTCCCTTCCCTTCTCTGTCCCTAAGTGTACCTCTCCCCTCCCTTCTCTGTCCCTAAGTGTACCTCTCCCCTCCCTTCTCTGTCCCTAAGTGTACCTCTCCCCTCCCTTCTCTGTCCCTAAGTGTACCTCTCCTTCCCTTCTCTGTCCTATAAAATACCTCTCCTCCCTTCTCTGTCCCTAAGTGTACCTCTCCCCTCCCTTCTCTGTCCATTAGTGTACCTCTCCCTTCCCTTCTCTGTCCCTAAGTGTACCTCTCCCTTCCCTTCTCTGTCCTCTCCCCTCCCTTCTCTGTCCATAAGTGTACCTCTCCCCTCCCTTCTCTGTCCCTAAGTGTACCTCTCCCCTCCCTTCCCTGTCCCTTAGTGTACCTCTCCCCTCTCTGTCCCTTCTTTGTCCCTAGTGTACCTCTCCCCTCCCTTCTCTGTCCCTTAGTGACCTCTTAGTGTACCTTCCCCTCCCTTCTCGGTGCTTCCCCTCAGTGTACCTCTCCCCTCCCTTCTCTGTCCCTAAGTATACCTCTCCCCTCCCTTCTCTGTCCCTTAGTGTACCTCTCCCTTCCCTTCTCTGTCCCTTAGTGTACCACTCCCCTCCCTTCTCAGTCCCTAAGTGTACCTCTCCCCTCCCTTCCTTGTCCCTTACTGTTGCTTTCCCCTCACCTCCCTTCCCTGTCCCCTAGTGGTTGTGACGGACCGCCGTCAGTGAGTACCATGCCCACTTGCTTGCCCGCATTGTTTCAGATCCTCATGTCGGGGAGCTCTCTACCTAAGAGGCAATGTATGGGTTGTGGGGTCCCCTTGTTCGCAAATTATGTTTGGGCTGGATTGGAAGATTGTGCTTGTCCCATTCTGGATGTGATATTGAAGCACAAGGGGTTGTTTGTTCCTGAAAGCTAATGAGCATTAACATGTCAAAGGACTTCCTATCTAAGAGGCAAACCAGGCTTCCAGGCCACTTAGGTGTGACTTCTCACACCTTACCGAATAGCCCTGTTAGAGTCCCCAGCTTTAAAGCGTAACTCAGGTTGTAAGCTCTGTCCTTTCACACAATCAATTAACCCCTTTTGTAATGTTAAAATGTGTGTGCGGGGGTTTTGAACCATTGTAGACCTTTCTGGACCTGAGAGGGAACTTTATTATTGCTCAGGCAAAGAGGATCATGGGAGGGATTACCCTCCTGGACCTCAGAGGGAACCTGATTATCTCCCAGACACAGCAACGCCAGGCAGGCCTATGTTTTGGGTTACTTTGAATGGAGACCCCCTGCGGGGGGGGGGGTCGGTGCATAAAAGCTCTGTGTTTCAAATAAAGATTGTCAGAGTTTGTACCTCCAGAACTGTGTCTGGTCTAGTTATTGAAGCGGAGGAAGATATAACCTATGTGTCTGCTGTTCCAGCTTGCAGGGGATCCAGCAAGGAAAGTCCTTGTAAGGACTAAGGGCTTCCAGGACTGAGTGTCGTCCCTTCCTGGGAGAGCATACAGCTAAGTCCCCTAACCATGTAAGAGTTCCTAATCGGCTGAAGGAAGGGAACTAGCGGAGGTAACTGGACTGGTTACCCGGGGATCCGCTACAGTGGTCCTCTCCCTTCCTTTCCCTGTCCCTAAGTGGTCCTCTCACCTCTCCTCTCTCCCTCCCAGTCCTTTAGTGTGCGTGTCCCCGCCCTCCTTAGTGGTCCTCTCCCCTCTCTGGTGTGCCTCATTATCTCTCTTGTAGTGTGGCAATGAGCACTTCCTGTCCGTCCGGGTACAGGAAACTGAAACTCCTGTACCATGATCTGCTCCGCTCAACCATGCTACACTGAGTGACCGGTAGGGGCGAACGCTGTGTGCTTCCTTACTGCCGGTCACTCGATTCTTGCGCCCCCAGAGCCAGTGCGCCATAAAACGGCTGCCTGTGCCGCCTTATGGATGTGCCGGCTGGGTCACCACCTCCTCTCACATTATCGGCAATATCAGTATTAGTAGTGGCCAATACCGATATTTGCCAAAATCTGGAATATCAGCCGAACTGATTATCAGTCTATCCCTAATTGTAACCATTTATCATATATGAAGAAGCTCTACAAAAATAATAAAAAAATTCTTAAATGGCCCTCCAAACACCAAAACCACTACAGCTTAATATAAGGTTCCGGGTGTCCCGATGCTGTCCCTGCACTGTGACCAATGTAAGAACCGTTCACACTTTGTAGTCAGTGTGCCTCTCGTGGCTGTCAATTACACTGTCAACCAGACAGCAGAGGCATTTCCTCATTAATATTTGTAAAATGTACAGCCTTTCTGCATGGCAGAACATCCTATTGGTGCTGTGTGCCAGTTGATGTGCATGCCCAGTACAGTATGCAATGCTTCTCTATAGTGAAGCATTTGATCAGTGAGATCATCCATCCCGATAATCTCAGAAGAAGGAGCAGCAGCCATAGAAAGACTGGGACGCTACTGGGTGAAAGGTGAATTCAACAATTTTTTTACTTTTTTACAGGGGGCCTGAATCTTACAGGAACGCCAATGTTCTAACATACACTATCTCACAAAAGTGAGTACACCCCTCACATCTTTGTAAATATTTTATTATATCTTTTCATGTGACAACACTGAAGAAATGACACTCTGCTACAATGTAAAGTAGTAAGTGTACAGCCTGTATAACAGTGTAAATGTACTGTCCCCTCAAAATAACTCAACACACAGCCATTAATGTTTAAACCGTTGGCAACAAAAGTAAGTACCCCCCTAAGTAGAAAAATGTCCAAATCAGGACCAAAGTGTCAATATTTTGTGTGGCCACCATTATTTTTCAGCACTGCTTTAACCCTCCTGGACATGGAATTCACCAGAGCTTCACAGATTGCCACTGGAGTCCTCTTCGACTCCTCCATGATGACAGCACAGAGCAGGTGGATGTTAGAGACCTTGCGCTCCCCTACCTTCTGTTTGAGGATGCCCCACAGATGCTTAAAGGGACACTGTAGGCACCCAGACCACTTCTGCCCATTGGAGTGGTCTGGGTGCCAACTCCCACTACCTTTAACCCAGCAAGTGTAATTATTGCAGTTTTTTATAAACTGCAATAATTACCTTGCAGGGTTAAGTCCTCCCCTAGTGACTGTCTACTAGACAGCCACTAGAGGGCACTTCCTGCTCTATAGCACAGGTTTTCTGTGCTAGAATGTCGCTGGACGTCCTCACGCTGTGTGAGGACCTCCAGCGTTGCTCAATTCCCCATAGGAAAGCATTTTCAATGCTTTCCTATGGAGAGATCTAATGCACCTGCGCGGATTTGCAGCGCATGCGCATTAGGTCTCCTCAGCCAGCAGGCGGGATCAGTCTCGCCCACCAGCTGACGTAAGGAAGAGGAGGAGCGGTGGCGAGCAGAAACCAGCGCCGAGGGACATTGGCAGGGGTCTCAGGTAAGTGCCTGAAGGGGTTTTCACACCTTCAGCAACCGGGGATGGGGGGTGGAAGGGAGAGGGCACCTGCAGTGCCAGGAAAACAGATTGTTTTCCTGGCACTGGAGTGTCCCTTTAATAGGGTTTAGGTATGGAGACATGTTTGGCTAGTCCATCATCTTTATCTGCAGCTTCTTTAGCAAGGCAGTGGTCGTCTTGGAGGTGTGTTTGGGGATGTTATCATGTTAGAATACTGCCCTGCGGCCCAATCTCTGAAAGGAGGGGATCAAGCTCTGCTTCAGTATGTCACAGTGCATGTAGGCATTCATGGTTCCCTCAATGAACTGTAGCTCTCCAGTGCCGGCAGCACTAATGCAGGCCTAGACCATGACACTCCCACCACCATGCTTGACTGTAGGCAAGACACACTTGTCTTTGTACTCCTCACCTGGTTGCCGCCACACACACTTGACACCATCTGAACCAAATAAGTTTATTTTGGTCTCAACGGACCACAGGACATGGTTCCAGTAATCCATGTCCTTAGTCTGATTGTCTTCAGGAAACTGTTTGGAGCTTTCTTGTGCATCATCTTTAGAAGAGTCTTCCTTCTTGGAAGACAGCTATTTGATGCAGTGTTCGGCGTATGGTCTAAGCACTGACAGGCTGACCCCCCACCCCTTCAACCTTTGCAGCAATACTGGCAGCACTCATACGTCTATTTCCCAAAGACAACCTCTGAAAATGACGCTGAGCACGTGCACTCAACTTCTTTGGTCGACCATGGCGAAGCCTGTTCTGAGTGGAACCTGTCCTGTGAAACCGTTGTATGGCCTTGCCCACCATGCTGCAGCTCAGTTCCAGAGTCTTGGCAATCTTCTTATAGCCTAGGTCATCTTTATGTAGAGCAACAATTGTATTTTTCAGATCCTCAGAGAGTGTGCCGTGTTGAACTTCCAGTGACCAGTATGAGAGAGTGTGAGAGTGATAACATAAGATTTAACACACCTGTGTGCTTGACCTGTTGTCACATGAAAAGATATAATAAAATATTTACAAAAACGTGAGGGGTGTACTCACTTTTGGGAGACACTGTAACTGTATTTCAATTAGCATATTCAGTAACACAATGACTGTACAGCCATGCAGGGAGATCCATAAATGCTCACTCCGTGGTTGATGCAGCGTGTATGGCAGAGAAGGATAGACAGAAGCCGGCCGGCCGGCAGGAGGTAATGGGGGATGCGATGGAGCATTGAAGGCCCCTTTGGTTAGGAGGGACCCCCACCATGGTGATGGTTACCTGTTTGAGAGCCTTCTTGCTGTGCTTCTGGGATGGAGAGATGACTTTCCCAGCAGGGATGGTGGGAGATGGACAGCCTGACTGGGGGGAGGATGGCTGGGAAAGTCTAGATGTAACTAAAGAACAAACACAAGAAACAAAGAAACGTGGGTTATGCAAGCAATGGAAAGAAACCAATGAATGACGGCCTATATATGTGTAAACATTCTGAACATGAAAACGCTCAGGACTACAAAGCCCATAATGCTATGCCAGCATATCAATCCATTATTGGGTGTGAGAGCAATGCATTATCACATGGGGACAAACTGCCAATTGTGATCATAGATCGTGAGATGGAGAGGAGAATGAAGCTGGTCAGTTGCTATCAGAAGGTTACAGTAGACAGAGCTGGTCAGTCGCTATCAGTAAGTTACAATAGACAGAGCTGGTCAGTCGCTATCAGTAAGTTACAATAGACAGAGCTGGTCAGTCGCTATCAGTAGGTTACAGTAGACCGAGCTGGTCAGTCGCTACCAGTAGGTTACAGTAGGCAGAGCTGGTCAGTCGCTATCAGTAGGTTACAGTAGACCGAGCTGGTCAGTCGCTACCAGTAGGTTACAGTAGACCGAGCTGGTCAGTCGCTACCAGTAGGTTACAGTAGGCAGAGCTGGTCAGTCACTATCAGTAAGTTACAGTGGGCAGAGCTGGTCAGTCACTATCAGTAAGTTACAGTGGACAGAGCTGGTCAGTCACTATCAGTAGGTTACAGTAGACCGAGCTGGTCAGTCGCTATCAGTAGGTTACAGTAGACCGAGCTGGTCAGTCGCTACCAGTAGGTTACAGTAGGCAGAGCTGGTCAGTCACTATCAGTAAGTTACAGTGGGCAGAGCTGGTTAGTCACTATCAGTAGGTTACAGTAAGTAGAACTGGTCAGTCGCTACCAGTAGGTTACAGTAGACAGAGCTGGTCAGTCACTATCAGTAGGTTACAGTAGACAGAATTGGTCAGTCACTATCAGTAGGTTACAGTAGACAGAGCTGGTCAGTCACTATCAGTAGGTTACAGTGGACAGAGCTGGTCAGTCACTATCAGTAGGTTACAGTAGACAGAGCTGGTCAGTCACTATCAGTAGGTTACAGTGGACAGAGCTGGTCAGCCACTATCAGTTAGTTACAGTGGACAGAGCTGGTCAGTCACTATCAGTAGGTTACAGTGGGCAGAGCTGGTCAGTCACTATCAGTATATTACAGTAGACAGAGCTGGTCAGTCACTATCAGTAGGTTACAGTAGACAGAGCTGGTCAGTCACTATCAGTAGGTTACAGTAGACAGAGCTGGTCAGTCACTATCAGTAGGTTACAGTAGACAGAGCTGGTCAGTCACTATCAGTAGGTTACAGTGGGCAGAGCTGGTCAGTCACTATCAGTAGATTACAGTAGACAGAGCTGGTCAGTCACTATCAGTAGATTAAAGTAGGCAGAGCTGGTCAGTCACTAACAGTATATTACAGTAGGCAGAGCTGGTCAGTCACTATCATTAAGTTACAGTAGACAGAGCTGGTCAGTTACTATCAGTAGATTAAAGTAGGCAGAGCTGGTCAGTCACTATCAGTATATTACAGTAGGCAGAGCTGGTCAGTCACTATCAGTAGGTTACAGTAGGCAGAGCTGGTCAGTCACTATCAGTATATTACAGTAGGCAGAGCTGGTCAGTCACTATCAGTAGGTTACAGTAGGCAGAGCTGGTCAGTCACTATCAGTAAGTTACAGTAGGCACAGCTGTTCAGTCACTATCAGTAAGTTACAGTGGGCAGAGCTGGTCAGTCACTATCAGTAAGTTACAGTAGGCACAGCTGGTCAATCACTATCAGTAGGCAGAGCTGGTCAGTCACTATCAGTAAGTTACAGTAGGCACAGCTGGTCAGTCACTATCAGTAGGTTACAGTAGGCAGAGCTGGTCAGTCACTATCAGTAAGTTACAGTAGGCACAGTTGGTCAGTCACCATCAGTAGGTTACAGTAGGTAGAGCTGGTCAGTCACTATCAGTATATTACAGTAGGCAGAGCTGGTCAGTCACTATCAGTATATTACAGTAGGCAGAGCTGGTCAGTCACTATCAGTAGGTTACAGTAGGCAGAGCTGGTCAGTCACTATCAGTAAGTTACAGTAGGCACAGCTGTTCAGTCACTATCAGTAAGTTACAGTAGGCACAGCTGGTCAGTCACTATCAGTAGGTTAAAGCGGGCAGAGCTGATCAGTCACTATCAGTAGGTTACAGTAGGCACAGCTGGTCAGTCACTATCAGTAGGTTACAGTAGGCAGAGCTGGTCAGTCACTATCAGTAAGTTACAGTAGGCACAGCTGGTCAGTCACTATCAGTAGGTTACAGTAGGTAGAGCTGGTCAGTCACTATCAGTAAGTTACAGTAGGCACAGCTGGTCAGTCACTATCAGTAGGTTACAGTAGGGCACAGCTGGTCAGTCACTATCAGTAGGTTAAAGCGGGCAGAGCTGATTAGAAAGGTAAGTATTAGAGTGATTTTGATTTTATAATTGGTGGTGGAACAATACTTGTACTGCTTACAAGGGTTTGGAATCCGTGTATGGGATCTAAACATCACATATAGAGTGCACAATTTTCAGCCATCTACATTCATGCATGCTAACAGGGCAAATGTATAGCAACATGTTGTGGACCTCTGTCACACAGTATCGAAGGAATCATTTATTCTGTAAAATACAGTGCAAAACTCGACTTTCACCAGCAGGTGCCGCTACTAACAAGGTCACATATCCATGATGAATGCAGACGGAATGAGTAATTAGTTAATCCACAGAGCCCATTCTGCCATCTTTGTACAAGTTCCCAAGATTGCAGAGTGAGGATTCTAAAAGAGCCCCATTATTGCACGCAGACCACTTCCTTCTTTTAATAAGCTCTGACACCAGACCCAACAACACGCCACGCAGACCCAAATGAACCCACCCACACAAACCAACAGTCTCCTCTATAAATGGAGCCTGAACGAAAACCCAAACCATAGACACGCATGGTTGCAGCACTAACCCTTTCAGGGAGCCAAGCAATTATCAAAACGAAAAATAAAACGTATAGAAAGAAAGAGTGCAGAGAAGGCCAACTACACCACGGATTAACGAGTTGGGGGGATAGGCTGATACAGAGGAGAGAAGCCCAGTCCTTTCCAGCGTCTTGCAGAGCCAGAGCGCAGCCATTTCCTTACCTTGTTGCTTACAGCCATCAGTCTGCTCTCTGTACATTTTACCAGCAGGCGCGTTTTCCAAATTCAGACAGAAAGCAGAGGCTCTGCTTTAATTTTAGAACAAGCCTCGTGGGTTTAACTTTCCTGGTGCTGAATGATCGTTTTCAGAAGTTTGTAGTGAAATTTTAAAATGTAAGAGGAATTGTGCAAAGCCTTATAGTTTATTACCGCTCAGCTCTTAGCAGGAAGTGGTTAGATATCGGAACTTCAACCTTGCTTCCTGTTTCATGTATAGGCCAAAGCTAGGCTACAGCTGCAAAGCTGCCTCTGTCTGACAAACACAAACATTACAAAACAAGTCACCTAACCAAATCTCGGACGATCTACAACAATTTTATATCTGAATCTTACTGGCAATAACACCAACACCAATAACGTGGTCACTGTTTAAAAAAGAAGATTTTGTAAGAGAAACTGATTGCGATATAATTGTAGAATAGGGAGAGATAAGGGACATCAGTTCCCCCCTCCCCCCGATACAAATATAGACTATGGTCTTTACATTGTGCTTTCTGAACCCACTGGATAGCAGAATCTCAGCTCAGTGGGGGAACCCATACATTATAGAGGTAACTAGAGATATAACTTACTTACAGCGGAGTTCATAAGTATCTGGACAGTGATACAAGTGTTTATTTGGCCCTCCAACAGACTGGATTTTGCAACAACGCTTTAATTTCTAGATATTTCATGCACAAACCAGGAACCATTAATGAAGGGACAGCAACAGCCATTAAAAGGTCCCAGGAGATCCTAGGTGAGATACCTGGCTTTGGAGTCTGTTGCTGTTGTTTCTCAACATGAAAAGCAGAGTGTCAGGAATAAAACCGGATCACAATGAGGCTAAACACAACATTAACAAACCAAAAGACACATAGTCAAAGAATTAGGTAGATGGAGTAAAATAATGCATCAGTGATGTCAGTATAATGTTTGTAGACCTCTGCCGGGAATGACCCAAGACTGTAGGTACAGAAGTGCCAAACAGAACTGTAAAGAGGATGAACCAAATATGGAAATCACTGTTAAAACTCCCAGAACCATCACCACTTCAGTGGTTTGAAGTGGTCATGGTGCTTGGAGCAGTATTGCGCAGCTTCCCAGTTTAAAATTCTGCACATACAGAGTTAAAGATCTTTACTGCCAGATGAGTAACTCCCTCTCTGGCAGGTTCATTAGCCGGCCGGAATGAGAGTCCTGGGCTAACTAATGTGAATTCTGTGCATATTGGGCATCAGTTCTCGCCACGCACAGTATAATGGTAACAGACAACCAATGGCAGCCCAGACACTTCCCTCTCTGGCAGGTTCATTAGCCAGCCTAGATCCCCTCACATCCTGCCAAAATTCTCGCCTTGATCAGGACATATCAGAACATTACAGTACCGTTCCAGTACGGCTTCCTCTATCCAATATTAAAGGTAACTCTTTAAGGCCTGAGAACACTTTAACATATATAACATTTTATTTTAAAGAATTTCAAAAAATTACTTCTAGGACACCCCTAAGGGAGTCTTGAGAATCAAACGGCCCTAGGGACCGAGTCGGATACGGTCTATAGACCTGTCCACCTCTCGCAAGGGGCGACACAAGCGGACCCCGACGATACTCCCCCCAAGCCCCTCCCCATCCCCCGTCCTCACCTTACTTCCGTACCCCTCTTCGTTGATCTCTTTATCTTTTCTATCCACTTATATAACCTTATTTCGTGTTCATCATATACAATTGAGCAGCGAAGATTCCTCATGGAACACTAGGGGTGAAAATGAGCAAAATATGCTATTACACTACCCTCTGACGTTCCTAAATGGGGAATAGACTATCGAGCGAAAAGTGCTCTATTTCTTTACTATATCGTCAGAATTTTTGTACATGTTTCTTTCTTAATTACAAAAAAAAACAAGACGGGTTGTTGTTGAACGTTGTATCTTTCCAAGATTGGCTCTAAGACACAATGTGCTGCTTGACTTTATGGGCTACATATGTTATGATTTTTACCTGCCCACATGTATAGCACTATTGTTTATATGTCTATGTTTATGTGTGTCTGTTTATAGTATACTCATGTTATGGATAGGATGTATGTTTTCATTCTGTCTTGAAATAAATAAAGAATAATGAAAAAAAAGAATCTTGAAAAATTAAACATCAAAATCTTTCAATTTAATTGAAGGAAAAAAAAATCACTATTTCCTATGTAAAAATGAATTCTGTAAGTCAGGCAGGTTCATTTCTCTAAAATCGCATTTCATCCAGTGTGTAATTATAGCGCAGAGAATTATTATATTAAATGAGTAAATTCAACCACTAGATCTATAATCAGCTGGATTAAACCACAAAAGGAAGGGCCACAATTACTGCCCCTTCCTACGATAAATGGAACATACAGGCAGAGTGCGTTAGAGAGCATTCTTACTACATGCACACATTTACAGTTGAGAAAGCCCACGTTGGAGGGGCAAGATAATGTCAGGACCCTGAAGCAAAACATGGTGCAGATTTGAAGTAAGAAAAAGAAATCGCAAAACCGACATGTGTGACTCAGAGCCTAAAGGGACATTATAATCACAAAAGCAAGTTTTACACAGGTCTAGTCACACCTCCCGGTATGCGACTTGCACAGCCTATACACTTCCTGTAAAGAGTCATCTAATGTTTACACTTCCTTTATTGTAAGCTCTGTTTTATTTAGAATTGTGTCTGTGTATCTGCCTGTATCATGTTTGAATGTGTCTATGTGTCTATGTATACACATTTGTGCCAGTGTGTGTGTGCCAGTGTGTGTGTCTGTGTATCTGCATGTATGTCAGTTTGTCTCTATGTGTCTATGTATATGTATGTGTATCAGTGTTTGTATCTATATGTTTGCATCTGTGCATCCGCATGTGTGTTAGTGTTTTTGTATCTGTGCGTCTGCATGTGTGTCAGTGTTTGTATCCGTGTATCTGCATGATTGTCAGTGTGTGTATTTGCATATGTATATATATACACACATACACTTACTTGCGGCAGAGGAAGACCAGGCAGAGCCTGCGGCAGAGAAAAAGGGGAGATGGGGCAGAGAGAAACTTATACATTTGAAATAACAGTAACTATAATAATTACAAACATTTGGTTAATATGAGGGGTGCAATTTATTGAAATAGGCTGCCAAGGGGAACTCAAATGTAAAAAGGTTGGAAACCACTGTCATAGAGAATCACTGGAGCATGGCTATTGGTGGACAGACATTGTGGGTGTGTCATTACTGATTCAAATAGAGAATCACTGGAGCATGGCCATTGGTGGACAGACATTGTGGGCGTGTCATTACTGATTCTCACAGAGAATCACTGGAGCATGGCCATTGGCGGAGAGACATTGTGGGTGTGTCATTACTGATTCTCACAGAGAATCACTGGAGCATGGCCATTGGCGGAGAGACATTGTGGGTGTGTCATTACTGATTCTCACAGAGAATCACTGGAGCATGGCCATTGGTGGACAGACATTGTGGGCGTGTCATTACTGATTCTCACAGAGAATCACTGGAGCATGGCCATTGGCGGAGAGACATTGTGGGTGTGTCATTACTGATTCTCATAGAGAATCACTGGAGAATGGCCATTGGTGGACAGACATTGTGGGCGTGTCATTACTGATTCTCATAGAGAATCACTGGAGAATGGCCATTGGTGGATAGTCATTGTGGGTGTGACATTACTGATTCTCATAGTGAAGCTCTGGAGAATGGCCATTGGTGGACAGTCATTGTGGGTGTGACATTACTGATTCTCATAGAGAATCACTGGAGAATGGCCATTGGTGGACAGACATTACTGAAAGCTCATTTTACACTATTTAGGGAAAAGGCATTTAGTGATATGCATTTTTTTCCTACACAGTTCCTTTAAGCTAAAGTTGTTTTGGTGACTATAGTGTCCCTTTAAATATACTTTGTATCTTCATTGTGGGACGGTTGCGGAGTGTCACGAGTGACCTGATACATTATTTTGATGCACTACCCTAATGACTGCAATTTTTTAAGTTAATACTATAATAAAAAGCTTTTCTTTCTGGATATCTGGTGTTCTGTCATCCTTGGAAAAGAGCGCGTTGGGTTTCTGCTATGGGATCCCGTGTACTCGAGGGGCTGTTGGGCTGGCACACAGACATGCATTATTTGTGAGTTATACCAATACGCACTTTTATAAGGGATTTTATTTTCTAATGGAGTTGCACTGTTACTTGTGTTTTGTTTGTTTGTAACAGAGAACAAGAAAATGCGATGTGATGTACAAGTATACAAAAATAGGTTATTGTGGATGTTAAAACGCACACGGTGCTGCATGAGAATTTACATTTGCATTGAAAAGCTTTGTTTGTAAGTTAGAGACTTTAAACTGACTGCACTAACACTTCAGAGATGTGTCTATAGTATGACTTAGTAACACTTTTTTAGCACTTTTTGTGCTTTTTTTTTTTAATTAAAAAAATAAAATAAAAACAACTGAAGTGGTTATGATGCAATACTGATTGTATAGCCATTCTTTAAAAAAAAATTTGATCCAGCGATAAATACTGCTTTGTTTTTTGACCATAGTCCCAGGTCCCTTAACACTGCAAAGGTATATATATATTGCAGTTTTTAATCAATTGCAATCAATAGCTTGGTAGGTTAACTCCACCTCTAGTGGCTATCCACCAGACATCCACTATAGGGACCTCTGGGTCATTAGGCAACTTTTGCATAACATTAGGCGACTCTCAGCATAATGTTAAATCCTATAGGGAAGCATTGTATAATGCGTTTCTATGGGGAAACACTAATGTGAGGCTAGCCAATGCCGTGCCCAAAATGATTTCTGATTGTAAGCAAGAGAGGTTTCCATGACCATGTAATCCATGTAACGATAAGATACTTATATGGTAATAATCACAGCTTACAATGGTCCAATCTGATAAACACTTCACACAGAGTCCATGAGGCTATGCTTTCCCAGATTTCTGTAAAATAGGGGAGCAATATCCAATAAAACACAGGGGCCTCAAAAGCTCCACAGATGATTACACGAGAGATGCTGCCACGTGCCAACCTACATATTCGACAAACCCAAACTGGGCCCGATTTTATGGGAAAATCCACACAGCCTCGATAAACACATTAATAGCACTAAGTTAACACTAAGATTGGCTGACAGGTGTGATTCTGAGTTAGGCTGACAGGTGAGGCTCCGAGACTGGCTGACAGGTATTACTCTGAGACTGTCTGACAGATGTGACTCCTAGACTGGCTGACATGTGTGATACTAAGTTAGGCTGACACATGTGACTCCTAGACTGGCTGACATGTGTGATACTAAGTTAGGCTGACAGGTGTGACTCCGAGACTGGCTGACAGGTGTGATACTGAGTTAGGCTGACAGGTGTGACTCCGAGACTGGCTGACAGGTGTGATACTGAGTTAGGCTGACAGGTGTGACTCCGAGACTGGCTGACATGTGTGATACTGAGTTAGGCTGACAGGTGTGACTCTGAGACTGGCTGACAGGTGTGATACTGAGTTAGGCTGACAGGTGTGACTCCGAGACTGGCTGACAGGTGTGACACCGAGATTGGCTGACAGGTGTGAATCCGAGATTGGCTGATAGGTGTGACACCGAGACTGGCTGACAGGTGTGACTCCAAGACTGACAGGTGTGACTCTGAGACTGCCTGAGAGGTATGATACTGAGTTAGGCTGACAGGTATTACACCGAGATTGGCTGACAGGTGTGATACTGAGTTAGGCTGACAGGTGTGACTCCTAGACTGGCTGACAGGTGTGACTCCGAGACTGGCTGACAGGTGTGATACTAAGTTAGGATGGCAGGTGTGATACTAAGTTAGGATGACAGGTGTGACTCCTAGACTGGCTGACAGGTATGACTCCGAGACTGGCTGACAGGTGTGATACTAAGTTAGGATGGCAGGTGTGATACTAAGTTAGGATGACAGGTGTGACTCCTAGACTGGCTGACAGGTATGACTCCGAGACTGGCTGATAGGTGTGATACTAAGTTAGGATGACAGGTGTGACTCCGAGACTGGCTGACAGGTGTGACTCCGAGATTAGCTGACAGGTGTGACTCCGAGATTGGCTGACAGGTGTGATACTGAGTTAGGCTGACAGGTGTGACTCCGAGACTGGCTGACAGGTGTGACTCCTAGACTGGCTGACAGGTGTGGCTCCGAGACTGGCTGACAGGTGTGATACTAAGTTAGGATGGCAGGTGTGATACTAAGTTAGGATGACAGGTGTGACTCTGAGACTGGCTGACAGGTGTGACTCCTAGACTGGCTGACAGGTGTGGCTCCGAGACTGGCTGACAGGTGTGATACTAAGTTAGGATGGCAGGTGTGATACTAAGTTAGGATGACAGGTGTGACTCTGAGACTGGCTGACAGGTGTGGCTCCTAGACTGGTTGACAGGTGTGATATTAAGTTAGGCTGACAGGTGTGACTCCGAGACTGGCTAACAGGTGTGATACTGAGTTAGGCTGACAGGTGTGACTCCGAGACTGGCTGACAGGTGTGGCTCCGAGATTGGCTGACAAGTGTGACACCGAGATTGGCTGACAGGTATTACTCCGAGACTGGCTGACAGGTATTACTCCGAGACTGGCTGACCGGTGTGAAACTGAGATTGGCTGACCGGTGTGAAACTGAGATTAGCTGACATGTGTGACACTGAGATTGGCTGACAGGTGTCACATTTAGATTGGCTGACAGGTGTGACACCGAGACTGGCTGACAGGTGTGACACCGTTATTGGCTGACAGGTGTGACAACGTGATTGTCTGACAGGTGTCAGTTCTTATAAGTTTGGTCACAGCACACTACAGAAAGCTGCAAACCCTAAGGATAAAAGGATCCCTCCACTAATGTTTTATTTTTAACAATTTAGTAGATAAAAAAAACATGCTGTAGTTATTTTTAATACTTTCTGCAGCCTTTGCAAACCTTCCCCTCCTCAGACTTTCAGTCTTATAATATAGTCTTATAATACACAAACTATAGAAACACAAACCAGAGCGTTCGCATTGAGAGCCGCAAGCAGGATCGTAGCCGTCCTCTGCTTCTCAATAAGCTGTATTACAGATACTGAGAGCGGAGAAAGGCATGCGCGAGCTAACACACTAGTCTCTTCGCTCAGCTCCTTAAAGCACAAGAAAGTCTCCCTAGCAGGAGAGACTACCAGGGACGTGTTTCTGACCCCATTTATAAAATACCAATTTCTATTGAAATGACACATTAATAAACTGTCACAAACATGACAGACTCCATGACAGCAAACTGAAATGCTTTCTGGAGTGTTCCGTTAATAACAAATGCAGGAACTTTAAATTAAATATCTTTATATATTCAATTTTAATACATTGTCTGAATAATGCACAGAGAGTTGCTTCAAACTGTATGATAACCAGACACAGGTTTGGGCAATGAGTGATTACAGTAACGTTACCCTAGGAGTGAAGATCAAATGGGATCTGTTTTCCTCATTTCTCCAAATCACACACAAACCTAGAATGAATCTGTGTTGTTTCATTACTAGACAAGCTCGCTTTACGTCAGGGGCAGCAATGGCATGATACATTGTTATATGGGTGGCCAGGAGGTCAGAAAGTCCCACCATTCCATATCACACTTGGTCTGAATACACATGGCACATATGGCTACCTTTCCTTCTCCACTGGCTGCTCCTCTGGTCCTTGTTACTGCCTCTGCTGGTGCTGCTGCTACTGCTCCCACTACTGCTGCTGTGCTCAGATGTCTGGGAGTCTGACTGAGCTTCGCTGCTGTCCTCTGACCCGTCAGAAAGATCTTTCACTCCATCCGCTGCCTCTTTCTGTAAAGCAGAGAAACAGAACTTGGAGACAAGAAGATAAAGCAATATAGGCCTTTAAAATGGCCTTGAGTTTCAGAATCATCTGGTTAGACCACAGACAGTCAAAGAATAAATAAATATATAAAACACAGGGATCAAATCCTTAAAGGAACACTATAGGGTCAGGAATACAAAGAAGTGTTCCTGACCCTACTGTGTTTAATCCACCATTAAGTGGCTTGCCCACCCTTAGCCACCTTAGAAAATCCTAAAACTCACTGTAGCGGACTCCGGGTAGCCCGACTAGTTACCTCCGCTATTTTCCCTCTCGGCACGACTGGAACCCTATGTGATTATAACTCGTATTCTCCGAGTAACTAGAGGAGACATAGTTCTGGGAGTTATCTAGTTTATTCAGGCACAACATGCTCATTTTATAAACAGACCCACAGCATGGGGTCTCCATACAAAAATATTACAAGCCACTCCCTGGCGTCCCTGTGTCTGGGAGATAATTGAGTAAAGAAACTATAACTCAAATATCTCTCAGTTACAGGGAAACATTAAAAACATGTTAATAATCCCCCAAAAGTACCCCACATATTCATAGGAACCCGACACGTATTATATCTCCAGATAGCCGGGATCTGAGAGCCCACGTTGTCCAAATAGCACTCAGATCCGTAAAAGCCCAAAACAGTTCCGTAGAAAATGGGGCAACGGCTGATGGGAGTTTCTGTATGAACACCTTTGAAGGTTTCCCCTGGCTTTTAGAGAGCGTGGTTGATGTTATGTTTCTCCCGAAGAGGGCTCTCCTAGCTGGTCTCCGATGTTCGTGAGGTCTTATTTCTGAAAAGGTTTCCAGGCGCTGGACGACCATGTCCCAATACCTGTGTTCGGGGGAGACAAAATGGCCACCCAGGGAAAGCACTAATTAATTAGTTCCCTTGCGCTTAACAAGCCAGGGGGTGGTCGGTGTTCGAGTGGAATATCAAATTGTAGGGGGGGTTTCTGTTTGGGAGCCAAACCAGGTGGGTTCGAGTAGGATAGCTCCCAAATGTAGTGAAGGTTCTAACAGTCAAAGGATGGTACATTCCGCCACACTCACCTTATTTCCAGCCCATGATCTGCCTACTTGGTGACATCAGCAGAATTTCAGATTTTTAGCCAATCCAATGCTTTCCTATAGGGAAATCGTCAAGGAAGCGGTGGGGCCAAACACTGTTTTGGCCAATAAGCACCTCCTCATAGAGATGCATTGAATCAATGCATCTCAATGAGGAAAATTCAGCGTCTCTATGCACAGCGTGGAGACGCTGAACTACAGTGCTGCCTATTTTGCAGCACTGCACCAGGAAGCACCTCCAGTGATCATCCAAGGATGCCTGAAGGCAATGATTATACTCACCAGAACAACTTTATTAAGCTGTAGTTGTTCTGGTGACTATAGTGTCCCTTTCAATGACGTGGTGTGGGTGCAATGGTCCTGTAGTATGTTATGATAGCAGGTTTAAATCCACAGCCACTAGAGGCGCTATCACGCTGAGAAGGGAGTCTAACGTGGCTCATGAAGATTGTCGCAATGCATGCACACTAGCCTCACAATACTTCCCTACAGGGTAACACTGGATTGGCTGAAATCTCAGTCAAGGAAGCGGAGCGGCCGCAGAGAGAGCAGCGCAGTGAGGGAAAATAGGTTAAGTAAATCTAAACATTTACAAAACACTGTACAGTTACTGATAGAGGTTTGCATTCCTGACGCTATATCGGTCTTTTAAACCCATTTCACGGTATTCACTAGCAGCCATTAATAACCGCATTGACACAAATAGATCCCGGCTATTAGCAAACAGATTCACTGCTGCAGTGATATTCCTTTAAAAACAGTAGGTTGGAGGATAGTTATATGATTAAGGGAGGTTGTGGGAGCATTCGATTGATTTAGGATTAGAAGGGCAAATTAATGGAAACACAAATGTAGGTGAAATATCCAGATTTTGCTTTTATATTTTGCTTTTATGAATTTATGAATGGGTTCAAACAGACAATTTGTGACAAATAGTAAAATAAACACATTATCGATACACACAGTGCTGCAAGGATTTAAATACAGAGGGTATTTTGAATGGTAAAAGTACCATATAAAGGCACTGATTACGCACTGTAGACGGGCGCAGGATCTCCCTGCCGAGTTACACCAGGAGCAGCAGAGACGTGCTACCAAGACACACCAGGTCCCACAAAGTTTCCAATCTTCTGACAAGGTCAATCTGCGTGATTCCAATAATCAGCCACGGCTCTACTTTCCTACCTTCAGTGTGTACACTCCCATTCGGCCCGGCACCTTGTAGAACATGCCCTCTTCTCCACGGGAGTTGGTGTGTAGCATGGCATTGAGACAAGCGAGAGGCGAGGTACCACTGTACAAATAAAACAACAAGTTACAAAACGCACATTTTCTCATGAACACAATAAATGTTTCAACTGCTCTGGAGCTCGGTACACAGCGCACATTACTGGGAGTTTTATTGCTGCAGAGCTCTGTACACACCGCACATTACTGGGAGTTTTATTGCTGCAGAGCTCTATACACAGCACACATTACTGGGAGTTTTATTGCTGCAGAGCTCTGTACACACTGCACATTACTGTGAGTTTTATTGCTGTGGAGCTCTGTGATACACTCATACACACTGCATGTTACCTGGAGTTTTATTATTGTAGAGCTCTGTAATACACTCATACACAGCGCACATTACTGTGAGTTTTATTGCTGTGGAACTCTGTGTACGAGCAAACATTCTGTAATGAGAGAAAATAGTGATATACAGGAATGAAGCCTGTATTCACCCCTTAAAGGGACACTGTAGTCACTGTAAGCATTTCATCTCTTTGAATTGGTTATAGTGCCTGGAGTGCCCGGGCACTGTCCCTCCATTCAGTGTTGCACCATGTTCGTGCTTGTATGCCAATCACAAGGTCAATCTGCGTGATTCCAATAATCAGCCACGGCTCTACTTTCCTACCTTCAGTGTGTACACTCCCATTCGGCCCGGCACCTTGTAGAACATGCCCTCTTCTCCACGGGAGTTGGTGTGTAGCATGGCATTGAGACAAGCGAGAGGCGAGGTACCACTGTACAAATAAAACAACAAGTTACAAAACGCACATTTTCTCATGAACACAATAAATGTTTCAACTGCTCTGGAGCTCGGTACACAGCGCACATTACTGGGAGTTTTATTGCTGCAGAGCTCTGTACACACCGCACATTACTGGGAGTTTTATTGCTGCAGAGCTCTATACACAGCACACATTACTGGGAGTTTTATTGCTGCAGAGCTCTGTACACACTGCACATTACTGTGAGTTTTATTGCTGTGGAGCTCTGTGATACACTCATACACACTGCATGTTACCTGGAGTTTTATTATTGTAGAGCTCTGTAATACACTCATACACAGCGCACATTACTGTGAGTTTTATTGCTGTGGAACTCTGTGTACGAGCAAACATTCTGTAATGAGAGAAAATAGTGATATACAGGAATGAAGCCTGTATTCACCCCTTAAAGGGACACTGTAGTCACTGTAAGCATTTCATCTCTTTGAATTGGTTATAGTGCCTGGAGTGCCCGGGCACTGTCCCTCCATTCAGTGTTGCACCATGTTCGTGCTGTATGCCACAAAATAAGAGTCCCTGGCCACCCACAGTCCGGCCCCTTTAGTATGTGTAGTTAAGGCAGAGATTACACACTTCCTTGTTGTCATACCCATTCATACCGTCAGTTGGAACTCTGACAGGCTAAAAGCAGTCAGCTGACACTCTCAGCCAATCATAGCTGCCTATTGCTGCTCAGGCTACTACTTCCTTATTAGCCAAAGCAGCACAGAGGGGATGGATTGCCGGGGACTCTTGTTTAGCATTAAAACATTAAAAGTTTAAAAACTGTTTAATGCTGAAAGAAATGATGGAACCAGAGGACTCCAGACACTATAACCAGCTTAATAAAATGAAGTAGATACAGTACCTACGGTGTCCCTTTAAGGACCAAACTTCTGGAATAAAAGGGAATCATGACATGTCACACGTCATGTGTCCTTAAGGGGTTAAACACAGTGAAGCTCTTTGGTGTAAGATATTATACAGGAGTTTTACACATTTCCCCTGGCAGCATTGATCGAACAAGCTGTATGAACAAGCTTCGGGCACCTGGTCTGCTGGCGGTGTCTAGATATGGATTTTATCACTGACCGGTGAGATTTTTTTGGCTGTAAATGAATTTACTCAGTAAACTGGATGCATCAAAAGCCACATTAGAAATCCCAGGGCTTAGAATGAGCTATGTGCTTCCACCCAGTGGCTAACCTTGAGAACTGCACCATTATTTCCCATCACATTGCAATAAAGTTAGACAAATATTAATTTCAATTTAATCTTTTACAATAATTTACAATTCATACTACCATTGTCAGGTAATCTCCGGCCGCCGGGTCACTGGAGTAAAATTACAAATAAAATAGGCCAAATTTCACAGGATTTGTCCCTTTATATTATACTACTTACACCTTGAAAGATGTCAGTCTGAGCGGAAGGTTTGCATCGTTTATTGGTGTCAGAGCATATAAATACCCTTATGTTATCGGAGGCTCTCCTTGGGATACGCCCAGCCAATCCTCTTCCTTTATGTAAGCAGAGGCTCTCCTTGGGATATGCCCAGCCAATCCTCTTGAAAAGGGGAAGGTGGAGAGAGGGATGGACAGGGGAGGGTGGAGAGGGGGACGGACAGGAGATGTGGAGGGAGGAATGGCAGGAGAAAAGTGAGGGAGGGATGGACACGAGATGGGGAGGGAGGGATGGCAGGAGAAAGGGGAGGGAGGGATGGACAGGGGATGGGGAGGGAGGGATGGACAGGAGAAAGGGGAGGGAGGGATGGACAGGGGATGGGGAGGGATGGACAGGAGATGGGGAAAGAAGGAAGGAGAGGGGGAAGGGAGGGATGAACAGGGAAGGGTGGAGGGAGAGATGGACAGGGGAAGGTGGAGGGAGGGCTTTATTTAAATAGTAAAAAAACTACATAGTAAAAATGGAAGGAGGCAGGGAGACTGTCGGGGGTAGTAGTGTTAACACTGCTTTTACTCAGAAATGGCTATATGCCCCAGAATTACTACATTAAGCTGCAGTGGTTCTAGTGGCTTTAGTGTCCCTTTAAATAGCCAAACAGGAAACATTCTCTAAGTCAGCTATACTTTCAGTTTAGCTAGTCTGGCCTTAAATTTGAATTTCACTTTGAATTCTCACTTCAGTAAATAACCCTGTGTGTTACCCTATTAGAGATACTACCTGTGGAATCGGATTCAAACACCATGTGATCATATGGCTACCACCATCCATGGACACAGCTTCCAGCAGTAAATAAACCTGTGTGTGTGACCATATTAGCGATACTTCCTGTGGAATCTGATTCAAACACCATGTGATCATATGGCTACCACCATCCGTGGACTCGGCTTCCAGCAGTAAATACATCCTGTGGTCTCTCACCAACTACTTACTGCCCAGCTATTAGATATCCAGACCGAGCCGTTGTTCTGCCAGTGGTGGAACCAACCTGATTTCCTTGAGTCCTTCTCGCTGGATCACCTGGAGAATCTCCTTGTGGCTCATTGGCGTGTTGTGATATTTCTCTAACACCTTGAAAGAGAAGAGAACGCAGATATAGCTCAATCTGGAACCACGGCACCAGCATTCATTAAACAGCTCTGTACAGGAATAATTACACTCAACACACAATACATAATGAGCTTAAAAAGAAGTCTGAGGCCATTAAAAAATGCAAATAGATCCATTGGTTGGGTTTAAAATGTAAAATTACAATATTGCAGGTCGATACTAAATGGATGTCTCTACTGGTTGAAGATGTGCCCATTCCACACTGAACTGTACTTAAAACATATATACAGTATATCTTTTTTCCCAATAAGACTGTTACTTTAATGAAAAGACGTGACATTTCCGGTTTATTTATTAAACTCCAAATGGTAATGAACTGAAATCCACGCAGTAAAATCCAGGCTAGAATAGCCGAGCTGTGACTGAAGCCAATATGGAAACCTTGCATGTGAACATGAATTCAGAAGACTCGAGGGGAGGCAGTTGGTCTTTGCAAATAACGCAGCATTTACAGACATAAAACACAGTTTATATAGAACACGTGTAATGCATGGTGTCTTGTTTTATTTATAATACATTGTTAACAGTCAGTTATAGAAGACTTGTAGCCAAGTTACGGGCTCACTATTGGAAACAATGTCACCGGAGAGCTTGAAAAATCGTTTCTTTTCCTGTAGGAGTCACTCGCCAAATCAATTCTGATTGGCTGCTGAAAACACAATCTGTACTTACTGCACTCTTGTTTCTTTGTCTCCAGCTATTGCCACTGACAATGGGAAAACACAATGCAATCCCAAGATGGCCGCCAACACATAGAAAGATATGTAGTTACAGGTAAACTCTAGATCGCTTGTTTAGATTAACACTCACCAGGGATTATGGTTTAATTAGGGGTGGGGAACCTTTTATCTGCCAAGGGCCATTTGGATATTTAAAACATTGTATCGCGGGCCATACAAAATTATCAACTTAAAAATTAGCCTGCTGTATTTGGTCAAACATCTAATTAACTCACTCCTAATGTGATGGCTGGAACTGCTTCTCTTTGGTGTGATGTTAGCTTGTATTTATGATGTTGCTACTTGCAGTGTGTGCGTGTAAGAGAGGGGTCCAGTGTGTGTGTGTTACGGGTTCAGTCAGTGTGTGTGTGTGTGTATTTGTGTGAGTGGTTCAGTGTGTGTGTGAGAAGGGTGCAGAGTGCATGTGTGTGTGTGAGAGAGGGGTGCAGTGTGTTTGTGTGAGGAATACTGTGTGTTTATGTGAGGGATGCTGTGTGAGGGCTTGCAGTGTGTGTGTGTGAGGGGTTTGGTGTGTGTCAGGGGTGCTGTGTGTTTGTGTAAGGGGTGCTGTGTTTGTGAGAGGGGTCCAGTGTGTGTGTGTGTGAGGGATTCTGTGTGTGTGGGGTGCAGTGTGTTTGTGTGAGGGATGCTGTGTGTGTGAGGTGTGCTGTGTGTTTGCGTGAGGGGTGCTGTTCTTTTGTGAGGGATGCGCTGTGTGTGACAGGTGCGCTGTGTGTGAGAGGTGCAGTATGTGTGTGAGGTGGCGTAGTGTGTGTCAGGGGTCTATATTGTGGTGGGGGGGATCAGGGAGAAAATCTATAATTTTTTTTACTTAAAAAGAGGAAAGAAAACTTTATGCACAACCCCTCAGTTCCCCACCATCCTTCTTACCTCTTGCCTGGAAGGAGGGTATATGTTACTGCAGTCCCTGGTGGTCCAGTAGTTTTGCGAGCACATTAGCCTGCAGCTCCTCCGGCTGCAGGCTGACTTCACCATTTTATTCCTGCGAGCACAGCTCAGTTGGAGCGTTGCCATGGTAACGTGCGGCAACGCTCCAACTTGCATGTTCGCAGGAGGATCACAGCCTCCTGGTCCTCCTCCTGTCCGGCAGGCTCCCGGGTCCTAGCTCTCTACCTCCCTCTAGGAGGCCCGAAAAAGGCAGACAGCAGGGCCTGCTCTCCACGGGCCGGTCTAAATGATTTTGCAGGCCTTTTATGGCCCGCGGGCCGTACATTCCCCACCCCTGGTTTAAATGGATTAATTGGACATTAGAACATTTTCGTGATAGTCACCATAAATAACCTGGGAACTGGAAATGCGGTCTCCCCTCCAAACATGAAACAGGCAAAACATTACCAGGATTCTCTTACTCCCTGTCTGATCTTTACCACAAGATCCAGATAATTACGATTCAAGGTATTTTCTAGAATCTTAGATGGTTCTTTTACTCCCTGTCTGTGTCAGGACCCCCCATTCTAATCGGCATTACCCGTATGACTTCCGGGTTTTGACGATACGACTCCGCCCATGCGTCTGACGTCACGCGTCTCCCTTTCAAAAGGAAACCGCAGCCGCATCCAAATTGCTCAATCAATTTGTGCCTCTCGCATACTTGCTGCATTGTTGCTCTGCTATTTGATTACCTGTGTACCGAACCTCTCTTGCTTGATCCTGACTGCTGACGTCTCCACTCCCAGAATAGGAACAGACTTCACCACAAATTCCTCCAAATACTACAGGAAACCATAATCCACACTATTCTGGAAAGGACTTCCATGCTCACCATCCAAAGAAAGCAAGATAAATTCTCCAGTTACTGGGATTAATTATTGGTTCATTGGTTCATTCCTAAAGTTATTGGGAAGGATAAAAAGGGAATATACTTTGTCTGCCCTCTGAGATTCAGCTACTCTTCAGTTAATTCCACTTTCCTAAGTTAATTCAGTTCTGCCAGAATCCAAAGGACTGTGATATATTTTTCCCCAAAGCAGGATCTAATTCTTATTGCTACAGAAGACTGCCAAAGATAAATTCCTTCATTTCAAAAAATTATATTTTCTTAAAGTGACAGTATCAAATGTATTCATTCACCTGCGATTGAGTTCCATATAAAGTATTACAGTCTGATCTTTACCAGCAGACCCAGCTAATTAACCATTCGAGGCATTTTCTAGAATCTTAGAGGGTTCTCTTAAAAAAAAAATATAATTATTTTTATATTGATGATGGTAATCATATGGTCCTCAAAGGGATTTATACCTTCAAGTCATGATCTCTTCTCCCCAGCCATCATTTATACCTTCCAGCCACGATCCTTTCTCCCCAGCCATCCTTTATACCATTTGAACATGATCTTCACCAGCAGACCCAGCTAATTAAAGAGACACTATAGTCACCAGAACAATTACAGCTTATTGAATTTGTTCTAGTGAGTAGAATCATTACCTTCAGGCTTTTTGCTGTAAATAATGTCTTTTCAGAGAAAATGCAGTGTTTACATTACAGTCTAGTGATAACTTCACTGGCCACTCCTCAGATGGCTGTTAGAGATCCTTCCTGGTTCATGGCTGCCTAAAACGCATCCAAACATTCAGTATGTCCTCCCTATGCATGCAGACACTGAACTTTCCTCATAAAGGTTCAATTCATCTCTATGAGGAGATGCTGATTGGCCAGGGCTGTGTTTGAATCATGCTGGCTCTGCCCCTGATCTGCCTCTTTGTCAGACTCAGCCAATCCTATGGGGAAGCATTGTGATTGGATCAGGCCACCACTTCTGATGAGGTCAGCAGACTGCTTGTTTTTCCGAGTCTAAGCATGCAGTTACATCTTCTGGCCTGAATACAGTAAGATTTCTGGCTTGAATAAGTAAGAGATGCTATATTTATGGAGGCATGAGGGGCCCAGGGTGGCTAGATGGTGGTGTTAACACTATAGGGTCAGGAATTCATGTTTGTGTTCTTGACCCTATAGTGATCATTTAACGATTCAAGGTCTTTTCTAGAATCTTAGATAGTTCTCTTTGTGTCTAAAGAAATCCATGAATGCGGATTACAGTTCCAGTAACTGCTTATTTCCATCCTTGGAATTTCACAGAGTGCGAAAACCACAATCACTGCAAGGAATTGGGCAGACTAGATAGGCCGAATGGTTCTTATCTGCCGTCACATTCTATGTTTCTATGTTATCCTGCTACGTGCTATCCCCAGGAATAGGCTGTCCAGACTCCGTATCAAACCCTTGCAGTGCCATATGGCAGAGCATAAACCATGAAGAAACCTTGTAATCCAGCCTTGATGAGTAACCCAAGAACAATTCCTGGGGGATTCCAGACATTCCTAACTGCTCTAAAAACTGGCCCTCCACATAATTTGATAATTTTAGATATATTTTCGATTGCTTTTTACATGAAACAAAAAAAAAGTTAATTTTAAATTAAAGAAATGACATAGGATTCATTATCTCTCCAATTATTTAGTAGAAGGACAGGAAATTGCCCCATTTGTTCACATCAGGAGTGGCAATCTAGCAGTGAAGGATTTATAACCGTCACGGTTCTACCCACAGTGCGAGGGAATCCAGAATCTCACATAGACTTGGGTTAAACCTGAGCTGCTCCTAAAGGCCTGTATTATTCTTTACACAGGAAAATGTTCTTCTACAACAAAGGAAATCAAAAGGCTAAATCCTATTATTATACTTTAACTTGACATTGCCATACTACTACCTCCTTCCTCATCTATGGCAACCCTTCTCTCCCCAAACATCGTTAAACATTCCAGCCACGATCCCTTCTAACCAGCCATCCTTTTTACCTTCCAGCCACGATCCCTTCTAACCAGCCATCCTTTTTACCTTCCAGCCACGATCCCTTCTCCCCAGCCATCCTTTATACCTTCAAGCCACGATCCCTTCTCCCCAGCCATCCTTTATATCTTCAAGCCACGATCCCTTCTCCCAGTCATCCTTTATCCCTTTGAGGACCAAGGGATGTATTTGTCCCATGTTTTTAATTGCCTGTATCATCTGATTAAGAACTTAAAATACTATTTTTTTTTGGTTTGAGTCAAAATATTAGTTCTTATCAACAAATGGATCTAGCTTTTTGCCATTTATTTCATGAAATGGCTTAGTTATAGCAACTGAAGTGCACAAACTTACAAAAAAAAAAATTGCTTCTTTTGGCGTTCCATAAAAAGTGACCTAAATAGAGTAGCAGAATTTGACTCAATTTATTATGACCTTCTTTAGAATTCATTGTAAAATACATTTAAAGTTCCAGAAACAGACAATGCTTGCAACCTTGTCTCCCTTGAGGACCATAGGGACATATCTGTCCCGTGTCATAATTCCTCCCCCCAAAATATTTATTGTTCAAATACATTCTTAAAGGGAAAAAAAATATAATTATTTTTATATTGATGACGGTAATCTTATGGTCCTCAAAGGGATTTATACCTTCAAGTCATGATCTCTTCTCCCCAGCCATCATTTATACCTTCCAGCCACGATCCTTTCTCCCCAGCCATCCTTTATACCATTTGAACATGATCCCTTCTCCCCAGCCATCCTTTATACCTTCTGGCCACACTCCCTTCTCCCCAGCCATCCTTTATATCTTCCAGCTATGATCACTTCTCCCCAGCCATCATTTATACCTTCCAGCCACGATCCCTTCTCCCCAGTCATCCTTTATACCTTCCAGCCATGATCCCTTCTCCCCAGTCATCCTTTATACCTTCAAGCCACAATCCCTTCTCCCCAGCCATCCTTTATACCTTCCAGCCCCGATCCCTTCTCCCCAGCCATCCTTTATACCTTCCGACCACGATCCCTTCTCCCCAGCCATGATCCCTTCTCAGTAGGGATCACACCCCCCATACCAAGATCCCTTCTGTCCAGCCATCCTTTATACCTTCCAGCCAGCCATTATGGAAGCTAAGAGGTGGTGTTTCTACTTCTCTCATATCTCACACTGCCTGCCTGCACATGTGGTATGATTTGCTGGCTTTCTGTACCAGCCATATTAAATCCTTCAAAGTGGAAGTGATTGTACCTCCATCACATCGTCAGCAGATCAGTGTGGTGGGCAGTGGGAGAGAGGGGACATAGAGAAAAAAAAAACTTTCTGGATGCACTCAGAATGCCTTGAACCTCAGTGTGGGTCGAGCTATGAACATAAACGTGAAAATCAATTAAATATGGACTAAATTGGGCCTGGGATTAGAGTGGCAACAGATTAATAGCCGAGGAGCGTTCGCATTTCTTCTCTCATAAGAATACATTTTCCAGTATGCATTAATCTGGAATTTACATATTGCTCTGCTGCAAGTCTTCTGTTTCTTTCGCTGAGAAGATAATAGAGTCCAAAATGTCTGTAGGACCTTCCAGGACACACCAACCTTTATCTTCTTTAACCTACAGCCAACCTCTCAACTTGAAGCCTGTAAACAATACATCACAACATTATCCCTATTATCTATTGGGAAAAGGTACTAGACTGATATATTGAAAACTAGACTGATAACCCTGCATTATAATTCTAATATCCCATGGCCCTGATCTGGGTGAGAGACATATCCAAAAATCACCCAGATCGGACCAGGGGTTCTGGAAATTTATGGAAGTACTAAAAAGACAGACCGCGCTGGGTTTAACAGTCGAAAAGGTTTCCATGTATTTTGGCCCTGCGGTCGGTCACAGAAAAGGGAATGAAACACATGAATGACTTATGCTATGGAGACTAGGGAGAGTTCGCATAAATCCCCTTGTTCGGGTGTTTCTTTCTACCGAACGGGTGGCCGTTCGGTAGTTTCTATACGAATTTAAGGCAGTATGGAGGTCTCAGCGGTGTTTGCCTAGCCAAGTGTTCGATTTGAGTTCCAGACACTTAATGGCAAAACACCGCTGTTCGGGAGTTTAAAATGGCCGCCGCCACGTGTTCGTCTCCCGAATGGCGGCCACCCAGAGAACAAAGAACCCACTACACGGAGGGCCAATTACCCGTTTGCAACAATGTTGCAATGTAATTGGAGGCACACTTACTACTGGGGTGGTCTGACTGTTCGGTAGTTTCACTCTCATAATAACTGGAGTGATTCTACCGAACAATCAGGCGAATGCTGCATACAGGTGAATACACAATACATGAAAATATATTAAAAGACATGAATTCCGGTAGATAGCTCAATGTCCTTTGCTGCATAAGGTATATGGTCCGAAGTCTCTGGAATAGTATACTATGTACTTGGCTGGATCTTAAAGGGCCAGTAGTGCCATAGAGAATCCCATTAATCCCAGCCATTGTACTTAAAGGGTCCCATCTTTCTGGGACCATACTCACTGGGCAGGAGGTGAGCCATCAGCCCCCTCCAGGAAACTGGGGCGTACTCTGGTATAGGACCCAGTCCGCGACACAATGACTACAACCTCGCGATCCCACAATATAATCCCTATAGCCCACGGCCCCACATCATAATTTCTAAAACCAAACAGCCCCACAACATAGAAACATAGAATGTGACGGCAGATAAGAACCATTCGGCCCATCTAGTCTGCCCAATTTTCTAAATACTTTCATTAGTCCCTTGCCTTAACTTATAGTTAGGATAGCCTTATGCCTATCCCACGCATTCTTAAACTCCTTTACTGTGTTAACCTCTACCACTTCAGCTGGAAGCTATTCCATGCATCCACTACCCTCTCAGTAAAGTAATACTTCCTGATATTTTTAAATCTTTGCCCCTCTAATTTAAGACTATGTCCTCTTATTGTGGTAGTTTTTCTTCTTTTAAATATAGTCTCCTACTTTACTGTGTTGATTCCCTTTATATATTTAAATGTTTCTATCATATCCCCCCTGTCTCGTCTTTCCTCCAAGCTATACATGTTAAGATCCTTTAACCTTTCCTGGTAAGTTTTATCCCGCAATCCATGAACCAGTTTAGTAGCCCTTCTCTGAACCCTCTCTAAGGTATCAATATCTTCTGAAGATACGGTCTCCAGTACTGTGTACAATACTCCAAGTGAGGTCTCACCAGTGTTCTGTATAATGGCATGAGCACTTCCCTCTTTCTACTGCTAATACCTCTCCCTATACAACCAAGCATTCTGCTAGCATTTCCTGCTGCTCTATTACATTGTCTGCCTACCTTTTAAGTCATCAGAAATAATCACCCCTAAATCCCTTTCCTCATATGTTGAGGTTAGGACTCTATCAAATATTCTGTACTCTGCCCTTGGGTTTTTACGTCCAAGATGCATTATCTTGCACTTATCCACATTAAATGTCAGTTGCCACAATTCTGACCATTTTTCTAGTTTACCTAAATCATTTGCCATTTGGCTTATCCCTCCTGGAACATCAACCCTGTTACATATCTTAGTATCATCAGCAAAAAGACATACCTTACCATCAAGACCTTCTGCAATATCACTAATAAAAATATTAAAGAGAATGGGTCCAAGTACAGATCCCTGAGGTACCCCACTGGTGACAAGTCCAAGCTTGAATATATTCCATTAACTACAACCCTCTGTTGCCTGTCACTCAGCCACTGCCTTACCCATTCAACAATATTGGAATCCAAACTTAAAGATTGCAGTTTATTGATAAGCCTTCTATGTGCAACAGTGTCAAAAGCCTTACTGAAATCTAGGTAAGCAATGTCTACTGCACCACCCTGATCTATAATTTTAGTTACCCAATCAAAAAATCAATAAGATTAGTTTGGCATGATCTCCCTGAAGTAAACCCATGTTGTCTCTGATCTTGAAATCCATGTGTTTTAGATGTTCAACAATCCGATCCTTTAACATGGTTTCCATCACTTTCCCCACTACTGAAGTAAGGCTTACTGGCCTATAGTTGCCCGACTCCTCCCTATTACCTTTCTTGTGAATGGGCACAACATTCGCTAACTTCCAATCTTCTGGGACTACTCCTGTTAATGATTGCTTAAATAAATCTGTTAATGGTTTTGCTAGTACACCACTAAGCTCTTTTAATAGCTTTGGGTGTATTCCATCAGGTCCCATTGACTTATTTGTCTTTACTTTTGACAGTTGAAATAGAACCTCTTCCTCTGTAAACTCACGTGTAATAAATGACTCATTTATCCTTTTTCTCAACTGAGGTCCCTTTCCTTCATTTTCATCTGTAAATACAGAACAAAAATACTCACTGAGGCAGTCAGCTAGACCTTTATCCACTTCTACATACCTCCCTTCTTTTGTTTTTAATCTAACTAATCCTTGTTTTACTTTTCTTTTCTCATTTATGTATATAGAAAATGTTTTGTCCCCCTTTTTTACTGACTGTGCTATTTATAATCCCTAGAATCTGCATCACAACCCTACATGAAAATCCCTAAAACCCCACAGCCCTACAATATAATCCATATAACCCGCACTACAATCCTACAACCCATTGTCCTGCAGCATAATCCCTGTAACCCGCAGCATTAATCCTATATTTCATAGATTGTAGCATAAAGATTATTAGGGAAGCACCGAAATGTACATTCTGGTTCCTCTCTGTAACGGATCACCTGACACCCCAACTGGGTACCTCCGTTGATGGATGCTCCTAGCACTTCTTGAGGATTCTAAGCACTCTAGCCGACACCACAATCCGAACCTCTCTTCCTTCAGAGCGTTTCAGGAACAAGCTCTTAAAAGAGTTTAGGAGTGATTATAGCAAGGGAATATGCAGAGCATAGCAATCCCTTGTAGCAGATTCCCCAATAAGAGACAGGACTCCAAATTGAGTGTGAAGCAGAACTGTCTAAAACTTTATTTTACTTGGGACTAGCCTATAAGGTCATTACTTTAACATTGCTGTGAAAACTCAAAAAAATTACAAACAGTGAAATCATAGCAGGCAACATACAGTGACTTATTATAACATAATTACATATTTATAAATGGGTGGGGAAGACCATAATTAACACAAAATGTCTCTCCTGCATGCAGAATTAGCTATATGCAAATCTACCCGAATATGCAAATTACCAGTCTTGCTATTCAGGTAGTGCATATTACTGTTGCTACCAACAGAGGGCACTACACAAGCTCCACAGCCAAATCCACCTAGTTGGTAGCAATCCTCAGCAGTACTGGAGAGCAGGCAATACATCCCAGGGGCCATAGTCACATGGCAGGAGGCTGGCAATCAGTCTTCTCCAATGCCCAGTGGTGAGGCTGGTTCCGCCACACTCTCCCCTCCCTCCTCCCCAGTCTCATAGTGTTCTTTCCCCCCTCCTCCACAAGTCCCATAGTGCTCTCCCCCGTCCCATAGTGTTCTTCCCCCCCGTCCCATAGCGTTCTTCCCCCCTCCCCTGCCCATAGCGTTATCCCCCCCTCCCCTGTCCCTTGGTGTTATCCCCCCCTCCTGTCCCATGGTGTCTTCTCCCCTCCTGTCCCAGGTGTCCTTTACTCCCCTCCACCCCAGTCCATGAATTGCTCTCCCCAGGTCCATGGTGTTCTTCCCCCCTCCCCTGTCCCAGCATTCTTCCCCTCCCCTGTCCCTTGCTTGTTCTTCCCCTCCCTGTCCCATAAGCGTTCTCTCCCTGTCCCATGGTGTTCTCCCCCCCTCCTGTCCCATAGGTCCTTTACTCCCCTCCTCCCTGTCCCATAGAGTCTTCTCCCCCCCTCCTGTCCATGGTCCTTTGCTCCTTCCTGTGTACCATGGTGTCCTTCTCCTTCCCTGTGTACCATAGTGTCCTTTACTCCCCTCCTCCCCAGTCCCATAGTGTCCTTTACTCCCCTCCTTCCCAGTCCCATAGTGTCCTTTACTCCCGTCCTCCCCAGTCCCATAGTGTCCTTTACTCCCGTCCTCCCCAGTCCCATAGTGTCCTTTACTACCCTCCTCCCCAGTCCCATAGTGTCCTTTACTCCCCTCCTCCCCAGTCCCATAGTGTTATTTCCCCCCCACCCCTGTCCCATAGTGTTATTTCCCCCCTCCCCTTCCCATAGTGTAATTTCCCCCACTCCCCTGTCCCATAGTGTTCTTTCCACCCCTCCCCTGTCCCATAGTGTTCTTTCCCCACCCCCTCTGTCATTTTTGGCCAAACATTTTGGTACGCGAAATTTCAGTGCATCCCTAATTTTTATAGCACGCATCTCTGTAATTTAATCCCTACCACCCCACAAACCCTGTAACATAATCCCAATGACACGCAAGAACAACCCTTATACCTCACAATCACAATATAATCCCTTTAATGAGAGACACACAATTTAATCCCTAGAACCAGCAGCAATCCCTATAGCCCACAGTGAAACAACATAACCCTTACAATCTGCAGCCATGCAACATAACCCCTTCAACCAGCGGTCCTACAATATAATCTCTATACCAAGCCGCAAAATCCACATAGTCCACGGCCGTGCATTATAAATCACTATAACCCACAGTTTGCAGTATAATCTCTTATAACCCTGCATTTCCAAAACACAATCTATTATTTAATCCCTATAATCCAGTTTTCAGTATAATGCCTTATAACCCGGCATCTCCACAATATAATCTATAATTCAATCACTATAACCCACAGTTTGAGGTATAATCCCTTATAACCCTGCATAGGGTAGACGTAGTCAGCATACAAATAAAGAGAAGTGTAGCAATTCCCATCCCATTCCCCAACAACTGGACGAAACACAGTTTTGGGAGGCGACTGAGCTTTTATTGAACCACAGCCGGTTTTATACAAATCCCCATGCAAGCGCTTTCCATAATGACATACCAGGGGTTTTCCCCTGGTGGACCTTGTGGAAAACTGGAAGTATAGAAACATTTCCCAGGATTCTTTTCTGTACTAGAGAGATAATTACGCAAGAGCAAGCTTTTGATTCAATTATCTCACAGTGCAGACTATGTTAATTCGTCTACTTTGATTTCACGAACAGAACATGGACATATTGTTCGAACAAAATACCGAATAGAAGACCACACAGCGGAGTCGTGTGTCTCCAATTACGAAATTGCAACATGGAAAACCATAAGGGTCGGATGGGTGTGAACGAACACGTGGTGGTGGCCATTTTGGCGCACGAACGCCCAGCGGTGTTAGGTCGTCGAACACCGCTGGACTTCCATCCCGTTCGTACAAGTACTTCCGTTCGTCTAAACAGAGCGGTGTTCACCTAAATGAAACCACTGACCCCCAGATGCACGACTAACCAGTTTATAAATATGTACTGTAACGGATCACCTGGCACCCTGACTGGGTACCTCCGTTGAAGGATGCTCCTAGTGCTTCCTGAGGACTCCAAGCACTGCAGCAGACACCACAACCACCAAACCGGAGAAGCATATGAATGCTCTCAAGCATTTGAATGCTGTAAACAGCTGAACAGGAAAAGCATTCACTCCTGGCAATCAGCATACAATCCAATTCCCCCCAATAACGAGACGACACTTCGTTTTGAGGTCAAGCAGAACTGACTGTACTGGCACATACAGCCTCTTTTATTCCCAATCCACAAACTTAGTACTGCCCACAGGGTTTTACAGAACAACCAATAACACACGTACATTACAGAAAACACTCCCAGCAATTATACACAAAATCCTCCCCTCTGCTTGTGATCTAATTATGGCACACAATGGGTTAACATAATTATCACAAGCAGGAAAAATACAGTATCATAAAACACATCACAGGGACCCCAAAACACACAATAACCCCATAAAGTATATAATCGGAACCGGGGGATCTGGGTGAACCACATATCCAAAATTCACCCAGATCCGTTCAGTACTTTGGAAGATACAGTTTAATGCAGATTGCACAGAACATATGCAGGCTATATGAAAAACAATCACTGTATAATGTGTCCCCTGTTGTATAGTCCAAAACCACTGCACGATGTACACCAAATACCGGCGAGATGGCACCGGGTTGAAAAGTCCAAACAGTGTCTGTGAGTTAAAATGGCCGCCATCCATTGTTCTCACCATGTGCTTCATCCATTGTTCTCACCATGTGCCTCTGATACAGGAAATGGTGGCCACCCAGTAACTCCACAGTATGTCCCCAGATGGTTCTTAAAGGGCCAGCAGCAACACAACACAAATCCATTATGCCCAAATCATGTCTTTAAAGGGCAATACATCCCAGGGGCCATAGTCACATGGCAGGAGGCTGGCAATCAGTCGTCTCCAATGGCCAGTGGCGAGGTCGGTTTCGCCACATGTACGTTTGTCTGTTCACTTGTATGAACTCCCGAAAGAACACCGGTCAAAGCCTGCAATTGCCTGGAATGGTTTTGGGACTACACCTTGTGGCTGACCGGTCCAAAACTGCACTCAAATGGCTCTTCTATTCTACCGAACGGATCTGAGCGGCATTTATGTTTTAAAAATATTGTGTCATTTCCGCACTGAGAGATAATTGAATTAAAAGCTTGCTCGTGCATAATTATCTCTCTAGTACAGAAAAGGATCCTGGGAAATGTTACTATACTTCTAGTTTTCCACAAGGTCCACCAGGGAAAAAACCCTGGTATGTCATTATGGAAACCCCTTGTAGCAGAACCCCTGTGGCTGTCCCATACATCACCTTATATAATATTTGTTGTTGGAACCTAAGAGTTTTCCTATACCTGGACTATACAGAATTACCTCCAACCTTCTGTGGCCATGTTATGATTCATCAAGATGTGCGGTAGAAAAGAGCTGCAAGTCTGCATGTGAATCGCTGTATTCACCATACGAACTAAAGTACCGAACAACCGGACCACCCTGGTGTGAAGTGTGGCTCTAATTTACCTCCCTGCATGCTTGTTACATTCACCTGTTTCAAACACACAAACGCTCTGCTGTATTACTTGGGTAGCCGCCATTTCAGCGGTGTTTGGTCGTCGAGTGTCTGGAACTCAAATCGAACACTCGACTAACCAAACACCGCTGAGACCTCCAGGACGGCAGAAAGTACCGATCGAAACACCCGAACGGCCAGTCATTCGGTAGGATGAATCCCACGAACTAGGGGATTCATCCGAATGCAAACTCAGCTATAGAGGGCATAGCCTTTCTGGACTTTTGATGCGCGAACGGAGACCGACCACAGGGCCAAGATTCATGGAACTATTTTCGGCTACTTTGCCCATGCGGTAGGTCAAATCTTTGCGTCCTCATAACTCCCGAACCCCTGGTCTGATCTGGGTGATTTTTGGATATGTTCCTCCCCCGGATCAGGGCTACCTTTAAAGGTGTACCTACCATAATTGGGGTACATCCAAGAATTGGGAAAAAGTAGGTACATTATAATTATGTTAACTGTTAAGCTAAGGGGAGGAGATGTGTGGGAGGTAACCTCTATGTGATTGGTTACTGTACTGATTATGTTGGGTGCCTCCCTTGCATGGGAGTATTTCATAAAAGCAGGAATTGTGTCATTAAACCTGAGTTCTACTCCTGATCCTGTGTCGTCCAGTGATTGGGAAAGGTGATGGGATATTATGGAATTGCCTTGCAGATTGTGCTTGTTACCATATTGGATTTACTGCTTGTTCCTGAATTATTCTAATACATCAGTGGAGTTAAGCTGTGGGAAATCAGCACTCTGCTACATTGATTGGCAGCGTCGGGATCCAGACCCACGGAGGAGCAAGTACCAGAAAATGGCAACGGCACTAATGGATCACGGATGGAGATCGATTACACCACTTTAAAGCGATCCACTTTAAAAGACCTACTAGAAGCAAGGGGTATCTCCGCCAGTAATAAGACCAAGGCAGTTCTGGTTGCAGAAGTCATGGCTGAATACAGAGCAGCAGAGGGTCCGGCTTTGGTACAGAACAACCCATCAGAGGAACAGGGGCGGCTGGAATTCCAGAGAGAAATTCAATTCTATGGGGAAAACCCACCAGCAGAAATTGTCTCCAGAACCATGACGGAGGTACAGGAGTTTGTGCTAAGACAAAGGGTCCAGCAAACTCTAGAGAGGAACCAGAAAGTTCAAAGATACCGTATCAGGCTTGTAAAACTTAATTGGAAGCAGAGGAGATTGATGCCTTCCTAGAGGACTTTGAGAGGCTGTGCCACCTGCATAAGTTAATATCAAGGTTTGGGTCCCTATTTTAGCAAGTCGACTAACGGGGAGAGCAGAAGAAGCGTACCGCACGGATGAAAAACTACGAGATTACCACCGGGTCAAGGAAGTCATACTAGCAAGATATGCAATGACACCAGAAGCCTACCAGAGGCGGTTTAGGGACCTTAAAAAGACTGGGAAAGATTTGCATTCCGAGTGGGCCTGTCGACTACAAAGAGCGGCACTGGGTTGGATACAGGCTCTACAGGATTTCCCGGTATTAACCCATTACAGTAATGTGATCTCCCCAGTATTAATCCTTTAATGCGATCTCCCAGTATTAACTCATTAATGTGATCTCCCAGCATTAAACCACTAACGTGATCTCCCCAGTATTAACCCATTAATGTGATCTCCCGGTATTAACATTGTATTAACCCATTAATGTGGTCTCCCAATATTAACCCATTAATGTGAGTATTAACACTGTATTAACCCATTAATGTGATCTCCCGGGATGAAACCATTAATGTGAGTATTAACACTGTATTAACCCATTGTGATCTCCCAGTATTAAAGCATTAATGTGAGTATTAACCCTTTAATGTGAGTATTATTCTGTAGTTGCTGATCCCATTCAAGCTCCAGGCTCAGCTAACCCTTTATTAACCCATTAATGTGAGTATTAACACTGCATTAACCAATTAATGTGAGCATTATTCTGTATTAACCCATTAATGTGAATATTAACCCTGTATTTGCTGATCCCATTCCCCCTCCAGGCTCAGATAACCCTTTATTAACCTACTGATGTGAGTATTTTGTATTAACCCATTAATGTAAGCATTATTCTGTATTAACCCATTAATGTGAATATTAACCCTGTATTTGCTGATCCCATTCCCCCTTCAAGCTCAGTTAACCCTTTTGTAACGGACCGTTTTGCACACAAGGGGTAAAAACCGTTTAGGCGATCGGCCCCCTTTCCAGAGATACAGGCACAGCTACTGCAGAACACCAAACTCCCGAACTGGATACAAAATAGCACTCCAACTCCCGAACTGGAACCTCCCAAATAGCTGCTAGCAGACGAACAGGAAAAGCAGACGAACAGCTTACACTCCTGGCAATCAGTCTCCAACAGCATACAGTGAATCCCCCCAAGAACGAGACAAGGCTCCGTGTTGAGGGTCAAGCAGTGGTCTGAGGTGCTGGCACACCCAGCCTGGTTTTTATTACAGTGTTTCAAATACAGGACCACCCACAGGGAGGGATAAAACAACCAATCATATCACAGTTACATCCCACATATTCCCTCCCCTTATCCTGAGAGGAAACTCAATTATACAAACAGTTAAAACATACTTTCTACCCAACTTTCATAACTCCAAAACCATACATCACATTCACATAAAATTACATATTCTCAATCAATCCATTCAGGGGAACAACATATTCAAAAATGGCACAAATCAGACAAGGGGTTCAAAAGTTAGTAAAAAGTCCTTTGTGACTAAATGAAGCATGGCTTTCTGGCCCAAACCAGTTTCAGAGTCTTCTATCCTGGAGATAAGTAATTCAATTATCTCCCAGGACAGACACAAGACTCCATTAAGCACATGGTTGCAAAGAGACACAAAACACTTTAAAATACATAAAGTCACATTTATTACATAAAACACAGACATGTAACATATCCCCAGATAGCTCAGGTCCGAGCGCACATTATTAAGTGAATGGCGCTCAGACCACACGAATACAGTTTAATCGCCATGGAGCTAAAGTCTTTACAGTCAGTTTCATACGAATGGGCTCCATGGGATTCCTATCTGGGGTATAACACATTCAAACAAATCTACCGAACCCCAGGCAGAAAAGCACGAATACAGCTTTTCTGCAGGCAAAACTAAAGTCTTTTAAAAGGGGCCATAGTCCAAAGGCAGCAGGCGAGCAACCAGGCTTCTCCAATGCAATGTGGCGAGATTGGTCTCGTCACACCTTTATTAACCCATTAATGTGCGTATTATTCTGTATTAACCCATTAATGTCAGTACTATTCTGTATTACCCCATTAATGTCAGTATTATTCTGTATTTGCTGATCCCATTCCCCTTCCAGGCTCAGTTAACCCATTGTCAGTATTATTCTGTATTAACCCATCAATGTCAGTATTATTCTGTATTAACCCATTAATGTGCGTATTATTCTGTATTAACCCATTAATGTCAGTATTATTCTGTATTAACCCATTAATGTCAGTACTATTCTGTATTTGCTGATCCCATTCCCCTTCCAGGCTCAGTTAACCCATTGTCAGTATTATTCTGTATTAACCCATCAATGTCAGTATTATTCTGTATTAACCCATTAATGTGCGTATTATTCTGTATTAACCCATCAATGTCAGTATTATTCTGTATTAACCCATTAATGTGTGTATTATTCTGTATTAACCCATTAATGTCAGTATTATTCTGTATTTGCTGATCCCATTCCCCACCAGGCTCAGTTAACCCATTAATGTCAATATTATTCTCTATTTGTTGATCCCATTCCCCCCAGACTCAGTTAACCCATTTATGTCAGTTGTAGCGGAGCTACAATATTAAATCCCAAGATCTCCGCTGGTATAGAAGGTAATCCAAAGTAAAGCGCTGGAAAAGAATGCAATATCCCAAATCCCCCAGTAACCGGACGAAACGCAGTTCAAGGAGTCAACTGACAATTTTATTCACGGCTGTTAGCCTATGCATGCTCTCTATTCTAAAACACACAAATACATTTTTACACCAGGTTAACACAGCTATTTCAGACAACCTTTAAATGTTCTGCAATATGACCTAAAGTGGCTAGGTTTGCCACAATGCTCCCCCAGAACCAAGCCGGCATACACAGTCTGATCCCAACGGATCGGCTTGGGGATGTTCGGAGGAGTACTCACAGATCACTTCTCAAGGTCAGTCTGTCTAGATAACCCGTCGGCGTTACCGTTTTGCTTTCCTGGGCGGTAATGAATAGTGAAGTCAAAAGGCTGTAGCGCCAAACTCCAGCGCAGCAGCCTGGCATTGTCTCCCGCCACACGGTTCAGCCACACCAACGGGTTGTGATCTGTGAGTAGGGAAAAAGGTTGTCCATATAAATAAGGCTGCAACTTTTTGAGGGCCCACACCACGTCCAGGCATTCTTTCTCAATGGCGGCGTAGCTCACTTTGCGGGGTAATTACTTTCGGCTTAAGTAAGCTACGGGATGTTCTCCGCCATCTGCTCCAACTTGGCTCAGCACTGCTCCCAATCCAAACATTGAAGCGTCTCTGTGGACAAGAAATCGTTTAGTTGGATCAGGAGCAGCAAGTACAGGTGCATTGATTAAAGCAGTCTTGAGTTGTTGGAACGCCTGATCACACTCTGGGGCCCAGACAACCTGTCGAGGAAGGTTTTTGCGGGTCAAGTCAGTCAGGGGTTTGGCCAGGGCACTATAATTGGGTACGAATTTTCGGTAGTACCCTGCAGTACCCAGGAAGGCTAGCACTTGGGTTTTTGTCCGGAGGGTAGGCCACTTAGCTACTGCTTCAATTTTTGCTGGTTCAGGCTTTTGCTGTCCACTCCCTACCCAGTGCCCCAGGTACTGTACCTCTGCCATCCCTATGTGACACTGGCTGGGCTTTAGCATCAATCCTGCCTCTCCGATACAGTCAATGACTGCTCCAATATGTCGCAGGTGGTCTGACCAGGTCTGGCTATAGATGGCGATATCATCCAGGTATGCACATGCATACTCCTGAAACCCATCCAGTAGCCGATCCACCATCCGTTGAAAGGTAGCCGGAGCATTTTTCATCCCGAATGGCATGACGCGAAACTGATACAAGCCAAACGGGGTGACAAACGCCAACTTGGGGATGGCATCCTCGGCTAGTGGAATCTGCCAGTACCCTTTGCATAAATCTATTGTAGTAAGGTACTGGCCTCGTGCCATTTTGTCTAGCAGCTCGTCTATCCGGGGCATCGGGTAGGCATCAGACACTGTTTTGTCATTTAGCCTCCGGTAGTCTACACAAAAGCGTGTTGTGCTGTCCTTCTTGGGTACCAGCACTACCGGCGATGCCCAGGTGCTATCGGAATGTTCAATAACCCCTAGCTGCAACATTTCCTCAATTTCCTTCCTCATATGTTCCCTGACCGCTTCCGGCATACGGTATGGGGTCTGCCGCATAGGTAGCTGTCCGGGGGTCTCAACTTGGTGAGTAGCTAGCGGGGTGTATCCTGGTAAATTGGAGAAAGTGGCTCCCTTAGCCGCGATTAACTCCTGTACCTGGGCACACTACTGAGGACTTAGCCGCTCCCCCAGCTGAACACCTGTGGAGGCCTCTGCCTGATCTTCCCGCTCTAATAAGTCAGATAGCGGAAGATTCTCCTGATCCTCAGAGGCTGAAGCGCATATCGCCGCCACGTCCTCTATCCTCTCATGGTAGGGTTTGAGCATATTAACGTGGAGCATGCGTCTCTTCCCTGTCCCTGAGCAGGGGCCAATCACATAGGTGGTGTCACATCTCTGTTCCACCACCTGGTATGGGCCTTGCCAGATGGCCTGCAGCTTGTCATTGTGAACAGGTTTTAAAATCAAAACTTTCTGTCCCACGTGAAAGCTGCGGTCTCTGGCTCCCCTATCACCAGCGGTGCTGGTGTTGTTGGGCCGCCTGGAGGTTGGTCCGTACGGTCTGGGTTAGTGCCTCCAAGCACATATGGTCCCTGAGCTCCAGCACATATGGTACAATGGGTGTCGCATCTGTACTACTTTCCCCCTCCCAGTGCTCCCTAATTAAATCTAAAGGTCCTCGCACCCTTCTCCCAAACAGTAGTTCAAAAGGAGAAAAACACGTGGACTCTTGGGGTACCTCTCTGTAAGCGAATAGCAGATGGGGTAGGAATCGCTCCCAGTCCTTATAGGCCTCTCCAAAAGGTACGGAGCATCTGCTTTAACGTCCCATTAAACCTTTCACATAACCCATTAGACTGCGGGTGGTATGCAGAGTTCACGATAGGTTTAATGCCACATATTCTCCATAGTTGGTGGGTCACCTAGGCCGTGAACTGCATACCCCTATGCGATATGATCTCCTGGGGGAACCCCACTCGGGAGAATACTTTCATTAAGGCCTCGGCCACTGTCTCGGTGTGGATATTAGAGAGGGCTACTGCTTCAGGGTACCGGGTGGCGTAGTCTACTATGTTCAAGATATATCTCTTGCCGGAGGGACTGGGTTTTGGTAAGGGCCCTACTATATCTACGGCCACTCTACTAAATGGTTCGTCTATGATGGGCAGTGGGCATAATTTGGCCTTGTGGCGGTCACCCCTCTTGCCTACTCGCTGACAGATGTCACATGTCTGGCAGTACTGCTGCACGTCCTTGGATATACCCGGCCAGAAAAAGGCGTGGGTCAAGCGGGTGAGAGTCATCCCCAGATGCCCAGACAAGGGAATGTCGTGAGCGATCCGAAGAAGTTCCTGTCTATATTTCTGGGGGACCACTAGCTGTCTAGTAGTCACATTCACAGATCCCCCCACTACCCTTTCAGAAATGCAATACAGTAACCCCTTTTTCCCCAGGTATACCGTTCTCCCTCTAATCCGGCCTGGTCGGAGATCACCCTATCCCTGTATACTTTTAACGTGGGGTCTACCTGAACCTTAGCCTCAAATTCAGTCGGGGTATCCCAGGTAACACGGGTCGTAGGAGGGTCCCTGTCTTTTACCTGAGCCTCAGAGTGCGTTGCTGCGAGCCTGTTGCCTGGTGGTTACTGGGTGAGCCTCTTGGAGTGGAGCTTGAGGAATAAAGGCGGAAGTCATTCGACCCAGGTCGTTTCCCAATACGACATCCGCTAGCAGTTTCTGCATCAGGCCCACCTCTACCATGCCCTCACCAACACCCCAATTCAAATGTACTTTTGCGGTGGGTAATCTGTATACCGCTCCCCCTGCTACTCGCACTGCTACAGATCCGCCGGTGTGCGCGGAGCCTGGAACCAAATGAGGGGCTACCAGAGTCAGAGTGGCTCCCGAATCCCGGAGCCCTTGGACCTCTTTCCCTTCCAGGGTTACTAGCTGGCGATGGTGTTGCCTGTGGCTTGTACTGACATCACATCGTGTAGTATCTTCGGTCTTCTGTTAGGGTGAGGGGTTTTCTATCTCTCACCCATTCCTGTGCCTCTGGGGACAGGCCATTGAAAAATTTTTCTAACAGCAGCAATTGCCGTAACTCCTCCATAGTGGTTGCTTGACTGGCTTGTATCCACCCCTGGGAGGCTTGGTCCAGTTTGTGGGCCCACTCTGCGTGGGAATCTTTCTCTGGTTTGCGCAACCCTCGAAACTTGCGCCGGTATGCCTCTGGGGTAATGGCGTATCTTTCCAGTATAGCCTGTTTTACCCGGGCATAATCTTTACTGTCCTCCCTGGGTACAGCCCAATAGGCTTCGGCTGCCCAACCTGAGTTTGCCTGCCAGTAAAGGTACCCACACTGCCTGCTCCAAATGATGCAAGTCACATAGCCTCTCAAAGTCTTGTAGTTACCCATCAATCTCGTCGTTCTCTTCACAGAACATTTTAAACGCATGGTATGGGATCTTAGGCTTTACCTGGCTGACGAATGAAGCAGTAGTAGACTCTGCTCTGGGAGGAGCATCCTGCGGTCCGTGTGCCATCACATACTCCTGCACATCCGCCATCAGTACTGTCAGTATTTCCAGGGGTACTGGCTGAGGTAAAAATTCCATCCTGGTCCTCATTTCCTTTTGGAAGGGGGTTTCTTCCATTGCTGGTGGGGGTGTAACGCTGCGAGCTCTGTCTCCCTCCATCAATTCAGCAATCAGCACAGCTTTTGGCTTATTTCTGGCTATCTTACCCCTGGCTTCCAATAGTTCCTTTAACGTCTGCAGTTTCAATGCAGTGTAGTCTGTCTCCATTCACCTCTGTGTTCGGTTCTTTGTTGTATCCGAATTGCCATTCACTTTCCTGTTCTATAGTTTCAATTACCCGAACACCGCTTTTTGGCTGTAAGGTTGGATCCCACTGCTGCCACCAATTGTAGCGGAGCTGCAATTTTAAATCCCAAGATCTCTGCTGGTATAGAAGGTAATCCAAAGTAAAGCGCTGGAAAAGAAGGCAATATCCCAAATCCCCCAATAACTGGACGAAACACAGTTTAGGGAGTCAACTAACAATTTTATTCACGGCTGTTAGCCTATGCATGCTCTCTATTCTAAAACACACAAATACATTTTTACACCAGGTTAACACAGCTATTTCAGACAACCTTTAAATGTTCTGCAATATGACCTAAAGTGGCTAGGTTTGCCACACTGGCTTTTTACATAAAAATACATAACTTCTATTTTATTCGTGCCACTGTACCGAATGACCGTTAGGCAGATAGCTGGGGTCTGAGCAAATACTTTGTGAAAGTACCGCTCAGATCCCAGCCCAATCAGCCGAACGCTGCACGAAATATACTTTAACATACATTCCTCATAGACGTCACGAATACATAGGTGGAGAAAAAGTACCGAAAGACTGGCGCTCCCGAACGGCCTGGAAGAGAATCCAAGATAGCCGCCGCCTCGTGGTCGGTAGCCGAACGACGGCCACCCGTGGAATCAATTAACAGCCGATAGATACATTGTTGCGATTGGTTAATGGGAGCTACATGACCCCCTGTGTGTGGGCTCCCTTTCGGTACTTTGTTGCAAATCACTGTTCGTGAATCTACCGTATGAATGCTAGCGGCTTTCGTGCTACTAGCATACGAATTCCCTCTTTCACATTTTAAACAACCACATCAAACCCTATATAAACCAGTCTTTCTAGTGCAACCCTTAAAGTGAAACAAAATAGTCTAAAGTGGCTAGGTTTGCCACTTAATGTCAGTATTATTCTCTATTGACCCATTAATGCCAGTATTATGCCGTATTAACCCATTAATGTCAGTATTATTCTGTATTAACCCATGTCAGTATTTGTAACGGCACCCTCAGCATCAAATAGTCAAAACCGCCGTTTAGTGAATCCTCCCCTCTCGCAATAATACAAACTCCATTCGCATAGACTCCAATCGTACGAACTGCAAGCAGGGGAATGCGCTAACCTCCCGAACGGGACCGGTAAGGATACTTCAACTCTCGAGCGATAAACCCACGAATCGCTATATCATCCAAGCGGCTTACGGTTCCAGCAATCAGTCGCTATCCGTGTGTAGTAAATCCCCCCAATAACGAGACCAAGCTCTGCATTGAGGGTAAAACAAGAACTGGCTTTACTGTGGGCTACCCGCCCGGTATTTATGCAGGTCTCCCACTTGGTGGACACTCCCCTAGGGGACCAAATGGGAGACTGTAATGGCAGACAGACATTTAGCATGTTAGGACACACAGACACATAATATTCCCAGCATGCATCATGGTTTCCTCCCCTCTGCCCTGGAGATAATTGAGAAGTAATTCAATTATCTCCCAGGACAGAGGCAAATCACCATTTTAGATGAAACATAAAAACCACATAAAAATACATAATTATACAATTACCGAACATATTCCATTCGTGCAACGTATCCCCAGATAGCCTGGATCTGAGTGCATATTCTTAGCGAATAGCGCTCAGATCCCATACGCACAGTTCAATCGCCATGGAGTCAAAGTCTTTTACAGTCTTTCGGTATGCGATTGACTCCATGGGAAGGCTATCTGGGTTAAGTCCATTCGTGTAGTCCAAACTCCCGAACGGCCGGTGTTCGCATGCTTTTGTCGACTGAGAAGGGTCTGTGGTTTTAGCGGTGTTCGGCAGAAAAAGTGTCCATTTTTAGTTCCATAGAATCTGTGCCGAACACCGCTGGTCCTTCGCACGGTTTAAAATGATGGCCGCCGCCTCGTGGTTGACATGCGAACGACGACCACCCTGTATTCGGTTATAATTGAGAGGTGTCTGCGGTTAACCACAACATTCTAATTGGGATCAAGAGGTTAACCAGCAGCACACTTCTCTTCTGGGTGGCCGTCCGTTTGGTAAGTTCATTCGGTAAAAACGTCAAATAAACGAACAGGGGCATACGGACAGGTAATTCCACGAAAAGAGGCAAAACAGACAAACCAGCAATCTTGGTCTATACAGATGGATCTCTCAAAGTATTATTCAGTATTAACCCATTAATGTCATTACTATTCTGTATTAACCCATTAATGTCAGTAGCATTCCTTATTAACCCATTCATGTCAGTATAATGCTGTATTAACCCATTAATGTCAGTATTATTCCGTATGAACCCATTAATGTCAGTATTAACCCATTAATGTCAGTATTATTCAGTATATACCCATTAATGTCAGTATTAACCCATTAATGTCAGTATTATGCTATATTAACGTAAGTATTATTCTCTATTAACCCATTAATGTCAGTATTATGCCATATTAACCCATTAATGTCAGTATTATTCTCTATTAACCAATTAATGACAGTATTATGCCGTATTAACCCATGTCAGTATTATTCTGTATTAACCAATTAATGTCAGTATTATTCCCTATTAACCCATTAATGTCAGTATTATTCCTATTAACCCATTAATGTCAGTATTATTCTGTATTAACCAATTAATGTCAGTATTATTCCCTATTAACCCATTAATGTCAGTATTATTCTCTATTAACCCATTAATGTCAGTATTATGCCGTATTAACCCATGTCAGTATTATTCTGTATTAACCAATTAATGTCAGTATTATTATTAACCCATATCAGTATTATTCCTATTAACCATTAATGTCAGTATTAATTAACCCATTAATGTCAGTATTATTCCCTATTAACCCATTAATGTCAGTATTATTCCCTATTAACCCATTAATGTCAGTATTATCTCTATTAACCCATTGTCAGTATTATTCCCTATTAACCCATTAATGTCAGTATTATTCCCTATTAACCCATTAATGTCAGTGTTTCTCTCTATTAACCCATTAATGTCAGTATTATTCCCTATTAACCCATTAATGTCTGTATTATTCCCTATTAACCCATTAGTGTCAGTATTATTCCCTATTAACCCATTAATGTCAGTATTATTCCCTATTAACCCATTAATGTCAGTATTACTCAATATTAACCCATTAATGTCAGTATTATTCCCTATTAACCCATTAATGTCAGTATTATTCTCTGTTAACCCATTAGTGTCAGTATTACTCAGTATTAACCCATTAATGTCAGTATTATTCCCTATTAACCCATTAGTGTCAGTATTATTCTCTATTAACCCATTAGTGTCAGTATTAATACCTATTAACCCATTAATGTCAGTATTATTCTCTATTAACCCATTAGTGTCAGTATTATTCTCTATTAACCCATTAATGTCAGTATTATTCCCTATTAACCCATTAGTGTCAGTATTACTCAGTATTAACCCATTAATGTCAGTATTATTCCCTATTAACCCATTAATGTCAGTATTATTCTCTATTAACCCATTAATGTCAGTATTACGCTGTATTAACCCATTAATGTCAGTATTATTCCCTATTAACCCATTAATGTCAGTATTATTCTCTATTAACCCATTAATGTCAGTATTACGCTGTATTAACCCATTAATGTCAGTAGTATTCTCTATTAACCCATTAGTGTCAGTATTACTCCGTATTAACTCATTAGTGTCAGTATTACTCCGTATTAACCCATTAGTGTCAGTATTACTCCGTATTAACCCATTAATGTCAGTATTACTCCGTATTAACCCATTAATGTCAGTATTACGCTGTATTAACCCAATGTCAGTATTACTCTCTATTAACCCATTAATGTCAGTATTACTCAGTATTAACCCATTAGTGTCAGTATTATTCTCTATTAACCCATTAGTGTCAGTATTACTCCGTATTAACCCATTAAAGTCAGTATTACTCCGTATTAACTCATTAGTGTCAATATTACTCCGTATTAACCCATTAATGTCAGTATTACTCAGTATTAACCCATTAGTGTCAGTATTACTCAGTATTAACCCATTAATGTCAGTGTTACTCTCTATTAACCCATTAATGTCAGTGTTACTCTCTATTAACCCATTAATGTCAGTATTACTCAGTATTAACCCATTAGTGTCAGTATTATTCCCTATTAACCCATTAGTGTCAGTATTACTCAGTATTAACCCATTAGTGTCAGTATTACTCAGTATTAACCCATTAGTGTCAGTATTATTCCCTATTAACCCATTAATGTCAGTATTACTCAGTATTAACCCATTAGTGTCAGTATTACTCAGTATTAACCCATTAATGTCAGTATTATTCCCTATTAACCCATTAGTGTCAGTATTACTCTCTATTAACCCATTAGTGTCAGTATTACTCAGTATTAACCCATTAATGTCAGTATTATTCAGTATTAACCCATTAGTGTAAGTATTACTCAGTATTAACCCATTAATGTCAGTATTACTCAGTATTAACCCATTAATGTCAGTATTACTCTCTATTAACCCATTAGTGTCTTTATTACTCAGTATTAACCCATTAATGTCAGTATTACTCAGTATTATCCCATTAGTGTCAGTATTACTCCGTATTAACCCATTAGTGTCAGTATTACTCCGTATTAACCCATTAGTGTCAGTATTACTCAGTATTAACCCATTAATGTCAGTATTATTCTCTATTAACCCATTAATGTCGGTATTACTCAGTATTAACCCATTAGTGTCAGTATTACTCAGTATTAACCCATTAGTGTCGGTATTACTCAGCATTAACCCATTAGTGTCAGTATTACTCCCTATTAACCCATTAATGTCAGTATTACTCCGTATTAACCCATTAGTGTCAGTATTACTCAGTATTAACCCATTAGTGTGAGTATTACTCCGTATTAACCCATTAATGTCAGTATTACTCAGTATTAACCCATTAGTGTCAGTATTACTCAGTATTAACCCATTAGTGTCAGTATTACTCCCTATTAACCCATTAATGTCAGTATTACTCCCTATTAACCCATTAGTGTCAGTATTACTCTCTATTAACCCATTAATGTCAGTATTACTCCCTATTAACCCATTAGTGTCAGTATTACTCCGTATTAACCCATTAATGTCAGTATTACTCAGTATTAACCCATTAGTGTCAGTATTACTCTCTATTAACCCATTAGTGTCAGTATTACTCTCTATTAACCCATTAGTGTCAGTATTACTCCCTATTAACCCATTAATGTCAGTATTACTCAGTATTAACCCATTAGTGTCAGTATTACTCCCTATTAACCCATTAATGTCAGTATTACTCAGTATTAACCCATTAGTGTCAGTATTACTCCCTATTAACCCATTAATGTCAGTATTACTCCGTATTAACCCATTAGTGTCAGTATTACTCAGTATTAACTCATTAATGTCAGTATTACTCAGTATTAACCCATTAGTGTCAGTATTACTCAGTATTAACCCATTAGTGTCAGTATTACTCAGTATTAACCCATTAGTGTCAGTATTACACTGTATTAACCCATTAGTGTCAGTATATTACTCAGTATTAACTAGTGTCAGTATTACACTGTATTAACCTATTAGTGTCAGTATTACCAGTATTAACCCATTAATGTCAGTGTTACTCAGTATTAACCCATTAGTGTCATATTTCAGTATTAACCCATTAGTGTCAGTATTACTCACAGTATTAACCCATTAATGTCAGCTACTTATTAACCCATTAATGTCAGTATTACTCCCTATTAACCCATTAATGTCAGTATTACTCAGTATTAACCCATTAGTGTCAGTATTACTCAGTATTAACCCATTAGTGTCAGTATTACTCCCTATTAACCCATTAATGTCAGTATTACTCCCTATTAACCCATTAGTGTCAGTATTACTCCCTATTAACCCATTAGTGTCAGTATTACTCAGTATAAACCCATTAGTGTCAGTATTACTCAGTATTAACCCATTAGTGTCAGTATTACTCAGTATTAACCCATTAATGTCAGTATTACTCAGTATTAACCCATTAGTGTCAGTATTACTCAGTATTAACCCATTAATGTCAGTATTACTCCCTATTAACCCATTAGTGTCAGTATTACTCCCTATTAACCCATTAGTGTCAGTATTACTCAGTATTAACCCATTAGTGTCAGTATTACTCAGTATTAACCCATTAGTGTCAGTATTACTCAGTATTAACCCATTAGTGTCAGTATTACTCAGTATTAACCCATTAGTGTCAGTATTACTCTCTATTAACCCATTAATGTCAGTATTACTCCGTATTAACCCATTAGTGTCAGTATTACTCCCTATTAACCCATTAGTGTCAGTATTACTCAGTATTAACCCATTAGTGTCAGTATTACTCAGTATTAACCCATTAGTGTCAGTATTACTCAGTATTAACCCATTAATGTCAGTATTACTCAGTATTAACCCATTAGTGTCAGTATTACTCAGTATTAACCCATTAGTGTCAGTATTACTCAGTATTAACCCATTAGTGTCAGTATTACTCAGTATTAACCCATTAATGTCAGTGTTACTCTCTATTAACCCATTAGTGTCAGTATTACACTGTATTAACCCATTAGTGTCAGTATTACTCAGTATTAACCCATTAGTGTCAGTATTACACTGTATTAACCCATTAGTGTCAGTATTACTCAGTATTAACCCATTAATGTCAGTGTTACTCAGTATTAACCCATTAGTGTCAGTATTACTCAGTATTAACCCATTAGTGTCAGTATTACTCAGTATTAACCCATTAATGTCAGTGTTACTCTCTATTAACCCATTAGTTTCAGTATTAACCCATTAATGTCAGTATTACTCAGCATTAACCCATTAATGTCAGTATTACTCAGTATTAACCCATTAGTGTCAGTATTACTCAGCATTAACCCATTAGTGTCAGTATTACTCCCTATTAACCCATTAGTGTCAGTATTACTCCCTATTAACCCATTAGTGTCAGTATTACTCCGCATTAACCCATTAGTGTCAGTATTACTCAGTATTAACCCATTAATGTCAGTGTTACTCTCTATTAACCCATTAGTGTCAGTATTACACTGTATTAACCCATTAGTGTCAGTATTACTCAGTATTAACCCATTAGTGTCAGTATTACTCTGTATTAACCCATTAGTGTCAGTATTACTCAGTATTAACCCATTAGTGTCAGTATTACACTGTATTAACCCATTAGTGTCAGTATTACTCAGTATTAACCCATTAATGTCAGTGTTACTCAGTATTAACCCATTAGTGTCAGTATTACTCAGTATTAACCCATTAGTGTCAGTATTACTCAGTATTAACCCATTAATGTCAGTGTTACTCTCTATTAACCCATTAGTGTCAGTATTACTCAGTATTAACCCATTAGTGTCAGTATTACTCAGTATTAACCCATTAGTGTCAGTATTACTCAGTATTAACCCATTAATGTCAGTGTTACTCTCTATTAACCCATTAGTGTCAGTATTACACTGTATTAACCCATTAGTGTCAGTATTACTCAGTATTAACCCATTAGTGTCAGTATTACACTGTATTAACCCATTAGTGTCAGTATTACTCAGTATTAACCCATTAATGTCAGTGTTACTCAGTATTAACCCATTAGTGTCAGTATTACTCAGTATTAACCCATTAGTGTCAGTATTACTCAGTATTAACCCATTAATGTCAGTGTTACTCTCTATTAACCCATTAGTTTCAGTATTAACCCATTAATGTCAGTATTACTCAGTATTAACCCATTAATGTCAGTATTACTCAGTATTAACCCATTAGTGTCAGTATTACTCAGCATTAACCCATTAGTGTCAGTATTACTCCCTATTAACCCATTAGTGTCAGTATTACTCCCTATTAACCCATTAGTGTCAGTATTACTCCGCATTAACCCATTAGTGTCAGTATTACTCAGTATTAACCCATTAATGTCAGTATTACTCAGTATTAACCCATTAGTGTCAGTATTACTCAGTATTAACCCATTAGTGTCAGTATTACTCAGTATTAACCCATTAGTGTCAGTATTACTCAGTATTAACCCATTAGTGTCAGTGTTACTCTCTATTAACCCATTAATGTCAGTATTACTCCGTATTAACCCATTAGTGTCAGTATTACTCCCTATTAACCCATTAGTGTCAGTATTACTCAGTATTAACCCATTAATGTCAGTGTTACTCAGTATTAACCCATTAGTGTCAGTATTACTCAGTATTAACCCATTAGTGTCAGTATTACTCAGTATTAACCCATTAATGTCAGTGTTACTCTCTATTAACCCATTAGTGTCAGTATTACTCAGTATTAACCCATTAGTGTCAGTATTACTCAGCATTAACCCATTAGTGTCAGTATTACTCAGCATTAACCCATTAATGTCAGTGTTACTCTCTATTAACCCATTAATGTCAGTATTAACCCATTAGTGTCAGTATTACTCAGTATTAACCCATTAGTGTCAGTATTACTCCCTATTAACCCATTAGTGTCAGTATTAACCCATTAGTGTCAGTATTACTCAGTATTAACCCATTAGTGTCAGTATTACTCCGTATTAACCCATTAGTGTCAGTATTACTCAGTATTAACCCATTAGTGTCAGTATTACACTGTATTAACCCATTAGTGTCAGTATTACTCAGTATTAACCCATTAATGTCAGTGTTACTCAGTATTAACCCATTAGTGTCAGTATTACTCAGTATTAACCCATTAGTGTCAGTATTACTCAGTATAACTCATTAATGTCAGTGTTACTCTCATTAACCCATTATGTCAGTATTACTCAGTATTAACCTATTAGTGTCAGTATTTCCAGCATAACCTATTAAAATAGTATTATCAGTACAACTCATTAATGTCAGTATAATTTCTATTAAATTCCATTAATGTCAGTATTAACCCATTAGTGTCAGTATTACTCAGTATTAACCCATTAGTGTCAGTATTACTCCCTATTAACCCATTAGTGTCAGTATTAACCCATTAGTGTCAGTATTACTCAGTATTAACCCATTAGTGTCAGTATTACTCCGTATTAACCCTTTCCTCACCGTCCTGGCGGCCTCTGCCCAGGTCCGGCCCTTCTTCTTCCTCCGCCGCCGCCTCCTCTGCCTCCTGCCCGGATCCCGCATGTCTCGGCCCGGCTCTCACCGTCTGCCAGCTGTCGCTCCCGGAGTTCCCGGCGCCATACTGGGCCCTTACTGTACGGAGCCCGGTCATGTGACCCACGCCGCGTGACGTCATTACTGTACCGAGCTGTCAGACTGGGGGGCGGGGCTCCGAGGGCAAGGGGCAGTCACCTGACCTGTCTGAGAGAGCGCGCATGCGCAGATAGGATCCCTGGGTTATCTAGGGAGCCACTGCTCTCATCACTCTCAGCCAGCCTGGTATAGGGAGCCACTGGTCTCATCACTCTCAGCCAGCCTGGTATAGGGAGCCAGGGATCTCATCACTCTCAGCCAGCCTGGTACAGGGAGCCACTGGTCTCATCACTCTCAGCCAGTCTGGTATAGGGAGCCAGGGATCTCATCACTCTCAGCCAGCCTGGTACAGGGAGCCACTGCTCTCATCACTCTCAGCCAGCCTGGTATAGGGAGCCACTGCTCTCATCACTCTCAGCCAGCCTGGTATAGGGAGCCACTGCTCTCATCACTCTCAGCCAGCCTGGTATAGGGAGCCACTGCTCTCATCACTCTCAGCCAGCCTGGTATAGGGAGCCACTGCTCTCATCACTCTCAGCCAGCCTGGTATAGGGTGCCACTGTTTTCATCACTCTCAGCCAGCCTGGTATAGGGTGCCACTGCTCTCATCACTCTCAGCCAGCCTGGTATAGGGAGCCACTGCTCTCATCACTCTCAGCCAGCCTGGTATAGGATGCCACTGTTTTCATCACTCTCAGCCAGCCTGGTATAGAGTGCCACTGCTCTCATCACTCTCAGCCAGCCTGGTATAGGGTGCCACTGCTCTCATCACTCTCAGCCAGCCTGGTATAGGGTGCCACTGCTCTCATCACTCTCAGCCAGCCTGGTATAGGGTGCCACTGCTCTCATCATTCTCAGCCAGCCTTGTATAGGGAGCCAGTCCTCTCATCACTCTCAGCCAGCCTGGTATAGGGAGCCACTGCTCTCATCACTCTCAGCCAGCCTGGTATAGGGAGCCAGGGCTCTCATCACTCTCAGCCAGCCTGGTACAGGGAGCCACTGGTCTCATCACTCTCAGCCAGTCTGGTATAGGGAGCCAGGGATCTCATCACTCTCAGCCAGCCTGGTACAGCCTGGTACAGGGAGCCACTGCTCTCATCACTCTCAGCCAGCCTGGTATAGGGAGCCACTGCTCTCATCACTCTCAGCGAGCCTGGTATAGGGAGCCACTGCTCTCATCACTCTCAGCCAGCCTGGTACAGGGAGCCACTGCTCTCATCACTCTCAGCCAGCATGGTATAGGGAGCCAGTGCTCTCATCACTCTCAGCCAGCCTGGTATAGGGAGCCACTGCTCTCATCACTCTCAGCCAGCCTGGCATAGGGAGCCAGGGATCTCATCACTCCCAGCCAGCCTGGTATGGGGAGCCAGTGCTCTCATCACTCTCAGCCAGCCTGGTATAGGGTGCCAGTGCTCTTATCACTCTCAGCCAGCCTGGTATAGGGAGCCAGGGATCTCATCACTCCCAGCCAGCCTGGTATAGGGAGCCACTGGTCTCATCACTCCTAGCCAGCCTGTTATAGGGAGCCAGGGATCTATCACTCCCAGACAGCCTGTTATAGGGAGCTAATGGTCTCATCACTCTCACACAGCCTGTTATAGGGAGTCACTGGTCTCATCACTCCCAGACAGCCTGTTATAGGGAGTCAGTGATCAAATCGCTCTCAGACACCCTGGTATAGGGAGCCAATGATCTCATCACTGTCAGACAGCCTGTTATAGGGAGTCACTGGTCTCATCACTCTCAGACAGCCTGTTATAGGGAGCCAGGGATCTATCACTCCCAGACAGCCTGTTATAGTCTGGCCTACTCCAGCCTCACGTCCCAACATGCTGGGCCAGCACTGGATCTAGAACCAGAGGGACAAGTCATTGCTTGGCCATTACTGTCAGTAAATATGGCAGGAATGCTAGGGAAGTAAATCCATTCTCCACCCAGAGGGCTTCAAGATCCATCTTAGAGGCATTGGGGAAACAGCGTAAATCTGCAAGATTACTGGAATTTGGAGAATAAGAGCCACACATTAGTTAGACTGATATAAATAGGGTGACTGGCACGCAGATTATGAACCCCATCAGGATTGTGTGCATTTAATAAAATTTCAATGTTATCCACACCATCGTATTTATATTCCACAGCAATTCACAATTACAGAGAGGGGATATTTAAAGGCGCTGGTCAGACCAGCTTAGGTCTATTTGAGGTAGGTCTTACCTAAGGACACTTACTGGTGAGGTGGGACAGAAAGCAGAGTGTCCCTATTCAAAGACAGCGACATTGCCAATACTCGAACCAGCCGATATATACCTCTCATCGCGTCCCATGGGCAGTATAAAACGGATGAAATACCCCGTTTGGGGTTACCATCGGACAGTAGAAAGCCCATGTTAGATTGAAGGATTGAACACTTTTTCCCAGTTTGCCCAAACTACATGAATTCTGCTGTCACTCCTCAGGCTCCCAATGTAGTCATCAATAAATGGCGCATTGTAACGATAATTATCTTCGGGAGTACCGGTCATTCTGAGCGTTTTATATCCCAGTAAAGATCACATCATTGCTCCTATGAGACTTTACCATTGACCCTGAATCGATGCAGTTTGGCCACTAGGTGGCGCCCAGTACATTGAGCTCAGTAGTGAATTGCAAAGCCAGCTGTCTAAATTTCACTTTCAAAATCTTACTTCCAACTCACAAGTAAACCTGAGAATCCGTTAACTGGACACTCAAAACGGCAATTTAATGTGAAGTTATCCACTCACATTTGCTCCTGACGACGGCGTGTTAGAACGCCGAAACGCGCGTCGAGCTTACAATTCATTTCGTTTTCTTTTGCTTCACTTTGGTAGCACTTAGTTATGGATTATTTAATTTAAGTTAATTCGTTTTTAGCTATCTGAACAGGAAGGGAGAGGGTTACAGGCAGGCACTTGTGATTCATCACAGTGCCGAGGTATACAGGAATAGGACACTTTTTACTAGTGGGCTTTGGACTTGGGGAGGTTATTCCCATTTAAGGAGGTATTCTTTTATATCCCTCAATTAGCCCAGTGACGCATGTCTTTCCTCTACTTACCTGTTTTTTCTATTCTGTAGCTTTGATTTAATGTAACCTAGGCTTGCATAGTATTATTGGAATAGCCTGGACATCTCATAGCTGGATAGTAGTCTGGTGACACATCTTTTCCTTTACCTTGGTCTCCCCATTTTTTCCTGTTTATACTGTTTTCAGCCTTAGGACTATTAAAGGTACTCCTTCCCATTTTCATTACTCTTCTGTCTAGGACCTTACGGTTCTATTTTTTCTTTTCACATATTGTATACTATGGGTTATTCCCGTTTAGGAAGAGCAATTTAGGGCTTTTTAACACTGATCCATGGGCCAAAGTAGTGGCCCCTGAAACAGTGTCTTCATTATTATTTTCCAAGTTATCCACTCAATGAGTACTTGTGGCTTGTCCATAGACACTGAGAGCAATGCCCCACCAGATAGTTATAATAAAACGAAATATGTTGCCAGTGGCAAAAGAGTGAATTACTGACATTGTTTCCCTTTTGGGGAAAGGTTAGTAATGCAAATTTGCATTATAAATGGTAAACAGACACTATACTGGACTCCACAGTACTGCATCCCTTCCGCCTCTCCTCCACCCCCCCATCCCCCCTACCCTTTTTATTTACAGCAGTTCTGTAGAACATAGGTAGTTTCTAACGTATATTTTTAAAAACTTTGAAAGTAAACACACTGCGCTGTCACGTCTGATTGAAGCCATTAAACCATGTTTTTCATGGAGGCTGTGTGAGTTATAGCCAGGTGCTGCAGAAACAAAGTAATTTAACTCCTAAATGGCAGATAATTGATCAAAGAGACTGCAGGAGAATGATCTATACACTAAAACCACTTCATTAAGCTAAAGGTGTTTTAGTGATTGCAGTGTCCCATTAACATCGGAATGAAAATTAAACCTTTTTTTTCGTGTAGGCTGTGTCAGTCACTCCGAGGGAGGTGTGGTTAGGGCCGCATAAACAGAAACAAGGTGATTCCTAAATGGCAGAGGATTGAGCAGTGAGACTGAAGGAACATGATCTGTACACCAAACCTGCTTCATTGAGATAAAAGTTGTTTTGGTGACTAATTACCCACACTGGAATCATAGCTGAAGTACCCTCTAACCTTCCCACACTCTTCCCCCGATGGACACTGGGTGGGGGCTGTAATCATTTAAATAAGGATTGTGGTTTAGCTATTGTCCACCTTCCCCAAATAGTAGAATGACTATACCCTTTGGGTGGCTAGGGGTCCCCAATACCCTAACTACTCCCCCTACAAAAAATATTGACTTTACCTGCCCCATCACCCTAGTAATAGTGTGTGGGGGGACAACAAATCTTAACCCTGTTAAAAAATTATACTTATCATTATAACTCTTCTTTTTAAATCTTATGTTCTTCAGACCCAAAAAAGGCCAAAAAAAAATCTATAATTCCTGAGAAAAATAATGAAAAAAAATCCTAATTAACTCCCCTCCACCCCCCATAAAAAAAAAAAAAAATTGATAAAAATAAAAACACAGTGAAACAGAATTCATCCATCTTCACCCATGGAGGGCTTACCGCAGACTGCGCTCAGCCCTTATATAGGCTTCCCATGCTGTCTCAGCTATTGCAAAGCGTATGGAAATTTCCACAGCTGGGCAGTATGAGTAAGAGCACTCTGATTGGTTGGCTACTAAGTCCCCCCTGTTTATTTTATGATGTATTCCTACCCACTGACCAACCCACTGACCACAGGAAGGGACAGGAGTCGTAAGGTAATGGCAACGGTTGTCCATCCATGTTTAGTAGACATGCGGCAGGTGGGGGCAAGAGGACATTTATTAATTTTGATTAATTTTTACTTTTTAATGTGGCAGATGGCCAGCAAACACCGTCATATAAATAACCCTTGCACTGGCAGCGGGTAAATAGTTTGGATTTTTTAAATCTGGGTCCGAATTTAATATCCAGATTTCAGCCGTCTGGTCCAGTTCAAAATATGGGTCAAATTAAGGCCCAATAATTCTCACTTTAGTGAAAGACTTTCCTTAAATGGACAACTCCAAACCCTCCAACATTACAGCATACAGTGCTTTACCCCTTGTCTTAATTCATAGTAGTGATGGTTCCTCTGGAAATGGACACTTTTCTGAACGGGTTTGGACCAATCTGTGTACACCTCCAGCAGTCCAGCTGACAGCCAGGAGGAATTCCTGGTTCACTTGGATTCTTGAATGACCATTTGCTTTAGCCGCATTGTAGCGGATCGGCAATATTAAATCCCAATATCTCCGCTGGTACAGAAAGTAATCCAAGTAAAGCGCTGAAAATGAAGGCAATATCCCAAATACCCCAGTAATCGGATGAAGCACAGTTCTGGGAGTCAACTGCCGATTTTATTCACAAGCTCCAGTATTTATGTGATTCCCTATGCAAGGGGTTTCCTTAGTCCTTTTACAGGGGTTGTACAGTAGGGGACTACATGGGGAACTGAATATGCAGGACATTTCTCCCACCATGCACTGCTGTATGAGAGGGAGAATATCGAGAATATCCTGTTAAGTGGATTATCCCTCCGTACAGCAGAACCGTCTTTTCACACAAAAATCAGTAACTTATATTTTATTTGTGCTATTGTACCGAATGACCGTTCGGCAGATAGCTGGGGTCTGAGCGCACACTTTGTGAAAGTACCGCTCAGATCCCAGCATAAATAACCGAACGCCGCACAAAAACACACTTTAATATACATTCATCGTAAAGGTCCCGAATACACCATTGGGGAATTAAGAACCGAAAGACCGGCGCTCCCGAACGGCTCCCATTTGGTACTTTATTCGTTTCACGAACAGTGTGGAAAGTCACTGTTCATGAAACTACCATATGAATGCTAGCGGCTTTCGGCTGCTAGCATACGAATGCTCTCTATTACAGTTACAAGTAAATACAGAAACTAACAGAATTGGACCAGCTTTCTAGGACAACCTTTAAACATATAACCGCACAATCTAAAGTGGCTAGGTTTGCCACACGCATCAATCGCATTAGTCACTGTTTCCTTATGAGAAGCATTCTATTGGGCGATCAATGCTTTTGATTGGAGCATGGCATGCACATCTATCGCCACACGTGCATCCATTTTCTCCAGAGAGGAGAGGGAAACTATTGCATAAATCCCAACTTCGGCAGTCCAGGAATCCAGAAATAGTGTCCACGTTACTGGCAGGTCAGCCTGGTGTGAATACACGCTTCCTGCAAATCCTGCAAGTCCAGTCCATTCCATGCAGACCCTGCCCAGAGCATCGTGTCAGTGTCAGTGCTCCCTATGGGGTCCCGGGGCAGAGCAGAGTAGGTAGTAATCTGAGTATTCTTTGTTATTATAATTTACTGCTGGCATTTGGAGCGTTAAAAGAAGACTCCAAACATGAAACCAAATATCTAATTTAATCTGGGAGTGTTCATTTAAAGCACAGTCGTACAATGGTAACTAATACGCACTGGCCATTGGGCTGTGGATCATTGGATGTGGAATTTGTGGTATCATGGACAGACTCTTGACTCGGGGTAGTCAGAAACTAGCCATGTTGGTAAGTGTCTCTGACAGTGCAGTCGGTATCTTCCAGTGATAGTAATCTTGAACTATTTAACTGCCGGTCCCATGAGCACCAGCCAGCTATAGCGTTAACATGTGTGGGGGCAGCCAGTAAGCATGCACCCACCATAATAATTATATCACCAACCTGCATTTTGACTGGCTTTACAATCAGATTACAGTGTCTGGCACTCGGTGGGTTAATGTCACTCTAAAGCTGAACAGGTTAAAATAACACACGTACCATCAAGCGCCCTCCTTGGGGTTATCCTTCTATAGTAACCGTTACCATGGATGCCATCTCCCCAGCTAAAGCCATCACTGCGTCTTCAAGGAACGAGAAGGGATGTCTGACGCTAGTTACACAGATAAGTAAATAATAACCCTATTTAAATTTTATCAGATACGGTGTGCTTCCTTATCTCTGTACTCTATCCATTCCATGATTGTTATGGGAATAAAATACCAAATTGTGTGACGCCTATATTGGCTAGTATTGGCAAGCTTTCAAGACACGGTGGTCCCTTCTTCGGACATTAGTGTCCTGAAATCTTGTAAAATATCCCTTTTTGTTCATAATAAACAATGTGTTTATTATTTATCATTAAATAGTTAACTGGCTAACACGGTACTAGTAAAACAATTACTCTAATTTTTATAGAATAGTACTTGGGATGTTATGATGGTTTTTATAGAATAGTACTTGGGATGTTATGATGGTTTCTATAGAATAGTACTTGGGATGTTATGATGGTTTTTTAGAATAGTACTTGGGATGTTATGATGGTTTTATAGAATAGTACTTGGGATGTTATGATGGTTTCTATAGAATAGTACTTGGGATGTTATGATGGTTTCTATAGAATAGTACTTGGGATGTTATGATGGTTTTATAGAATAGTACTTGGGATGTTATGATGGTTTTTATAGAATAGTACTTGGGATGTTATGATGGTTTCTATAGAATAGTACTTGGGATGTTATGATGGTTTTTATAGAATAGTACTTGGGATGTTATGATGGTTTTATAGAATAGTACTTGGGATGTTATGATGGTTTTTATAGAATAGTACTTGGGATGTTATGATGGTTTCTATAGAATAGTACTTGGGATGTTATGATGGTTTCTATAGAATAGTACTTGGGATGTTATGATGGTTTTTATAGAATAGTACTTGGGATGTTATGATGGTTTTATAGAATAGTACTTGGGATGTTATGATGGTTTTTATAGAATAGTACTTGGGATGTTATGATGATTTTTATAGAATAGTACTTGGGATGTTATGATGGTTTTATA
>OW240913.1:6439500-6506441 GCA_933207985.1 Pelobates cultripes
TCTTCAACATTCATCGCAGGGTAACAGTATCATCTTGCACAATTTTACCAATTAAAGGACCACTATAGTGCCAGGAAAACAAACTCATTTTCCTGGCATTATAGTGCCCTGAGGGTGCCCCCACACTCAGGGTCCCACTCCCGCCGGGCTGAAGGGGGAGGAAGGGGGTTAAATTCTTACCCTTCTCCAGCGCCGGACACAACGCTGAAATCGAGGAGGCAGAGAAAGAAGCAGAGAGGGCCTTGACTAAGGAGGCGCAGCTCAGCAACGAGCCAACACTAACCTGGGCCTCAGTCCATCAGGGGATGAATCTCTAGGCACGGCTCAAACACTCGGGATGAAACTGCTATGGGAAGACAGCAATCAGATCCTGAGACTTAATTCGTGTCACAGAGTGTTACCTATTCTGTGAGAAACATGTACTGGACTGGGTCAGAGCCTGGGGCCAGTGAGGGCGACACTCTAGGGGACTGGCACACCACAAATATTCTGGATAGGCAGCGCTGCGCACTTTTTTAGCATCAGGGACTGGGCACCATACTTCTATTGGCCTCCAGACTCTCATGAAGCAAATGTTTTATGTTCATTTTTCATGTGTTATATGCACTCATTATCGGTGGGCATCAAAGGTATTATTCCCCTGTTACACTATTTTTAGGTACAATAGCGTGTTTCCTAGTTTACATTCTCACTAGCTACCCTAACACATTCCTATTCTGTCATGCTTAGAATGGATGGAAAGTACTTTTGATCACTAGCTAGACATGCTTTGATTTGGATCGTCCACTTTCTTTTACTTTCAAAATTGTGCAAATTTTATAGTGTGCCATACCAAAATTGTGCAAAATTGTGCACAGTGTGCAATACCAATGTTAGAATATGTCAATAGTTGATCTGAATGCAGCTGTTGTCGTGGTCCTGCATGCTTCTATGTACTCACTTGCACTTCCAAAATAAAGACTGACAAAAAAAAAAAAAAAAAAGAACTAAACCGGTTAACATTACAATCACATCTTTCCAGGGTCAAAATAGAGGAAGAACATTTTGCAGAGAGTTATTTCGACCCTGGAAAAACCTGGGGCGGGTTAAAATTGCAGAGTTGTTTTCCTGACAGCCACAAAGGCGCTTCCTCTGAAACAACAGAGTGAAACTCCGTCATGTGAGCAAATGCAGCTCGCGCGCATGCGCACCTGGCCCCAAATGCTTCTCTATGGATTGGTCATTTATTGTGGACCCGATGCATCCACAATGACGTCGAGGAAGGTGGAGCGGGCAGCAACACTGAGGGAATATTGGGGATGGTGGGGGAAAAGGTAAGTAAAATTTGTTAATTTTTACTGAACACAAGGGAACCTAAATCTAATTATATCCTAGGCCACTATAGAGTTATTTTATATATAAAACATTTTTTTTAGAATATACACAGTTATGTTACGATATAAATGGCATTTCTTACACCAAAATAATTGACTGAGAATTCTTTAACTCTGCTATAGTCACTCGGCTTTTATTGTTTGTCTCCCAATCTCGCTAGCGTTGCTCTGATGTCACACTCCAACTCTGTAACATGTTCAACGAGGAGGGCGCTCACAGAACACGTACCTGTCATAGTACACATTACATATGCTCATTGGAAAGTGCCTGCAATTTCATTTGACAATGTGACAGAAACTTTGTAATTTGGGGGTGGGAAATAATTTTTTTTTTTTAAAGTCTCTAACCGCTGATAATAATGCCAAAGGCGTATTGGAACCGAGTGAGGTCAGTCACAACACAGGAGGGTGGGCTGACTGGAGGTAGGGGTTACAATAGTGTAGCACCCCTAGAGCTGAGGACATGGTGGCATCCTTCAGAATATTGTTACTATTTCCCCACACCCCATCTAATTTACTAATCCTTTATATCTAGGATACAGCTCAGCTCTTTACTAACCCTGTATACCTGGGATACAGCTTGACGCGTTACTAACCCTGTATATCTGGGATACAGCTCTTTACTAACCCTGTATACCTGGGATACAGCTATTTACTAACCCTGTATACCTGGGATACAGCTTGACGCGTTACTAACCCTGTATATCTGGGATACAGCTCTTTACTAACCCTGTATACCTGGGATACAGCTATTTACTAACCCTGTATATCTGGGATACAGCTCTTTACTAACCCTGTATATCTGGGATACAGCTATTTACTAACCCTGTATATCTGGGATACGGCTATTTACTAACCCTGTATATCTGGGAGGTGCCCAAGTTACTCAACCCTTGTATATCCTCTGATACAGCTTGGACGCTTGGGCACAACCCTGTATATCTGGGATACAGCCTTACTAACCCTGTATATCTGGGATACAGCCATTTACTCAACCCCAGTATGTCTGGGATACAGCTCTCTACTAACCCCGTATATCTGGATACAGCTCCTTTACTAACCCTTGTATATCTTGGATACAGCCATTTACCAACCCCAAAGGCATCTGGGACAGCCTTTACTTCAACTCCATATCTGGGATATAGCTATTTACTAACCCTGTATATCTGGGATATAGCTATTTACTAACCCTGTATATCTGGGATATAGCCATTTACTAACCCTGTATATCTGGGATATAGCTATTTACTAACCCTGTATATCTGGGATACAGCTCGTTACTAACCCTGTATATCTGGGATATAGCTATTTACTAACCCTGTATATCTGGGATACAGCCTTTTACTAACCCTGTATATCTGGGATCTAGCTATTTACTAACCCTGTATATCTGGGATACAGCTATTTACTAACCCTGTATATCTGGGATATAGTTCTTTACTAACCCTGTATATCTGGGATATAGCTATTTACTAACCCTGTATGTCTGGGATACAGCTATTACTAACCCTGTATATCTGGGATACAGCTCTTTACTAACCCTGTATATCTGGGATATAGCTATTTACTAACCCTGTATATCTGGGATACAGCTATATACTAACCCTGTATATCTGGGATATAGCTATTTACTAACCCTGTATATCTGGGATACAGCTATTTACTAACCCTGTATATCTGCGATATAGCTATTTACTAACCCTGTATATCTGGGATACAGCTATTTACTAACCCTGTATATCTGGGATACAGCTATTTACTAACCCTGTATATCTGGGATACAGCTATTTACTAACCCTGTATATCTGGGATACAGCTATTTACTAACTCTGTATATCTGGGATACAGCTCTTTACTAACCCTGTATATCTGGGATACAGCTATTTACTAACCTTGTATATCTGGGATACAGCTATTTACTAACCCTGTATATCTGGGATACAGCTATTTACTAACCCTGTATATCTGGGATATAGCTCTTTACTAACCCTGTATATCTGGGATATAGTTATTTACTAACCCTGTATATCTGGGATACAGCTCGTTACTAACCCTGTATATCTGGGATACAGCTATTCACTAACCCTGTATATCTGGGATATAGTTATTTACTAACCCTGTATATCTGGGATACAGCTTTTTACTAACCCTGTATATCTGGGATACAGCTATTTACTAACCCTGTATGTCTGGAATACAGCTATTTACTAATCCTGTATGTCTGGGATACAGCTATTTACTAACCCTGTATGTCTGGGATACAGCTCTTTACTAACCCTGTATGTCTGGGATATAGCTCGTTACTAACCCTGTATATCTGGGATATAGCTCGTTACTAACCCTGTATATCTGGGATACAGCTCTTTACTAACCCTGTATATCTGGGATACAGCTCTTTACTAACCCTGTATATCTGGGATACAGCTCTTTACTAACCCTGTATATCTGGGATACAGCTCGTTACTAACCCTGTATGTCTGGGATACAGCTCGTTATTAACCCTGTATATCTGGGATACAGCTATTTACTAACCCTGTATGTCTGGAATACAGCTATTTACTAATCCTGTATGTCTGGGATACAGCTATTTACTAACCCTGTATGTCTGGGATACAGCTCTTTACTAACCCTGTATATCTGGGATCCAGCTCTTTACTAACCCTGTATGTCTGGGATCCAGCTCTTTACTAACCCTGTATATCTGGGATACAGCTCTTTACTAACCCTGTACAGGGCCGTCTTTAACGCGAGGCAAACGGGGCAGCAGCTGCCCCGGGCCCAGTTACTCTTGGGGGGCCCAAGGCAGCTTCCCCGTGGGCCCCGCTGCCCTCAACAATTGTTTCTCCCATGGGGCCACCGGCCCCCACATTAAGCAGGCCACCGGGTGGGTATTGTAAGCAGGGGCCCGGTCACACACTGTAGCACTTTAACAGCGCGACCGGGCCCTTTGCTTTTCGGCAGCGCTGGGAGGAAGTGACGGCTGCGAGTCACTTCCTCTCACTAAGGAGAGGAGAGGAGCCGCGCGGGAGACGAAGGAGGGACCCTTGCCAGGAGAGGCAGATCCCAACAGCCTTCAGTCTGGACACCTGGGGAACCACCTTCCAAGGTAGGAAACTTGTGGGTGGGTTTAAAAGTGTAAATTTATGTCAGTATGTCTGTCTGTGTCTTTGTTTGTGTCAGTATGTCTGTCTGTGTTTATGTCAGTATGTCTGTCAGTGTATGTGTTTATGTCAGTATGTCTGTCAGTGTCTGTGTCAGTATGTCTGTCAGTGTATGTGTTTGTGTCAGTATGTATGTCAGTGTATGTTTGTCAGTATGTCTGTCAGTGTCTGTGTCAGTATGTCTGTCAGTGTATGTTTGTCAGTATGTCTGTCAGTGTATGTGTTTGTACAGCATGTGCTGCCGCGTATGCTGCGTCAGCGGCTGTCTGTCTGTGTTTGTGCTTGGGTATGTCTTTAGTGTATGTTTACCAGTATGTCTGCCGCGTATGTGCTTATGTCAAAGCATGTCTGTCAGTGTATGTGTTTGTGTCAGTATGTATGTCAGTGTATGTTTATGTCAGTATGTCTGTCTGTGTTTGTGTCAGTATGTCTTTCAGTGAATGTTTGTCAGTATGTCTGTCAGTGTCTGTGTCAGTATGTCTGTCAGTGTATGTGTTTGTGTCAGTATGTATGTCAGTGTATGTTTATGTCAGTATGTCTGTCTGTGTTTGTGTCAGTATGTCTTTTAGTGTATGTTTGTCAGTATGTCTGTCAGTGTATGTTCATGTCAGTATGTCTGTCAGTGTATGTGTTTGTGTCAGTATGTATGTCAGTGTATGTTTATGTCAATATGTCTGTCTGTGTTTGTGTCAGTATGTCTTTCAGTGTATGTTTGTCAGTATGTCAGTCAGTGTATGTTTATGTCAGTATGTCTGTCAGTGTATGTGTTTGTGTCAGTATGTATGTCAGTGTATGTTTATGTCAGTATGTCTGTCTGTGTTTGTGTCAGTATGTCTTTTAGTGCATGTTTGTCAGTATGTCTGTCAGTGTATGTTCATGTCAGTATGTCTGTCAGTGTATGTGTTTGTGTCAGTATGTATGTCAGTGTATGTTTATGTCAGTATGTCTGTCTGTGTTTGTGTCAGTATGTCTTTCAGTGTATGTTTGTCAGTATGTCTGTCAGTGTATGTTTATGTCAGTATGTCTGTTAGTGTATGTGTCTGTGCTTGTGTCAGTATGTCTGTCTGTGTATGTCAGTATGTCTGTTATTGTATGTGTCTGTGTATGTCAGTATGTCTGTTATTGTATGTGTCTGTATGTGTGTCATTATGTCTGTCATTGTATGTCTTTGTGTATGTGTGTCAGTATATGTGTCTGCATATGTCAGTATGTCTGTAGTGTATGTTTCTGTGTGTGTGTCAGTATGTCTGTCAATATGTGTCTGTCAGTGTGTGTGTCAGCATGTGTGTCAGTATGTCTGTCAGTGTATGTCTCTGTGTATGTGTGTTAGTATGTCTGGCAGGGGGCAGAGTCCAGGGGCCCCAAGCAAATGGTTGCCCAGTGTCCGGTCAATATTAAAGACGGCCCTGTTGGGATGTTATGATGGTTTTATAGAATAGTACTTGGGATGTTATGATGGTTTTATAGAATAGTACTTGGGATGTTATGATGATTTTTATAGAATAGTACTTGGGATGTTATGATGGTTTTATAGAATAGTACTTGGGTTGTTATGATGGTTTTATAGAATAGTACTTGGGTTGTTATGATGATTTTTATAGAATAGTACTTGGGTTGTTATGATGGTTTTATAGAATAGTACTTGGGATGTTATGATGGTTTTATAGAATAGTACTTGGGATGTTATGATGATTTTTATAGAATAGTACTTGGGATGTTATGATGATTTTTATAGAATAGTACTTGGGATGTTATGATGGTTTTATAGAATAGTACTTGGGTTGTTATGATGGTTTTATAGAATAGTACTTGGGTTGTTATGATGGTTTTTATAGAATAGTACTTGGGTTGTTATGATGGTTTTATAGAATAGTACTTGGGTTGTTATGATGATTTTTATAGAATAAAATTTTGGATGTTAAGGATGGTTTTATAGAATAGTACTTGGGATGTTGCGATGGTTTTATAGAATAGTACTTGGGATGTTATGATGATTTTTATAGAATAGTACTTGGGATGTTATGATGATTTTTATAGAATAGTACTTGGGATGTTATGATGGTTTTATAGAATAGTACTTGGGTTGTTATGATGGTTTTATAGAATAGTACTTGGGTTGTTATGATGATTTTTATAGAATAGTACTTGGGATGTTATGATGATTTTTATAGAATAGTACTTGGGATGTTATGATGGTTTTATAGAATAGTACTTGGGATGTTATGATGGTTTTTATAGAATAGTACTTGGGATGTTATGATGGTTTTATAGAATAGTACTTGGGATGTTATGATGATTTTTATAGAATAGTACTTGGGATGTTATGATGATTTTTATAGAATAGTACTTGGGATGTTATGATGGTTTTATAGAATAGTACTTGGGATGTTATGATGGTTTTATAGAATAGTACTTGGGATGTTATGATGATTTTTATAGAATAGTACTTGGGATGTTATGATGATTTTTATAGAATAGTACTTGGGATGTTATGATGGTTTTATAGAATAGTACTTGGGTTGTTATGATGGTTTTATAGAATAGTACTTGGGTTGTTATGATGATTTTTATAGAATAGTACTTGGGTTGTTATGATGGTTTTATAGAATAGTACTTGGGATGTTATGATGATTTTTATAGAATAGTACTTGGGATGTTATGATGGTTTTTATAGAATAGTGCTTGGGATGTTATGATGGTTTTTATAGAATAGTACTTGGGATGTTATGATGGTTTTTATAGAATAGTACTTGGGATGTTATGATGGTTTTATAGAATAGTACTTGGGATGTTATGATGGTTTTATAGAATAGTGCTTGGGTTGTTATAATGCATTTTTCCACTTTAGAGGATTTATGGATAATAAGGGAGGATGTGACATTACTACTATAAATATGATGTAATTGTCTGTGGCTAGGACCCACTGATATTGGGGTACTGTGAAGTAGTCTTGGGCTAGGACCCCTGATATTGGGGTACTGTGAAGTAGTGGTGGGCTAGGACCGCTGATACTGGGGTACTCTGAAATAGTGGTGGGCTAGGACCCACTGATATTGGAATACTGTGAAGTAGTGGTGGGCTAGGACCTCTGATATTGGGGTATTGTGAAGTAGTGGTGGGCTAGAACCCACTGATATTGGGGTACTGTGAAGCAGTGGTGGGCTAGGACCCACTGATATTGGTGTACTGTGAAGCAGTGGTGGGCTAGGACCCACTGATAATGGGTTACTGTGAAGTAGTGGTGGGCAAGGATCCATTGATATTGGGGTACTGTGAAGCAGTGGTGGGCTAGGACCCACTGATATTGGGGTACTGTGAAGCAGTGGTGGGCTAGGACCCACTGATAATAGGGTACTGTGAAGTAGTGGTGGGCTAGGATCCATTGATATTGGGGTACTGTGAAGCAGTGGTGGGCTAGGACCCACTGATATTGGGGTACTGTGAAGTAGTGGTGGGCTAGGACCCACTGATGTACTGTAAAGTAGTGGTGGGCTAAGACCCACTGATATTGGGGTACTGTGAAGCAATGGTGGGCTAGGACCCACTGATATTGGGGTACTGTGAAGCAGTGGTGGGCTAGGACCCACTGATATTGGGGTACAGTGAAGTAGTGGTGGGCTAGGACCCACTGATATTGGGGTACCGTAAAGTAGTGGTGGGCTAGGACCCACTGATATTGGAATACTGTGAAGAAATCCTGGGCTTAACACAATATGGCTACATGGTGGAACTGAATCCCTATATTAGTTTGCTGAGATAGCTGATTTCAAGTAGACTCATAAAATGTAAAACTGTATTTCTATGTGTGCGCTGTTCCTTAATCAGTAATCAGGTCAACGACTGCTTCCTGATCCAAGATCTGATCGTTATTACTGAGTCAAGAAAGAATGGGTTTATAATGGAGTATATTTCACTGAGTCAGCCTTCTCCAGGGCAGCTTCACAGTTCCAATGAAATGCTTAGCCAAAAATATTACATTTTGTCCCTTGTCAGTAAATAGCTGCCATAACAGAATAGGAAATATGTGTCTATGAGATCACAGAACGTTTTTATACAGGTATAAAACAGGCAAGTGGCAACAAACTAGGAGAAAAAAACAAATGAAAACTAAATCACATCGTTCCTGTTAGAATTCCTTTTCATGTAATCTATTAATTTTAGTATCGTGTGCGTGAGATGAGAAACCCCAGCATGTGCAAGCTTTGATAAAATAATGAGTATTATCTGGGAGAATGAGCTGCCCATCGGCACCGGTGCAGAGAGTAGGATTAAATATCTAAAAATAACACTGGCAATAGATCCGTATCCTGCCACTCAACGGGAGATAGTGATAGTGCGCAAACGTCACTTCAAAGGATTAACTTATCGCCTATAACCATTTTCCTGTCCAGGACGAATTTCAGATCCTGGTGAATCCCGTGCTATCGTTCTCTTAAATCAGTGATACTCAGCCTTGACACTCAGCTAGACTTAATTTCCTAAGATGCCTGACCAGCTTGTCTTAAGCCATCCATTGGTCATGTAAGGTACTTGGTGAATGTCCAACCAAGTAAAACTTGGACACAGTGTATACCACAGACGGTGATACAGACACCGTGTATACCGCAGACGGTGATACAGACACAGTGTATACCGCAGACGGTGATACAGACACAGTGTATACCGCAGACGGTGATACAGACACAGTGTATACCGCAGACGGTGATACAGACACAGTGTATACCGCAGACGGTGATACAGACACAGTGTATACCGCAGACGGTGATACAGACACAGTGTATACCGCAGACGGTGATACAGACACAGTGTATACCGCAGACGGTGATACAGACACCGTGTATACCGCAGACGGTGATACAGACACAGTGTATACCGCAGACGGTGATACAGACACAGTGTATACCGCAGACGGTGATACAGACACAGTGTATACCGCAGACGGTGATACAGACACCGTGTATACCGCAGACGGTGATACAGACACCGTGTATACCGCAGACGGTGATACAGACACAGTGTATACCGCAGACGGTGATACAGACACAGTGTATACCGCAGACGGTGATACAGACACAGTGTATACCTCAGACAGTGATACAGACACAGTGTATACCACAGACAGTGATACAGACACCGTGTATACCGCAGACGGTGATACAGACACAGTGTATACAGCAGACAGTGATACAGACACAGTGTATACCGCAGACGGTGATACAGACACAGAGTATACCTCAGACGGTGATACAGACACAGTGTATACCTCAGACGGTGATTTAGACACAGTGTATACCACAGACAGTGATACAGACACCGTGTATACCGAAGCCAATAATACAGATACAGTGTATACTGCAGACTGTGATACAGACACAGTGTATACCACAGACGGTGATACAGACACAGTGTATACCACAGACAGTGATACAGACACAGTGTATACCGCAGACAGTGATACAGACACCGTGTATACCGCAGACGGTGATACAGACACAGTGTATACCGCAGACGGTGATACAGACACAGTGTATACCGCAGACGGTGATACAGACACAGTGTATACCGCAGACGGTGATACAGACACAGTGTATACCGCAGCCAACAATACAGACACAGTGTATACCGCAGACGGTGATACAGACACAGTGTATACCACAGACAGTGATACAGACACAGTGCATACCGCAGACAGTGATACAGACACCGTGTATACCGCAGACGGTGATACAGACACAGTGTATACCGCAGACGGTGATACAGACACAGTGTATACCGCAGACGGTGATACAGACACAGTGTATACCGCAGACAGTGATACAGACACAGTGTATACCGCAGACGGTGATACAGACACAGTGTATACCTCAGACGGTGATACAGACACCGTGTATACCACAGACGGTGATACAGACACAGTGTATACTGCAGACAGTGATACAGACACAGTGTATACCGCAGACGGTGATACAGACACAGAGTATACCTCAGACGGTGATACAGACACAGTGTATACCTCAGACGGTGATACAGACACAGTGTATACCACAGACAGTGATACAGACACCGTGTATACCGAAGCCAATAATACAGATACAGTGTATACCGCAGACGGTGATACAGACACAGAGTCGGTCTCTGTCAGAAGTTTGGGTCTCTTTTGGATGTGAGTCGGTCTCTGTCAGAAGTGTGGGTCTCTTTTGGATGTGAGTCGGTCTTTGTCAGAAGTGTGGGTCTCTTTTAGATGTGAGTCGGTTTCTGTCAGGAGTGTGGGTCTCTTTTAGATGTGAGTCGGTTTTTGTCAGGAGTGTCGGTCTCTATTGGATGTGAGTCGGTTTCTGTCAGGAATGTGGGTCTGTATTGGATGTGAGTCGGTTTCTGGCAAGAGTGTGGGTCTCTTTTAGATGTGAGTCAGTTTCTGGCAGGAGTGTGGGTCTCTATCGGATGTGAGTCAGTTTATGGCAGGAGTGTGGATCTCTTTAAGATGTGAGTTTGTTTCTGGCAGGAGTGTGGGTCTCTTTTAGATGTGTGTTGGTTTCTGGCAGGAGTGTGGGTCTCTTTAAGATGTGAGGCGGTTTCTGGCAGGAGTGTGGGTCTCTATCGGATGTGAGTCAGTTTCTGGCAGGAATGTGGGTCTCTTTTAGATGTGTGTTGGTTTCTGGCAGGAGTGTGGGTCTCTTTCGGATGTGAGTCAGTTTCTGGCAGGAATGTGGGTCTCTTTTAGATGTGTGTTGGTTTCTGGCAGGAGTGTGGATCTCTTTAAGATGTGAGTCGGTTTGTGGCAGGAGTGTGGGTCTCTTTTATATGTGTGTTGGTTTCTGGCAGGAGTGTGGGTCTCTTTTAGATGTGAGTCTGTTTCTGTCAGGACTATTGGCATATTCATTCAGTATTGTGATAACTCTAGGGAGAAGCTCACTTGATGTTCCACCTGGTGGTTGGTCATGATGGAATTAGTTCTAGAAGATTTGCTGCATTAAATCAATCGGCAGATTACTATCCCAGAATTTAGTGAACATACCTCAAGGTATTTGTGTGATGTTCTGATGAAGGTTGCCTTCCTGAAGCCAGAGTGTTCTCAGCTTCACATTATGGAAGGGGATGTTTCTTTGGACAAAGCTCGTGTTATATAGATTTGTACATAAAAAACTATTTTAGATAGAAATTTTCTGGTGAACGGAAAACTAATACCAAACAATAATAGGACAACCAGAGGAAGTGCTAGCGTAACATATTAATATTTTATTTCTTATATTGTTTATTGGATCTCTGGGTGAAGCTCCCCCTTTTGCTCACATAAAGTGTCAATATTTGAGCTTATTTCAGGCCCCTGAGCATCATGGGATATACAGTGCTTCGCTTTCTACATAGACACCAAATTAAAACCCAAACTGACAAGTGGTGAAAGTTTGCAAAAGTAAACGAAGCTACCTGGCTGTGAATGTGTTGGGAAAGGGAGCAACTTATCCCCCCCTCCAAGGAACCATCTCTTAATTCCACCGAAATATGAACATACTGGGGGCAGTGCCACCAAACTGTGAGACTTCTCAAAATGTGACATCATAAACTCACTCATTGACCTCACTGGCCGGCTGATACTAAAATTCCACGTCGCTCCCAAACAATACACAGAGAAACCACGAATATGGGAAGAAATCTTCATTTTTAGCATAATTTGAGAGTGGTAAGCAAGACCGTGGCACAGGCTGATCATGATAAGAACAGTACCCTTTGCGCGCTGTTCTTTAAACAAGCGGTAGACTTTTAAAACTGCATAGAAATACTCAGTATTATTGCACAATGTGACATTTTCACAATAACCTTCACAGACGATTATTTTATAACCCCATCAACTCGCTCGTGTGAGCTGCACCGGGTGAGAGCTCACAAATAATTCCCAGCATGACTTGCTTAGCATAGACGGACTTCTTAAGCGTCTCTTGGGCCTGCAAAAAAATAAAGGGTGGAACCAACAACCCCATTCAAGATTCCTATAGTTTTCTAGAGGTCAGATAAAAAAAAAAAAATCAGCTTCAAGTATAAAATGAAAGTCAAGCAAACTGTTCCTAGTAACATTGCCCCTCCAGTCAAGCTGTGTTATGATGGTGCTATGTGCTATTGTTTAGGTGACCGGTATCATGGGATCTGGATATGGGGCGCACCATGTGCACTAAGGATATCAATAATTTCACCCCTTGCAGTAATGAATTGAGGGATGACTTGTGCCATTAACGGGCTGAATGTCCATTCTCCCATCCTTAATCCGACCTTCGATTGACTAAACTGTAATCCATATTTCTTGCAAGTCCAGTATTCCTGAAGGAACAAGAGAATTATCTGCTAATTATTTCCACCCAAGCAAAATAAGACACCCTAGTAACAGCAAGAGCAGAATTGGAGTTAAGCTTTTCAGTTATATGTCAGGACGGTCATAATGACGGGGGATTTACCTAATGGTGGTGATAAAGTGGTTATAAAGACACATTATAAGCAGAGAAATTCACATTGGCCAAGCACGGCTTTACAATTTGAGTCAAATTTAAAGTTGTTACAATTATTATAGTTATTGTTGCCATTAATGATTTCTGAACTTGACAAAAGTCCGCAGATTATTAAGTAGAATCCTTCCTGGTCAAGATTTATTTTCCTCCACATAACGTGCACGATAACATGGTGTAAAAATCGTTCTTTCTTATAATAATGATAATAAAGTCATCAGATGTGGTATGTTGTATGGTGATAAGCCTTTACGATAAGGCACTGGAAGTTTGACTTTTGAGCCACAATCTTGTTATCTGACCTAACGGAGGAGTTAAAAGGGAGGGATTCATAGCCGTCTGTGCCTTCTGCTACATACATCACTAGCCATAATCCTGAAGAGAAGAGAGTAGCAGTGTTGGGGTGTTTATACCAGAAGGAGCTGAAGATATACAATTTTCGGCCGGATACACCAATAAATTGATTATGTGGTGAGCAGAGCGACTGGAATTGCAATGTAGAGACATATATCACTGAGCTCCACTTCACCGATAGAATACAGGGACTAACATCACCACTGGCATAGCCCGCAAAGTGTACACTCCCATGGACAAAAAAGATAAACAGCCAACAGATTGCAAACTCTTCTTCCAACAATAAAATCTTCTGGGTTGCCAGGGAGATGCAAGACACAACAGTGATTGCCCTTATACCAGCCATCAAAAACCCAAAGTGCTGTAAAATGGTGGCAGGGACTATTTAAATAAATAATAAATAAATAAATAAGGTTAATCTTAATCCTCAAGTATAACTGCTCCTATCGTCCTCGGTTGAGCTGCCAGCTCCAGGCGGAGGTAACAGTTGTGAGATACCAGTGGCTACTTCATGGCCAAGTTGGATGCGAAGCATGGCGTAAGGTGGTGCGCTTGGCTGGAGCTGTGAAGGGATGGCAGGCGTCACTCATGGGTAGGTGACAAAGGGCGCCGTTGGCTGCTGGAGGACAATGAGATATGGGTGGTTGATGACGGGAGGAGGCGAGCCTGCTGACACCTGGAAACAGAAGAATGGAATTTATATTTGGAGATAGTTATTCGTAACACAGTACCATAAAAAGTTAGAGGGAATTATTTATAATGGGTTTTTTGAAGGAACCAAAATAAATGTTCAGAGATCCTCTGTCAGACTTCTCTGGTGTCTACATTTAAAACAAATACAGATTTCGGTAAATCAGACTCAGTAAAATCTTTAAACAACACCCATGCAACTCAATCCTATCTCCTTTCCCACTGGAAACACTCCAAAAACAAGTTTGTTATCATGATACTCAGAATTCTCTCTGTTCATAATAATAATAAAATAATAAAAATAATATACAGCACTTTATCTGATGTCATGTACCCAACCAAGTGATAATAGAGAGGAAAGACTTATCCAGAAACATTTAATAATAATGGCTTTCTTTCCCCTCTTCTTTATGCTTATGTTCATTCAGATGCTTCACACATTTGATCTTGTCCAAAAATGTCTGTTACTGTCTCCTGTCTTACTAATGTATTGTATCTACCTTTATGTTTCTGCACCAATTTGTGTGCTTTATTACTGTAAATAATTGGAAAAAATCTATTTAAATTAAATAAATATCAAAGATATTCCAATTAAAAATGTATGCATTCATAAAAACTATTAAATATAAGTATTACTGGCAGAAGATTTACGTCAATGAAACCACTGAATATTTTTTACCAGGACCTTAAACTCACTGAGGCCTTGGAGGCCAGTCCAAGTTTTACTTGGTTGGACATTCACCAAGTACCTTACATGACCAATGGATGGTTTAAGACAAGCTGGTCGGGCATCTTAGGAAATTAAGTCTAGCTGAGTGTCAAGGCTGAGTATCACTGGTTTAAGAGAACGATAGCACGGGATTCACCAGGATCTGAAATTCGTCCTGGACAGGAAAATGGTTATTGGTGATAAGAGAACAATGCAGAATGGGACTTACCAGGACCTTGATTTCCGGACTCGGGCTGCAGCGGGACGTTCCATGAGACTGTCTAAGCGGGTCAACCTCTCCAGATGTACAGCTCGGGGGTCCTGATCTGCTCGCTCTCTGGAGAAGTCCATCTCAAACACAGCCGGAGGTGTCAGATCAAGCTCAAGGAACATAATATTCTCAGCCTTTAAAAAAATTTCACAGAAAAATAAGCAAAATTTATTCTGGCTACCCACATCCCCAAATGGAGTTAAACTGATATCATAAAAAAAACAAAAACCTAAAAGGAAGGGGCAGGTGGGATTTAAGAACAGGCTGATGGGGCAGAATAGAGAAAATTGGTAAATATAAGGGCCTGGAAAATGCACTAATTTGATGTATTCTTTAAAGTGGGACAAGCCACAATTTCTATCATCATATGGACCTAGCAGCACCTCTTCCAAAAATGAAAATTCTATGACATGTGCTCAGCTCCTCCACCTAGCTGAATGAGGAACATCAGCAGACATCTTTCTTTATCACCATCCTACAGTTTTGTCTCTTAACATGAAACATTTAATCAGTGGTAACTCACCCGGTACCTGGGATGACACCCCATCACCATGGCAACCCTGGCATACTGGCTGATTGGTCTCTTGTACCCCACCGCGGACAATGGCCGCCTCTTCATGGTGCTCCCACCTTGGTTACCACTGAAGAGGAATGGACACAAGAAACATTTAAAGAGCAGAAAGAAAGAATTATCCTAAGTCTGGGGGACTGTGCTGTAAAATGAATGATCAGAATATCCACTCGTCTGCTATCTATGATAAGATACGGCCAGTGGAAAGTCATCTCTGAAGAGTGAGCCATGGACCGCCACTGGCCCTGTGTTTGTAGGCAGCAGCTTATTGCAATGATAGCCACACAGCTGATATCTGCAATAAACCGGGGACTTGGCAGGGATGGTTTCAGAATTGGTCAGCAACTCTGGATGATTAACCCTTTACCTTCTAGTTTCTCACTGGAAATCTTGTTTTTTTTTCCCACTTTTGGGAAGCTGCATGACTTGCCGGCACTGTGAGGGCTAACAGAATATAGTGCAGAACAAAGTCTTTTTTGACCTATATTACTATTTAACAAGTCTCTGTACAAAGTGTGAAATGTGAAATCACTGCTGTCCTTCACCTAATGTGTGCATTGTGCACTTGGTACCTGCAAGCCTCCCAGACAAATATAGAGGCTAAGAGATCACAAGTAAGTTCCTCTCTCCTCCTCATATATGTTGTGGATAAACTAAATAAGTCAATGAATCACACTGAAGTCAGTAACGTATTAGTTCTCTAATTTCAAATAAACTAACATTTAAGTCAGTGAATAGATTACAAATGTATCTATAGTCAGCAATCCACTCTGTAAACCCAAATCTTTGCTGTGGTGAGTACATTTCAGGCCTGGTTTGTGGCATATGACTTGAACGGATTATATTATTGATGATATTGATGTATATTTTATTTTGGTTTTCTAGAGAACACTTCATAAATCATACAATGTACATACATGTAAATATTTCCATACTGCAACAAAGTTTAAATATGTATTTATTTCACGTCTGCCAAAATCCCTATACACTACCAGTGACGTAGATGTCCTGAAAACTTACTTTCCCGGTGGGACGAGCGGCTGAAATTTCCACTGATCCTCCTCGGAATCGTAGTAAAGTCTGTTCATTATCTTATTCTTCTCTTCCGGAGGAATGAAATTCTCAATAATCAGGTATCTAGAGAGAAAGGAGAAAATGCAATAAATGAGTCCCAGCAAAAAAAAAAAAAAAAAAACAGTTAGGATACCCATTAGCCACCATAACCACTTCACTGGTTATTATATTATTATGGGGTGGTAATGTTCATTAAAGGGTTATTATGGGGTAGAAATGTTCATTTAAGGATTATTAAATTATTATGGGGTGGATATGTTCATTTAAGGGTTATTAAGTGATTTTTAAAGCCATTCGATTTCTTTACATGACATGGGAATATGTTTCATTGCACCACACATAGGGGTATAGATGGAATTTAGGATTTACCTGAATTTGAGCTCCCGGGTCTGTTCATTCTGAGCCTGTTCTAGGTCTTGTCTCACTCGCACATATTCATCGTGCTGATCCTGTATCTCTCCCTTCACAGCCTGCAGCTTGGCGTAGAGCTGGAACAGAGAGCAGGAACTAGTGAGCCCTACCTAGAGTTCTAATCCTACAGACTGTACGTACTGTGTGTTATCTGATAAAGGAGCTGGAACAGAGAGCAGGAACTAGTGAGCCCTACCTAGAGTTCTAATCCTACAGACTGTACGTACTGTGTGTTATCTGATAAAGGAGCTGGAACAGAGAGCAGGAACTAGTGAGCCCTACCTAGAGTTCTAATTCTACAGGCTGCACACACTGCGTATTATATGATAAAGGAGCTGGAACAGAGAACAGTAACGAGCGATCTCTACCTAGAGCCCTAATTCTATATGCTGCACATAGTGCGTATTATCTGATAATAGAGCTGGAACAGAGAACAGGAACTAGCAAGCCCTACCTAGAGTTCTAATCCTACAGGCTGCACATACTGCGTATTATCTGATAATAGAGCTGGAACAGAGAACAGGAACTAGCAAGCCCTACCTAGAGTTCTAATCCTATAGGCGGCACGTACTGCATATTATCTGATAATAGAGCTGGAACAGAGAACAGGAACTAGCAAGCCCTACCTAGAGTTCTAATCCTACAGGCTGCACGTACTGCGGATTATCTGATAATAGAGCTGGAACAGAGAACAGGAACTAGCAAGCCCTACCTAGAGTTCTAATCTTACAGGCTGCACATACTGCATATTATCTGATAATAGAGCTGGAACAGAGAGTAGGAACTAGTGAGCCCAACTAGGGCTCTAATTCTATATGCTGCACGTGTTGTGTATTATCTGATAATAGAGCTGTAACAGAGAAGAGGAACTAGCAAGCCCTACCTAGAGTTCTAATCCTACAGGCTGCACATAGTGCGTATTATCTGATAATAGAGCTGGAACAGAGAAGAGGAACTAGCAAGCCCTACCTAGAGTTCTAATCCTACAGGCTGCACATACTGCATATTATCTGATAATAGAGCTGGAACAGAGAGCAGGAACTAGCAAGCCCTACCTAGGGTTCTAATCCTACAGGCTGCACATACTGTGTATTATCTGATAATAGAGCTGGAACAGAGAGCAGGAACTAGCAAGCCCTACCTAGGGTTCTAATCCTACAGGCTGCACATACTGTGTATTATCTGATAATAGAGCTGGAACAGAGAGCAGGAACTAGCAAGCCCTACCTAGGGTTCTAATCCTACAGGCTGCACATACTGCATATTATCTGATAATAGAGCTGGAACAGAGACCAGGAACTAGCAAGCCCTACCTAGAGTTCTAATCCTACAGGCTGCACATACTGCATATTATCTGATAATAGAGCTGGAACAGAGAGCAGGAACTAGCGAGCCCTACCTAGAGTTCTAATCCTACAGGCGGCACATACTGCGTATTATCTGATAATAGAGCTGGAACAGAGAACAGGAACTAGCAAGCCCTACCTAGAGTTCTAATCTTACAGGCTGCACATACTGCGTATTATCTGATAATAGAGCTGGAACAGAGAACAGGAACTAGCAAGCCCTACCTAGAGTTCTAATCTTACAGGCTGCACATACTGCGTATTATCTGATAATAGAGCTGGAACAGAGAACAGGAACTAGCAAGCCCTACCTAGAGTTCTAATCTTACAGGCTGCACATACTGCATATTATCTGATAATAGAGCTGGAACAGAGAGCAGGAACTAGTGAGCCCCACCTAGAGTTCTAATCCTACAGGCTGGACGTACTGCGTATTATCTGATAATAGAGCTGGAACAGAGAGCAGGAACTAGTGAGCCCTACCTAGAGTTCTAATCCTATAGGCTGGACGTACTGCGTATTATCTGATAATAGAGCTGGAACAGAGAGCAGGAACTAGTGAGCCCTACCTAGAGTTCTAATCCTACAGGCTGCACATACTGCATATTATCTGATAATAGAGCTGGAACAGAGAGCAGGAACTAGTGAGCCCTACCTAGAGTTCTAATCCTACAGGCTGCACATACTGCATATTATCTGATAATAGAGCTGGAACAGAGAACAGGAACTAGCAAGCCCTACCTAGAGTTCTAATCCTACAGGCTGCACATACTGCATATTATCTGATAATAGAGCTGGAACAGAGAGCAGGAACTAGCAAGCCCTACCTAGAGTTCTAATCCTACAGGCTGCACATACTGCATATTATCTGATAATAGAGCTGGAACAGAGACCAGGAACTAGTGAGCCCCACCTAGAGTTCTAATCCTATAGGCTGCACATACTGCATATTATCTGATAATAGAGCTGGAACAGAGACCAGGAACTAGTGAGCCCCACCTAGAGTTCTAATCCTATAGGCTGGACGTACTGCATATTATCTGATAATAGAGACTAGAGCTCTAAATCTATATGCTGCACATGCTGTTACCTGATAACAACAGATCTCCTGCAGCTGGAACAGAGAACGGGAACTAGTAAATCTTTCCATAGAGCTCTAGTCCTCCTGCTCTTACATTATAATGGGCGTATAACACTCTGACATCCACTTACACTCCCACCAGAGACGCCTCCTTTAAAGGAGATCTGACACTTCTTTGAGATTTATTTACCCCATTGAATAAAACATTGAATATCACCTATCAGTTGTGTTAACATTTTTCTTCATGAGATTCTCTGTTTTCTTTTAAATTTATATTAAAGATTTAACAAATGACATCATAACCCAGTTCACACAAGGCACAGCCAGGACACACCTTGTGTCATGTCTCCTCCTCTCTGTCTGCTCTCTATATACTGACTGCCAGGTGTAAAGGGCGGAGCTTATAACAATGATTGACAGGGAGCTAAGATGGAGGTGGCTCTCTCTATACTGACTGCCAGGTGTAAAGGGCGGAACTTATAACAATGATTGACAGGGAGCTAAGATGGAGGTGGCTCTCTCTATACTGACTGCCAGGTGTAAAGGGCGGAGCTTATAACAATGATTGACAGGGAGCTAAGATGGAGGCGGCTCTCTCTATAGTGACTGCCAGGTGTAAAGGGCGGAGCTTATAACAATGATTGACAGGGAGCTAAGATGGAGGTGGCTCTCTCTATACTGACTGCCAGGTGTAAAGGGCGGAGCTTATAACAATGACTGACAGGGAGCTAAGATGGAGGTGGCTCTCTCTATACTGACTCCCAGGTGTAAAGGGCGGAGCTTATAACAATGATTGACAGGGAGCTAAGATGGAGGTGGCTCTCTATACTGACTGCCAGGTGTAAAGGGCGGAGCTTATAACAATGATTGACATGGAGGTGGCTCTCTCTATACTGACTGCCAGGTGTAAAGGGCGGAGCTTATAACAATGATTGACAGGGAGCTAAGATGGAGGTGGCTCTCTCTATACTGACTGCCAGGTGTAAAGGGCGGAGCTTATAACAATGATTGACAGGGAGCTAAGATGGGGGTGGCTCTCTCTATACTGACTGCCAGGTGTAAAGGGCGGAGCTTATAACAATGATTGACAGGGAGCTAAGATGGAGGCGGCTCTATCTATACTGACTACCAGGTGTAAAGGGTGGAGCTTCTAACAATGACTGACAGGAGCTAAGATGGAGGTGGCTCTCTCTATACTGACTGCCAGGTGTAAAGGGCGGAGCTTATAACAATGATTGACAGGGAGCTAAGATGGAGGCACCCAGTTACAGTATAGAGAGGTGTGGGTTTCTACATTTAATTTTATTTTTCACTCCTCCTAAATATATTTGTTAAATATATGGATAGGTAAACAGAATGTTTAAAATTCAGAGAAGTCAGAGATTTCCTTTAAGGTATTTAAAAGATCTTAACATGTATAGCTTGGAGGAAAGACGAGACAGGGGGGAAATGATAGAAACATTTAAATACGTAAAGGGAATCAACACAGTAAAGGAGGAGACTATATTTAAAAGAAGAAAAACTACCACAACAAGAGGACATAGTCTTAAATTAGAGGGACAAAGGTTTAAAAATAAGGAAGTATACTTTACTGAGAGGGTAGTGGATGCATGGAATAGCCTTCCAGCTGAAGTGGTAGAGGTTAAGGACCACTCTAGGCACCCAGACCACTTCAGCTTAATGAAGTGGTCTGGGTGCCAAGGTCCTTCTAGGGTTAACCCATTTTTTAATAAACATAGCAGTTTCAGAGAAGCTGCTATGTTTATCAATGGGTTAAGCCTTCCCCCTAATCCTCTAGTGGCTGTCTCATTGACAGCCACTAGAGGCGCTTGCGTGCTTCTCACTGTGATTTTCACAGTGAGAGCACGCCAGCGTCCATAGGAAAGCATTGAGAATGCTTTCCTATGCCACCGGCTGAATGCGCGCGCAGCTCTTGCCGCGCGTGCGCATTCAGCCCAGGAGGAGGATCGGAGGAGGATCAGAGGAGGAGAGCTCTCCGACCAGCGCTGGAAAAAGGTACGTTTTTACCCCTTTCCCCCTTCCAGAGCCGGGCGGGAGGGGGTCCCTGAGGGTGGGGGCACCCTCAGGGCACTATAGTGCCAGGAAAACGAGTATGTTTTCCTGGCACTATAGTGGTCCTTTAACACAGTAAAGGAGTTTAAGCATGAATGGGATAGGCATAAGGCTATCCTAACTATAAGATAAGGCTAGGGACTAGTGAAAGTATTTAGAAAATTGGGCAGACTAGATGGGCCGAATGGTTCTGATCTGTCGTCACATTCTATGTTTCTATGTAAGGTGCTGAGAAATCCATTTGTCATCCACATACACTGTTTGACACCCAACCTACTGTATTTAATTTTTATGCGTCCATGTGTGTGTATATATAATGTTTCATTAAACAGCGAGGTACATCACTAGAACATAATCATTTCTGTTTAGAAAATTGTGGGGAGTTTTTTGTCCAAAAAAATGATTGGACTAAGTGCAAGATATATATAACATAATTATTGTGGCCAAACTCAATGTAAGTAGCACAATGGGCTGTGATAACAATCATGTTAATCTTGGATCTAATCTCCTGTAGTTACACAGGAAGCATGCTGCCACGTTACAGATATGTTACTAGAAGATGCCACGAACGATTAGTCAGTGATGTATCTCATAAACCCGGCCCTGAGTCCCTGCAGCAGTTTCCCCCAGTTTATACCCTAACAGAATAATTCAGGATTTTTACCCCCATTATTAATCAGTAATGGACTAGGCTGCAGCTGCCGTGCCTCTCTCCTGTACCGATGTGTTGATGCGAATTGTGCTGCTTCCGAGTATACACCCCAACTGTCCTAAATTTGGTGGGATAGTGTTGTTTTTGCACACAACGTATCCACAGGTTGAACGTATCATTTGACATACCCATGGTGCACAAAAAGTCACCAGGCTTGCCTGTCTATGAGAGTGCTTCAGCAACACTCTGCCATGGGTAACCCTGCGTGGGATAGCCATCATGGCGGCCGGTCAGTCTCGGGAACATACATGTCAAGCGGACACGAGCACTTTTTGGAAGCTGCCATGCCACCATTTTGCCCAGTGTGATGGTTGGGGTCAGGAATGCTTTTCTCTTGTATTTATATTTTAGTGCGAGCTGATGTGCTTACCAAGAGGTCGATGCGATTGGATGCCTTTCTTGATTCACATTATTCATTTTCTATAGACTATGTAGCGGAGCTGCAACATTAAATCCCAATATCTCCGCTGGTAAAATAAGGTAATCCAAGGAAAGCACTGAAAATGAAGGCAATATCCCAAATCCCCCAGTAACCGGACGAAACACAGTTTCAGGGGTTGTACAGTAGTGGACTACATGGGGGACTTAACATACAGAACATTTCTCCCACCATGGACTGCTGTACGAGAGGGATACTCCCACTAGAATATCCTGTTAAGTAGATTATCCTTCATATAAAAATCTGTAACTTACATACTATTCGTGCCACTGTTCCGAATGACCGTTCGGCAGATAGCTGGGGTCTGAGCGCATACTTTGTGAAAGTACCGCTCAGATCCAAGCACAATCAGCCAAACGCCACACGAAATACACTTCAATATACATTCCTCATAAAAGTCACGAATACACAAGTGGAGAAAAAGTATCGAAAGACCGGCGCTCCCGAACGGCCTGGAAGTCTAGCGGTGTTCGTGCCATCGAGTAGCCGATTTTAGTTTGAGGCACTCGACGACCAAACACCACTGGACAAAAAGGGAATCCAAGATGGCTGCCGCCTCGTGGTTGGTAGCCGAACGCCGGCCACCCTGTGAATCAATTAATAGCCGATGGATACATTGTTGCAATCGGTTAATGGTAGCCACACGACCCCCTGTGTGTGGGTTCCCATTCAGTACTTTGTTCGTTTCACGAACGGTGTTGAAAATCACTGTTCGTGAAACTACCATATGAATGCTAGTGGCTTTCGTGCCACTAGCATTCGAAATCCCTCCTTCACATTTTAAGCAAACACATCAAACATCATATATAAACCAGTCTTCCTAGGGCAACCCTCAAAGATAAACAAAATAGTCTGAAGTGGCTAGGTATATTTTTTTTTAAACTGCGCCTGACCTTCTTGAGTTTTTTGGTCTTCATCTCGACCTCCTGTTGCAGGGATGTATAGGTCTCTCGAAGTTCCAGCGTCTCTTCGCCCTGCAGAAGCATCTGCTGTTGGATCTCTCTCTCTCGCCATTTCTAGCACAGGACACAAAAACAGCTCGAAAAATAGTAATGGGACAATTTACTAAAATAAAACCATTTCCACATAATTCAGAATTTCTTGTTTAGTAAAAATCTTCATTACCCTGTGATCCATACACATACATGCACGCTCAGCACTTTCTCCAGCAGCGTATTGTGCGAGTTTACGCCATGCAAGAGTTAAAGGAACACTATAGCGTTAGGAATGTAAACATGTATTCCTATTGCTGTAGTCTTCGTAACAATTTAGATTACTCAGCACCCCCTCCCCCAGAACTGATAAAAAAAATTAACAGTTTACTCTAGTGGCTGTCGGAGTGAATGACTGATTGTCTGAGTGACAGACACTAGAGGTGGCTTTAGGCATGCTCTAGTGGTCATGGTGCCAGGAATGCCTCGGCGTATCCTTTAGTGTAAGTAGTTAGACTGTTTAGTAGCGGTTTGATTTCTTTTCTGGGGTCCACCAGGCGTGACTCACTGCCTCTCTCTTTTCCATGGCATGTGCTAGGAGCCTGGGATAGCTCCCCTGAGAGTCCTGCTGTGCAGAGTTAGCTCAGCTGAACACGGTCAGCCAATGTGCAGAGACTTAAACCATCAGGCTCAGCACACACAGAGAGCTCCAGAAGAAGCAGGGAGCAGCGCCTGACGCACCCCAGGTAATGACTGGAACCCTTATGTTTTGACGACTTACATGGAGAGCGCAGCATGTTCGCACTATAACCACTACAGCATACTATCATGGCTATGGTGCCAAGGGTGTACTTCTAAGTCCTAACTTGATATCTCTGCTGTTTTCAAAGTTCATTCCCTGACACATTTTGTGTACATCGAGAAGGTCAGGCAAATTTTCTATAAAATGCGTTGGGAACATCCCATCCTGTCTCCTTTACCTGCTCTGCGATCTCCTGCCGCTTGATCTCCAACATTTTCTGCTGCTCGTTTGTATGGTCCATGATATTCTTCCCGCCAATCAAGAGCTTGCTCTCCATAGCCTGCAAATAAACAGGTTGTCAGTCATTCAAACTGAAAGGCAGACAGCTATAACCGAAAACACGTTAAACAATACAGATTTTTTTTAATGTTCTTTATTAAGCTTTAAACTCCGACATAAGCTGGACTTGGAACGTCTCATGCGTTTACACCGACAGAGAACCGGAAACTCTGTGACATGTATTTATCCCATCTTATATTGCAATAAAATCTATCTTTTGTTATTTTCGAGACATTTTGGGGGCTATGTACTAACAAGCTAATAATAAAAAAAAATAGCCGTAAAAATGAACAGTGCGTCCTTCGGATTTGTGGATGTATTTGGGAATTGATGAAATGTAGAATAAACTCTGTTTGATTAGTTAATTACTATTGGTGCTAAAGGCACAAACAAACAAACAAAATGAGTTAATTGTATGTTAATGGTATGTGTCAGTCTGACAGGATTCACACAAAATGTGTAACAAATTAGCCCATTAGAGAGGATGTAGCGGCCTCCAGTGATTATTAGAGTATTCATGTGGAGCACTGTGATACACTTATACACACTGCACATTACTGTGAGTTTTATTTCTGTGGAGCTCTGTAATACACTCATACACAATACACATTACTGTGAGTTTTATTGCTGTGAAGCTCTGTGATACACGCATTCTCACTGCACATTACTGGGAATTGTATTTCTGTGGAGCTCTGTGATACACGCATTCTCACTGCACATTACTGGGAATTGTATTTCTGTGGAGCTCTGTGATACACGCATTCTCACTGCACATTACTGGGAATTGTATTTTTGTGGAGCTCTGTGATACACGCATTCTCACTGCACATTACTGGGAATTGTCTTTCTGTGGAGCTCTGTGATACACGCATTCTCACTGCACATTACTGGGAATTGTATTTCTGTGGAGCTCTGTGATACACGCATTCTCACTGCACATTACTGGGAATTGTATTTCTGTGGAGCTCTGTGATCTCCATATACAAAGTATACATTCCTTGAGGGACAGACTCAGTCTAATAACTGAACATACCTTTTTACCTTTTAAGATGAGGGATGGGGGCAAGCAGCATTTTTCCTGGGAGGTAGGTTCAGTAGGTGTGTACCATCCACATTAATTATTATACAGAATAATATGTATCAAGGTTAATTAGTTAATCACTGCAAGCTACATGAACATACATACAAATACAGGGTTAATCTATCACAATTAACCCCTTCACTGCCAAGCTATTGTCGGTTAAAAAAGTGTTAGCATAGTATATAAGGATAAGACTATGGGTGCTGGGTAGATTAGCTTTGCCTGGGGGTGCAGTAAGTAAATATATCCCATTTTCTTACAATAACAATTTGTGCATTAACATCCATAATTTAACAGCCATCTGATTCTGCACAAAATATATCTGGATCTGTTACCCTTCCATTGGGGACTTACAGTATATGCTGGCGATATCAATACATTTGAATAGTACAGCAATGGTTAAATAATTATTTATTGGTAGGTCGACAGACAGACACAGGTTCAGACAATTCAGATGATAAAAAACACACAGGCTTTTATTCCCACTAACGCCCCCATCTCCATTTACAAATGGATTCATCTGCAAAGTATGAGATCACTCCCTTTACGAAGGCTCGGGGTGATATCACAAATCTCTATGAATCGATATTTTCTTATTTTATATTTCTGTGAGCAAGGACAGGCCATAATGCTTTATTAATTAAACCAGGAATTGTGCAGTTTGTCTTTTTTAGGTCAAAATATCTGGACTTGTGGATTTGTTTTTATCCGAGCTGCAATTTGTCCAACATTTGGCCGATCAGCGGGACGTCCGAATTCCGAAACTCTGATTAGCCATATGACCGAATCACAGAGCAATCAAAACAGACGAGTCATTCCAGTTGTTTGTGATTTGGTGTTCCTCCCATGGTGCGCCACCCAAAAATGTGATTGATGGTTAGGGGACAGCCATTTAAATAAATACATTGGAAATAAATAATAAATAAAAAACTCAGAGATCAGCCAGACCGAATGCTCAAAATTAAGCGAATGCTCAAATCTGAATTTATTACTTCAGAAAAAATGATTCGGCCAAACTGAGCTTTATGGCCACGCACAGGTCTAAAAACAGCCGAGGTGAAAACATTCTCCGATTCTGTATTCCATGCTCGGATGTTTTGACCTGAAATACGAGATTCTTTGTCTGTTCCCACAAGTCGTGTTTTAGTCAATAAACCCCATTATGATTTATGTATTGACAGTATTGGTGACAAGGCAGGCTTTGGATTTTGGCGACACGCTATGACATCAAGCTGCAAATATAATGGCTTGATGATGTCATACGTATTTCTTAGATGATGTCACATACTTAGCTAAGGTGATGACATATGTATAAGATAATGATATAAGGTTTACAGGATTTTATTCTGTGCGTATATACATCTTGATGGACGGACAGAATGCGAGTGGTTGGCTCCATAAAACGTGTAGTTCTGGGTTATATTTTCTAATCTGCATTTTTAGAGTCTACACTATGTATGTTTGTACTTTTCCTGTTTGTAAATAGACGTGGTTACAGTTAGAAGATTGCTGGGCAGTATATAAATTAAAACTGGTTTTACATTTTGTGGTTTGTAGAAAATAATCTGGCAAAGATTTCTCTAATGATACAGAAAGGTTTTTTTTTTTTTTATTATTATTATAATTATTAGGAAGAGCACGGGTAACAATTTTTCTTTGGTTTTTACTGCCTGTATTAGGGGTGATGTGCACTATGGTCGTTGCTGCCGCCCAGGAGTGATGGGAGTTTGAGCGCAGGACTTGTTTATTTTTGTATTTATGTTTAAACATTTATTCCCATATTGTTCCAGTCTCCTGTATGTAGAACTCCATAATCAATGGAAAGTTAAGATTTTGCTTGAAGTGGCTCTGTCACTTTTTGGTTTTTTTGCATAGTTTGGGTTTAGTGTGCGGGGACCTGGGGGTACAATCCCGGTGAGATATAGTTACCTGAACCTGTCCTACATTGGCCAGTTGCCACCATCACCATCGGGGGACATACTTCACCAACTGTAGCCTCATCTACACGGAGCGCACATCAGTGCTGTAATCTCGCGCAAGAGTACAACTCTGATATCTACGGAGGATCCTTCGCGACCACGGGAGCCTCTAAAGATATTGTTTTAGGGGAATTATCAAAATTTTGTCAAGCAGAGAAAGTAGTCCCTAGTTTGTCTCAATATATCTATTGACTATGTTGGAATTTCAGTAATTTCAATGGGGGGGGTTGACATAATAACCACGAATTTGTAATTGTTGTAGATGTTTCAATAAATGCGTCGTACAGTAAAGGACAGTGGGTAATTGTATCTGGCTTGTGATTACATCAAATTGTTTCTGTGAATGGAATACTTTTCTGCAGAAAAACCCTAAGAAAAGAACTCGAAGAGGCGCATACATTTTACTATTTGTTGCATATGTTATAGCCTCCATGGGTATCGTTTTGTAATTGATACATTTGAGTTAATATATCTCCTTTAAGTGCATTTTCTGGCTTATTGTTGTCCAGTGGGGTGGCCGTCTCTCAGCAATCTTTGGTCAGATATCAGGTGCTTCTGTATGTAGGTATTTATCCAAGAATTAAGACGACATCATATGAAGGTCCCAGACATCTAACATCACACCGTCAGCTGGTTTCACACGTTTGTTCCACCTTTGGGTGGATAAATGTTGTTTAGCCAGAAGGAATGTTTATCTGACTATTTACTAAACTGAGAATTCAGAGTGAATTTCAGATTCAAACAGCGGATCTGGAAACATTCTCTGGTTACACTTTAGCTGCGTTATATGTGAATTAACCCTGTTTTAATTAAACTAAGAACTTGCTTGTGTTTACAATTTCTGACATCACGTATGTGGCCAAACACACTCTGAGCTGGTTTAAGTGGATAAGTGTTAATCCTGACCAAAGAGGTGGCCACACAGAGCAAGACTAAATCAGAAGATGCCAACAAGACAGTCCCCCTTAAATGTAGGAAAATCAATAAAATAAACCAGAGATCTATCTATCGTTGCCACTTCTTTATGCTGTAATAGTGATACTAAGTTATCTGGGATGTAGCACCTCCAGCAGATAATTAGTTTGAATTTACTGTTACAGGTATCCCCTACAGGGCTTATTACTCTGAATCTGAAATAATTTCTAAATATTTACTTAAAAAATTGGGTCAGCATTCTTCCCATGTGTTAGTGTTGTTTATAATACATTTTCATACTTGTACTGTGACACACTGTGGGTATAACACTTTATTATTATTTATAATTTAGTTGCTATACATAGAGGTTTATTTTATTGATACCTTAGAGAGGGTTCAGAGAAGGGCTACTAAACTGGTTCATGGATTGCGGGATAAAACTTACCAGGAAAGGTTAAAGGATCTTAACATGTATAGCTTGGAGGAAAGACGAGACAGGGGGGATATGATAGAAACATTTAAATATATAAAGGGAATCAACACAGTAAAGGAGGAGACTATATTTAAAAGAAGAAAAACTACCACAACAAGAGGACATAGTCTTAAATTAGAGGGACAAAGGTTTAAAAATAATATCAGGAAGTATTACTTTACTGAGAGGGTAGTGGATGCATGGAATAGCCTTCAAGCTGAAGTGGTAGAGGTTAACACAGTAAAGGAGTTTAAGCATGCGTGGGATAGGCATAAGGCTATCCTAACTATAAGATAAGGCTAGGGACTAATGAAAGTATTTAGAAAATTGGGCAGACTAGATGGGCCGAATGGTTCTTATCTGCCGTCACATTCTATGTTTCTATGTTTCTATGTTTCTATGTTTCTATGTGTCATTTTTAAGGGATTTTCTACATCTAAATTCCTAACTCTATGTAGTTGGGGACTGTCTTGTTGGTAAGATTATTCAGGGTTAGGCCCTATTGTTGGAACTGTATCCCCCTAGGACAGGGGATCCCAACCCAATCCTCTAATACCCCCTACCAGACCAGGATTTAGGGATTACCCAGTTGTGTCTAAAGTGTTTGTTTTTCTAATCCTTGAATCCTGGACTGTGTGGGGGTACTGGAGGACTGGGTTGGGAACCACTGCCTAGGAGACCCGTTTTTCCTATTTCTTTACGATAAATCAGAAGATGCACTACAAATAGGTTTCAAGTTATATGTTATTATAATAATACACAGAGGCTATATTACGTGTAATATTAAATAATAATAATAATAATACACAGAGGCTATATTACGTGTAATATTAAATAATAATAATAATACACCGAGGCTATATTACGTGTAATATTAAATAATAATAATAATAATACACAGAGGCTATATTACGTGTAATATTAAATAATAATAATAATAATACACCGAGGCTATATTACGTGTAATATTAAATAATAATAATAATACACCGAGGCTATATTACGTGTAATCTTAATAATAATTTTAAATAATAATACAAACTGCTGACGATTTTCCTTTTAGTTTTGCTAAAAATAGTACAAACTGTCAGCAGGGCAAACCAGATGTCGGATGTCCACGAATGGCTACTAATATCTACAAACTGGACCACGTTTATCAGAAAGCCAATAGCTGAAGTAATAATCTCTGAAGCTCCCCAAATTCAGGGATACCCGCAGTGTTCCCACAAATATTACTGGGAGCGCCAGGATTGGCTGGTAGAGAGCAGCGCAGAGGCGGCAGAATTCTGAAGATTTGCAGCAAACGGCCCTTTCAGAGATATTTTGTTTCTTTTTGTATTTGTTCACTCTGTGAAATCATACATTGAGGTGCCAGCCTGGTGCCATCTTGCTGCGGTGCCCACGTTGAAAATAACTTGGTGAGATCATTAAAGGACATGAGAGGACAGGACTGGCTTTGTGCTCAGTAACAATGAATCGAGTGATGAGACGAATAGTAATTTATTGTTAATGGCCATTACTGAAATAAACTGTCTCTCTGACAAGTGGCTTTATCAGATCCTTGCAGGATTAGTCATCACAGATTGCAGGAAATACTACGATTAACGAACGATGGAACTGAAAGACCACGTTCATAAATCACACACAAAGGGAACCTCATCCACATGGTAGCAAGAATCCAGATTCAGTGTTAGTTCAGTTACAGAATTCACAGAATCCAGATTCAGTGTTGGTTCTAGTTACAGAATTCACAGACTCCAGATTCAGTGTTAGTTCTAGTTACAGAATTCACAAACTCCAGATTCAGTGTTGGTTCTAGTTACAGAATTCACAGACTCCAGATTCAGTGTTAGTTCTAGTTACAGAATTCACAGACTCCAGATTCAGTGTTGGTTCTAGTTACAGAATTCACAGACTCCAGATTCAGTGTTAGTTCTAGTTACAGAATTCACAAACTCCAGATTCAGTGTTAGTTCTAGTTACAGAATTCACAGACTCCAGATTCAGTGTTAGTTCTAGTTACAGAATTCACAGACTCCAGATTCAGTGTTAGTTCTAGTTACAGAATTCACAAACTCCAGATTCAGTGTTGGTTCTAGTTACAGAATTCACAGACTCCAGATTCAGTGTTGGTTCTAGTTACAGAATTCACAGACTCCAGATTCAGTGTTGGTTCTAGTTACAGAATTCACAGACTCCAGATTCAGTGTTGGTTCTAGTTACAGAATTCACAGACTCCAGATTCAGTGTTAGTTCTAGTTACAGAATTCACAGACTCCAGATTCAGTGTTAGTTCTAGTTACAGAATTCACAGACTCCAGATTCAGTGTTAGTTCTAGTTACAGAATTCACAGACTCCAGATTCAGTGTTAGTTCTAGTTACAGAATTCACAGACTCCAGATTCAGTGTTGGTTCTAGTTACAGAATTCACAGACTCCAGATTCAGTGTTGGTTCTAGTTACAGAATTCACAGAATCCAGATTCAGTGTTGGTTCTAGTTACAGAATTCACAGAATCCAGATTCAGTGTTAGTTCTAGTTACAGAATTCACAGACTCCAGATTCAGTGTTGGTTCTAGACTAGTTACCGAAATCTCAGATTCAGTTCCAGTCACAGTGATAGGGTTTCCAGTCTGTAGATTCTGTTCCAGTCACAGAGTTTCCAGTCTCTAGATTCAGTTCCAGTCACGGTTCCAGGGTTTTCGGTCTCTAGATTCAGTTCCAGTCACAGTTACAGAGCTTGCAGTCTGTAGATTCTGTTCCAGTCACAGGGATTTTAGTCTCTAGATTCAGCACCAGTCACAGTTATAGGGTTTTCGGTCTCTAGATTAAGTTCCAGTCACAGTTACAGGGTTTCCAGTCTCTAGATTCAGTTCCAGTCACGTTTACAGGGATTTTAGTCTCTAGATTCAGTTCCAGTCACAGTTGTAGGGTTTCCAGTCTCTAGATTCAGTTCCATTCACAGTTATAGGGTTTTTGGTCTCTAGATTAAGTTCCAGTTCCAGTGTTTCCAGTCTCTAGATTCAGCTCCAGTCACAGTTCCAGGGTTTCCAGTCTCTAGATTCAGCTCCAGTCACAGTTCCAGGGTTTCCAGTCTCTAGATTCAGCTCCAGTCACAGTTCCAGGGTTTTCAGTCTCTAGATTCAGCTCCTGTCACAGTTACAGGGTTTTTGGTCTCTAGATTCAGCTCCAGTCACAGTTACAGGGTTTTTGGTCTCTAGATTCAGCTCCAGTCACAGTTATAGGGTTTCCAGTCTCTAGCTTCAGTTCCAGTCATGGTTACAGGGATTTTAGTCTCTAGATTCAGTTCCAGGGTTTTCGGTCTCTAGATTCAGCTCCAGTCACAGTTATAGGGTTTCCAGTCTTTAGATTCAGTTCCAGTCATGGTTACAGGGATTTTAGTCTCTAGATTCAGTTCCAGGGTTTTCGGTCTCTAGATTCAGTTCCAGTTCCAGTTATAGGGTTTACAGTCTCTAGATTCAGTTCCAGTCACAGTTATAGGGTTTCCAGTCTCTAGATTCAGTTCCAGTAATGGTTACAGGGATTTTAGTCTCTAGATTCAGTTCCAGTTCCAGTTATAGGGTTTACAGTCTCTAGATTCAGTTCCAGTCACAGTTATAGGGTTTCCAGTCTCTAGATTCAGTTCCAGTCACAGTTATAGGGTTTCCAGTCTCTAGATTCAGTTCCAGTCACAGTTATAGGGTTTACAGTTTCCACAAATTTCTATTCACGTTACAGTACCTATAGTAGAGGAGTGGGGTTCTCAACCCACAAAGAATCCGGTCTTGATTCCAAATCCACACAGGAAAATGGAGAATTAGGAGGCACACCTCATGTGAGGAGATCTGAGCGACACACAGAGAGGTGTTGTGCCGCAATTGGTTGTATGTTGCTACAATGCCCAATATGTTCAGAATTAACATTTCCCATCCCGGCAGTAGTGCTAATGGGACTTCTGTAACCCTTTTTTATGAGAGTTATGCCTCAATGTCTCCCCTTCCAGTTGTGAAAGTGTTAAAAGTGAGGAGAAGAGAGAGATTACATCACACCAATGACTTCCCCTCTCATCTTCACACCCCCCACCCCAATCTGTGCTCTCAGGGGGACGTCAGGCACAATAGTGACATTTATCAGATTAGGTTAATCCATTCCTGGGCCCGCTGTGTAAGGTCAGGCCTGCATATCATGTCACCATCCTGTGTACTCCTCGTGTCCACAATGCAACGTGAGCATGACAATTAGTGAGATTAGTAAACTGTCTAATGTCAGAATACATAAAACGCTTTACGAAATCATTAATTCTGGTGATCAGATAATTTATGGGTCTAGTTGATCCCGCACTGTAAGATTTGCTCTACATTACTATACTGGGTTAATGCTGTTCCTTAACATTTAAAAGGAAAACATTAAAATTAAACGAACTAAAGAAAAATTCCTGTTTAAATATAACTGAAATATAAACCCCGGTAACTCAGCTTTGGGGCCAGATCAGGGAACAATGACATATTTGGAAACTAATGCCAAGGGTCACATGACTTCTGTCTGCCATTGAGGCCGCTTGAGCACCCTGGGAATTGTTGTCCAGAAACATCTGGAGTGCCAGGGTTAGTTGTTGCTGATGTAAAGCACGCTATCATTTTAGATGAACTATACCTTTTCCTATATAAGTATGATTCATTTCTTGGAAACATGCCGTCCATCTCTGGTGCCCCCTCCCCCTGCAGGGTTAAAGGGTTAAACAGTGACATTTCAGCCGACGCACAGCGCTGCTTCCCCGAGGGGCAATTGCCCATCTCTTCTATTGACTATAAATAGAGTAAATCTGTTTTCCTCCGCAGTAAGAACGCCCTGTTTTTCTTTCAGTTTAATAGTTGTTCCTACCATGGCTGGATTCATTAATTAATTAATAAGCCCTTTAATGTTCAGGTGATTCAAGACAGAGCTGGGAATGGAAGGCATTGGAAGCTTATTTTATTCCACAGAAAACAGATAGGATTCATACATGTTCTAAACTCACATTATTGGCAGCTTTTCGTAGGAGACAAGATATGACCTTTTTTTCATGTAGTATATGAATAGCACGTAGACAGAATAAACAATAAAAGGTAGTTACTTCTACATTCCCTGTGGATGCATGTTTTATTGGGTCTGCTAACGGCCATCCTATAGGCGCCGAGTCCCCAACATTTCCGATCCAGATGTGTGGAGGTGTTTGTAACGTTGTGTAAATTTTGCCCACTATGGTAATGTATCACTATTGTTATACATTGTGAGACGTGGTGGCTGGGGCACACTTGTGGGACACGTTAGGCCACGCGTGATGTTCTCCAACTAATAAGGCCGTCAGGAGAAAGCTGCATAGTGTGGGGCAGTGAGAATGAACACGTGGCACAATGATACAAAAAAATGGGCACTCTACTAAACGATTCTCACGTTCTCTACGTCTCCGCATAGTTTGTATACAGAGATTCGCAGGGCAGGCTGACCTGTCTGAGAGGTTCCTCAATAGTGATTATCATTTAAAGAGGTCAATAACCCACGCTTTTCACACTATACGTGGAATGTGGTCAGTAGACAATGTCGTGTGAGCTAGCGATGCCTGAGAGATGAAAACCTCTGATATTTACTAACACGTCATATTATGCAGTCACTCTATCATGGTCTGTGCCCTCTCTCCAGGCATAAGACAGGGCTTCCAATAATAGATGGATAATTTAATCATTAGTGACGAGCTGGGCCGGGAACATTAATGATATCACTTTGTTTCATGACCACCAGTAAAAGCATTGCCTCACCGCCCTCCCTTTCTCTTCCCACCCTCTGCATGCAGTTATTGATTCAGTGTCTGGTTGTCATAGCAACAGAGGCCACTCGGGCCTAATGACAGAGTCCCAGCCATGACATTGGTGGAAGTCCTTAGAAGATGGATTTGAGGGTAGATAATCCACTGATGGCCTTTATCTGATTCTCTATTCATGGTGTATAAATGTAATTCACTTTATTTCCATTTAACGTGGCTCAGATTGATAGATAAATGGAATATTCACATTTTCAACCAAGACTGAAATTTAGCTATTATAGAACTAAAGCTCCCATGATCCTTGACCTTAAGTTTTAAACCCATTCTCACATCCATCTTTAATGCTGGAAAAAAAGTGGCAGCTTTCCAGAACCCACTTATTTGACAGGACTCCTGATTCCCTAACCCTGACATCTATGATTCTCTACACACAACTCTCCTAATAATTTTACTCCAATACTCATGATTCACTTACACAACCTGATTTCCTTTCCCTAACACTCCTGTAACGGCACCCTCAGCATAAAAGGGTTAAACCGCCGTTTAGTCGATTTTCCCCTTCCAGAGATACAGACACAGCTACTGCAAAACACCAAACTCCCGAACCGCATATAAGGGAATGCTCCAAACTCCCGAACTGGATACAAAATAGCACTCCAAACTCCCGAACTGGAACCTCACGAACCTGGAACCTTCCGCTAGCAGACGAATAGGAAAGGCACCCAAGCGGCTTACAGTCCTAGCAATCAGTCTCTATAAGCATACAGTAAATCCCCCCAAAGACGAGACAAGGCTCCGTGTTGAGGGTCAAGCAGTGGTCTGTTTAATGAGGGCTACCTGCCCGGTATTTATGCAGGTCTTCCACCTGGTGGACACTCCCCTAGGGGACCAGATGGAAGACTGTGACAAAGACATTGTAGCAACCAATCACAGGGTACACACTTAGCCATTCCCCTTTCTTACCCAGAACCCTCTGCTCTGCTCAGGGAGATAATTGTGAAGTAATTCAATTATCTCCCAGGACAGAGCCTAAACGCCATTTTAGATGACAATAACAAAAAGACATAAAAATACATAACTGATACATTTTACAACATTTTACAGGCATTCAACATGTCCCCAGATAGCTAGGATCTGAGCGCACCAAAGTACCGAATAACGCTCAGATCCTATGCACACAGTCCAATCGCCGTGGAGCCAAAGTGTTCACAAAGTCAGTTTTCATACGAATGAGCTCCACGGGATTCCTATATGGGGTATGGTGTATTCAGTTCCATGAGTTAGGCGTCGAACACCGCTGTGTGTTCCCGTGTTTAAAATGGCCGCGATCTCGTGTTCAGTATACGAATGGCGGCCACCCAGCATTCGTCAATTAAGCTGCGGTTAACCGCAGCTTCTGGGAGGTTAATTGCCGACACACTCCAGCTCCCAGGTGGTCCAGTCATTTGTGCGTTAGTTCGGTAGATTGAATCTACCAACCGCCGGACAGAAAGGCACGAATAAGCCTTTTCTGCAGGGGAAAAGAAGTCTTTTAACATGGGGCCATAATCCAAAGGCAACAGACGAGCAACCAGGCTTCTCCAATGCAATGTGGCGAGATTGGTCTCGTCACAACTCCTGATTTCCTTTCTCCAACACTCCTGATTTCCGTATCCCAACACTCCTGATTTCTGTAGCCCACCACTCCTGATTTCCGTAGCCCTACACTCCTGATTCACTTACCCCTACACTTCTGATTCACTTACCCCTAAACTCCTGATTTCCATACCCCAACAGTCCTGTTTTTTGTAACCCAACACTTCTGATTCACTTACCCCAACACTCCTGATTTCCTTTCCCCAACTCTCCTGATTCAGTTACCCCAACACTCCTGATTTCCGTAGCCCAACACTCCTGATTTCCTAACCCCAAAACTCCTGATTTCCTTACCCCAACCCTCCTGATTTCCTTACCCCAACACTCCTGATTTCCGTAGCTCAATACTCCTGATTTCCGTAGCCCAACACTCCTGATTTCTGTAGCCCAACACTCCTGATTCACTTACCCCAACACTCCTGATTCACGATTCACTTACCCCCACACACTCCTGATTTCCGTAACCCAACACTCCTGATTCACTTACCCCTACAGTCCTGATTCACTTACCCCAACACTCCTGATTTCCGTAGCCCAACACCCTGATTTCCGTAGCCCAACACTCCTGATTTCCTAACCCCAAAACTCCTGATTTCCTTACCCCAACCCTCCTGATTTCCTTACCCCAACACTCCTGATTTCCGTAGCTCAATACTCCTGATTTCCGTAGCCCAACACTTCTGATTTCTGTAGCCCAACACTCCTGATTCACTTACCCCAACACTCCTGATTTCCGTACCCCAACAGTCCTGATTTCCGTAACCCAACACTCCTGATTTCCTAACCCCAAAACTCCTGATTTCCGTAGCCCAACACTCCTGATTTCCTTACCCCAACCCTCCTGATTTCCTTACCCCAACACTCCTGATTTCCGTAGCTCAATACTCCTGATTTCCTTTCCCCAAAACTCCTGATTTCCGTAGCCCAACACTCCTGATTTCTGTAGCCCAACACTTCTGATTCACTTACCCCAACAGTCCTGATTTCCGTAACCCAACACTCCTGATTTCAGTAACCCAACACTCCTGATTCACTTACCCCTAAATCCTACACCCCACATTCCTGATCCCTACACTCCTGTACACTCCGGATCCCCACTCTTTTTATCTTTACCCCAACACACCCAATTCCTACACCCCTGCACTACTTATTTCTGTACTCTAACATCCCTCTATTCCATACCATAGATTTATACACATTATAAATATACTAATTAGTGCAGAGTGTTAATGACTCAGTATAACATGTAATGCCAGTGGTGAGTTTATTGATTAGCTCAGTGTATAAAGACAATACTGGAAGGATTCCTTGAAGTCAATAGACTGTGGTAGCACATAATCCATTTATTGCGTGTGGATGATGTACAGGGCCGTTTAATGGCTGGGAGCGAAAATGATTTATGGCAAAGCAGTGAAACGCTGTAAAGTGCTAAAATGATGTAAGCGTAGTAAACCAGTTCTAGAAATATTTATTACACTAATGAATCACTTGAAATTAATTACTTTATAAAGAAAATCCAAACCTACTGAGTCAGATCAAAGTATTCTTATATCCTTTACTCAATATTTACAGCGCTGCAGAATGTGTTAGTGCTATATAATTAAAATAATACGAGTTGGACTCCAGTTAAAGGAAGTTACAGGAATTTTTCCTTAAGGCTGATTGACCTATCTTATGGGACAAGGACTAGACGAGGTTCATAAAGGTAGGTGGAAAATTGGAAGGGCGCTATATCAGGCTACAAAGTATCTATATATAATACAGATATATATTTATATAAAAGATTAGATGGCAACATAGCCGACCCATCTCCTTCTGTCACCATTAAATCCTGAATCCTTGTCTGCCTCCGTCAAAGTGTGGACACCTCGGGGGCGGAGTGAATAATCTTTTGGAAAATGTATCTTTTTATCTATACATTTACTGGAAAAAGTTAAAATGCACAACAACGTGAGTCTATATTTACCTATATGATAGGTTCTCTTAACAGCCTGAATAAATATTTGTTGCATATTGACATAACGGCTCAGCCTTATAATAAATTATTTAAAGGGACTTTCTAAAGCAGCGCAATTATTAATTATTTATTCCATTAAATCGCTCCGAGCTAGCGTGCCATTATAATTATTTCTTACAAAGGGATCCCAAACGTGATTAATGCCATCCTCTTTTTATATCCACGTTATATTTTTATAGATATTTTATAAATTATTGTACAGTAATAATTGCTAAATATATACGGAGCACATGAGGAACACTTAAATATATATATATTTGCCAATGGTAGTGTGGTGGTGTAACAATGGACAGCATGGAGACTGACCATAGACGCAGGGTTGGTTAATATTGGTAATTCATCTGTTATCACGTTTTGTTGGTGATCTGTCCAATGAGACATTGTTACTGTAGGTTACTGTGAGTTGGAGAGAATGTCCATCTTTCCTGGTCTAACTCCCCATTGCTCACCTAACCTACGGGTGCTCAGCTATCATGGCGGCTCAGACACCACTAACGTTATTTTAACGTCCAATCTCTTCCCTCTAACCACGTAAAATGGAGCACGGGGTCTATGGTCATGTAGCTGTGCCTCTCGGGTGATATCAGAATGCGCAATGAGGGGGCCCTCGATCTGAGGGACATGCTGCGCGAACTCAAGGAGCCAAGAAATCTCGTCTGTTTGATTTTCAGTAAGATCACAGACTGTGCATTGCCTGCTTTCAGGATATATATTTATATAAGTGTGCTGGTTTCATGCATTTCTTTACTTCATCCATATGTAATGAGTCAGTCTGTTCCTTTGTTCCGGGCCTCTTTTGCCCCCTTCCTCCCATACTTTAATGCATCTAATGGCCAGTGACTTATCTACGGAAAGAATCTGGATTTGGAATGTTTACATTAAACAGACGCTATAGGCACCAAAACAACTTTTATAGTGACTGCATGGGGTAAATTGGAGAACGCAGACCTCCTGCAGTAACTGTCACAGTATCCTCACGGATCACAATAGAGATTATTCGGGTATCATGACATCAAGCCAGGAAGTCTATTGTCCTAGGGCTCGTATTTCCTGGAATTCTCCTAGAAACATGGGTTAGTTGCTTTCTATAGCTATATAGTGACTGCTTTATTTAGTGACCCTCCCCCCGCGCTCTCTGCATACCGGGGGCCCGGCCGCCCTGCGACACGGTATCTACCCACTGGGCCAGCCTCTTCTCCTGGGGGGCCCAGGAGCCGGCCACTGCTTCCTCTTCAGCTCCCTCGTGCACCGCACTGATACCGGAGCCAGAAAATGACATCATATTCCGGCGCCGGTGTTCTATCAAATTTCCCTACCCGTGAAAATCCCCCACCCTCATCACTTCTGGTGAGGGAAATCAGCTGGATCCTGTGCCGCACATGCGTGCTAGCACTTCTGCTACTCCTCCACAGCAAGGTCCTGGAAGGTAAGTAAAATTAGTTTTACACTTTCATTATAGTTAGTGCATTCACTAAGCTTAGGCACACGGGACACTTAGGGTTTAATGTAAGGGTTCAAATGTTTTCAGCTGCAGGGTTAAAACTAGAGAGACCTGGCACCCAGACCACTTCATTGAGCTGATGTGATCTTGGTGTCTGTAGTGGTCCTTTAAGTGTATGTGTTAATGCATGCACTGGCCTACATACCGCGGTCGCAGCCCTGCAACCAGGTGCCCGCCGCCATGTGTTGTGGCCCCAGCCCGCTCAGAGTAAGCGCGCGCACGGGGGGGCCACGGATCAGTTTTCGCACCGGGGCCCCATGGGTTGTGTGTACGCCACTGGCTGAAGTGGTGCATCCTGTGTTATGGGTAGTGGAGGAAGTGATAGTTGCTGAGCAGGCGTGAAGGCTATTTGGAGAGGGGAAATCTTCGGGGCAGCAGCTGTGTTTTGTTTACTGTGAGAGCCACGTGTTAGAGACACTCTATACTTCCTTTTAATAGCTCTATGCAGCGTGTGTTATTAGAGCCCGTGTCAGAGGCCGTGTACCTAAGCAAGGCATTCTGGGTCAGACTGTGGCCTGCTGTGAATTCAGTCTGTGTCCTTGATGTGAGATATGATAAGGAATTAAACAATCCCAGCCCGACATGACTGGGTTTATTCATCGTTTTAATACAGCAGTGATGGTTGACCTATGATAGCCTGGCGTGTTAGGATTTGCCAGGAGCTATAAGCGATGCCAGCTATAGCACGCTGGGTATTAGACGATCGATCCCAGCCTGGCATGACAGGGTTTATTCATTGTATAATGCAGCAGTGATAGTTATCCGAGCCACGGTGAAATATACACTTTAAAAAGGAAGGAAAATTCTTCTTTTCATGATCCCGGGCATGCTACCAGGGAGGAAAGATTTACACTTTCCAAATCCAAAAACACCATTGTGTTCTGGTTCTGGTTCTCCAGCTAATCCAGGGCTGACATCTCACATACGGGCACCGTGTGCGTCTCTGCTGGCTGTACATCACGTGATGGGTTCCCAGAGTATGCACACAATCCCTATGTCAAGTGAGAGCGAGATAGGTCGGTTCCTAACAGGTTGCCAAACATACAGTGTCGGCATCGTGATATGACATGATAGCCTGGTGTGTTCTGCATTGCCAGGAGCTGTAAGTGGTGCAGCTAGCACAGAATTAATGATAAGAACTCTGCTCATCCGTAGGTGTAACGGGTGTGATATGATCCTTTTCAAGATATTTATAATCAGGACAGAACATGATAATGAATAATGAATATGGGTGGTGTGGGTATGGGAATCCTTTCTTTAATCTTTGCACTGGCGTTACTAGTCTGTGCCGTGTATTGTATAGATCAGGGGTAGTCAACCTGGTCCCTACCGCCCGGTTTGGGATTTCAGGTGGGCGGTGGTAGGTTTCTCCCCTGCTGGCCTATGCAGAGACAGCCTTGTTGTAAGCCCTCTCGGGCTGGTGAAGTGATCAAAGGTCTCCCTTACCGGCCCGCTGGCACTTAGTTCCAGCAGAGGGAGAAAGGGGCCTGTGTTCCTCCTATGAGCAGGCTGGTCAGAGAGTTGCCGCTCATTACCATGGCAACACTCCGACACAGTGCTGTGCTCGCAGGAGGACAGAAGAGTCGGCCTACAGCCACCACTGGACCACCAGGGCTTCTAGCATTATGTCCCCTCTCCCTGGGGAAAGGTAAGAAGATGCTACACACAGCATAGATCCTATGCACCCTTCACACACACACACACACACACACTACACCCCTCACACCCAGACAGACATGTTCTGAGTAGAAAACACAATCTGGAAGCAGGTCAATGTTTTTAGGTAATGGCTTGGCTATATGGATTACTGGGCTAATTTGCCACAAAATATGTTTTTTTGTTAATATTGTAATGTTTAGCTCGGGAAACAATGAACCCATTCTTCTCCCATCTGCCTGCAATATAGGTTTATAATATTTGTCTCACTCCATCAGGGTCCCCACACTGGCTATTTGCTGATCTTTCAGAATAAGAATATTGTATTAAACCCCCGATAAGCAGAGGCCACGCAAGCATATACAGAACCTGCTGGTGTATAAAACAAGAAATATCACATAGATCAGGGTGTAAAGGGTTCATCAAATCCCTGTTTTGGGTTCCTTGGACAGATACTCTCCACCAAGACACGCTACTCATAAATCACCCAATATTTTAATGTTGCGAATTATAATAAAACATGAAGGACAGTAAGAGTTCTTATCAGAGACAAATATATTGTTACTGAAAGTCTGAGTTTGCCAAGAACTGATCAGCACAGAGGGAGCAGAGCCAGGATGCGAGTGATCACCGTCCATGAACTGTCTTCAAAAATGTACGCAATTCACTGTGCGAGGATTCCAGGAAAGTGTGTCACGCACAGCCCATTGCGAACATTTATTCTTAAAGGGAAATAGCAACAATATTCTTTAAGGGAACATACCAAGCATAGAACAACCAGATTATTTTTTCTTTGCGTGATGCTAGATGTTTTGGGGTTTTTTTGCAAGAAAAAATATTAGTTAAATTTAAAAAAGCGCCTCTCATTTTTCTCTAAACAGAGGCATGTGGGAAAAATAGACAGCCATACTATTCCCATAATTCCCTGTTACTGGATTTCATGACAGATGTACACAGTGTTGCTGAGACCTCAATGGGAAGCTCTAACCACCATAACCACCACAGCACCTTCCCTCGCTGCTCTGTGAAACTGTTGTCCAGAGATTTGCCACAAACCAAAGATCCCCCAGGCTCCTGGGCTTGGCGCCTCCCTCAACATATTGTGAATATGGAAGTTATATAGCGACAAATTAATCCAATTGAGTCAGCAAATCAATTCTGCCCAGATTTGGACAAAATGATGTGTGCTAGTGGTTATGGTTGTAGCTATTGATACCATCCCTTGTTCCGTGTTATGCTCGCTTAGACACAAATCTAGGGGCCACGGCTTAGACCCTCACTCACCACATCTATAATGTAGCATTTGCAATGTCAGTTTTGTCCATACCTGATGGTTTCAGCCAGGAAATGCTTTCCAATTTGAACATAATTGACATTTCCAATGGAGAAGTGTAGTTTTTACATTAGCAATATGGTGAGCAGGTTTTTTACATGAGGGATGTGTCACAGTACCTGCAGGGGCTCCTCCTACCTCGTGTCACCACATTGCGCAATGCCTGACTTTGCGTTATATTGGCATTATGACTGACACCATCCCTCTGCGCCCTGTTGCACTGCTCATGCATATTCAACTTATAGCGTACAATCCCGATCACTCGAAGGACTGGTAATACGCAACTGCCCAGTTCTGCATGTCCATACTCTATCCTGACACTGGGAGTTCTTGGAAGTATCAAACTGCTAATAAAATTCAGTGGAACCTCAGAATAAAAACGGTCCCTTACCTAAACAATTTGGTAGTCGAACAAAAAATTTGAGAAAAAAAAGTCTTGGTACACGAACGATCCTCAGTACCCGAACAAATCATGCCACAAACATGTTCAATTATAAAGCTATGTCTCCCTTTAGACACATTTTAAATGCCAGAAGAACCGTTACCTATCCCCATCCAACCAATAATATCTCTTCTCCACTAACGCCATCACCTCTCATCATTACAGGTAAAGTGAAGTTACATTTTCATTTCATTTACTGTTTATTATTTTTTTCCTATATGATTATATGCATGTAAGGCATTATTAAACTGTAAAATTGTGCTAAAATGCCGTAGTTTTGATGGTCTGGAACTGATTCATAAAATTTACATTAATTCTTATAGGAAATGTTGATTCGGCTTTCGAACAAATTGGAACTTGCACAGCCTTCTGCAACGGATTAAGGTAAAGTTTCCTGAGGTTCCACTGTCATCTAAAATCTCAACTTTATAGTGATAGACATCACCATCTCTCCCAAACCACAGCTGTCCATGAGCCTGGTGCTTGGAATAGAAACCGCTACATGCACGGAGACTGAATCTAGCTGAGCTATTCTATATCAGGGCCAGTCTGTGCCAAGCATAGCCGCCTTCACCAGTACACTCATCCTAAAAGACGTAGTGCCAGAGGGCTGGTATATATCCCCCACCCCCAAATAATTATTTATAGTCATTAGTCCAAAAAACAGAGATCTCTTCATATTAATACCAGTTATAGTGTATAATTAAAACCCATTAATACCAGTTATAATAATTCCATCTGCCAACGCATTTTGCAAGTCATTCACATTGACTAGTGATTGTCCAGTGGCATTGGATAATGGCTAAACACGATCCATGAAACCCCGAGGCTTTAACGGACATTTTCTAAAATGTTTTACTTTTTGAAGATTAATTGAATTCTTGTCCTTTATCCCCTTCTTATTCATGGCAATGCAGTAAAAATTATGCCTAATTACATCTCAGCCTCTGGTTCTCAGTGAGTGGAATGAGGTCATCGTGTGAGCAGCAAGAGAGGACAATAGGGCGCATTCACAGGGTGGGGGCAGCGCTGCCTAAAAGGACATTACAAACCCCATAACGCCATGTATGTTCCATGAATTGGTTATGGTATAAGAGATGTGCAGTGACTCTCACACACTGTATAACCTAGAGAGGGCAGTGTGCAGTGACTCTCACACACTGTATAACATAGGGAGGGCAGTGTGCAGCGACTCTCACACAATGTATAACCCAGAGAGGGCAGTGTGCAGCGACTCTCACACAATGTATAACCTAGAGAGGGCAGTGTGCAGCGACTCTCACACACTGTATAAACTAGAGAGGGCAGTGTGCAGCGACTCACACACTGTATAACCTAGAGAGGGTGGTGTGCAGCCACTCTCACACACTGTATAACCTAGAGAGGGTGGTGTGCAGCCACCCTCACACACTGTATAACCTAGAGAGGGTGGTGTGCAGCCACTCTCACACACTGTATAACCTAGAGAGGGCAGTGTGCAGCAACTCTCACACACTGTATAACCTAGAGAGGGCAGTGACTCTTACACACTGTATAACCTAGAGAGGGCAGTGTGCAGCGACTCTCACACACTGTATAACCTAGAGAGGGCAGTGTGCAGCGACTCTCACACACTGTATAACCTAGAGAGGGCAGTGTGCAGCGACTCTCACACACTGTATAACCTAGAGAGGGCAGTGTGCAGTGACTCTCACACACTGTATAACATAGAGAGGGCAGTGTGCACTCTCACACACTGTATAACCTAGAGAGGGCAGTGTGCAGCGACTCTCACACACTGTATAACCTAGAGAGGGCAGTGTGCAGTGACTCTCACAACTGTATAACCTAGAGAGGGCAGTGTGCAGTGACTCTCACACACTGTATAACCTAGAGAGGGCGGTGTGCAGCCACTCTCACACACTGTATAACCTAGAGATGGACGTGTGCAGTGACTCACACACACTGTATAACCTAGAGAGCGCAGTGTGCAGCGACTCTCACACACTGTATAACCTAGAGAGGGCAGTGACTCTTACACACTGTATAACCTAGAGAGGGCAGTGTGCAGCGACTCTCACACACTGTATAACCTAGAGAGGGCAGTGTGCAGCGACTCTCACACACTGTATAACCTAGAGAGGGCAGTGTGCAGCGACTCTCACACACTGTATAACCTAGAAAGGGCAGTGTGCAGCGACTCTCACACACTGTATAACCTAGAGAGGGCAGTGTGCAGCGACTCTCACACACTGTATAACCTAGAAGGGCGTGTGCAGCGACTCTCACACACTGTATAACCTAGAGAGGGACGTGTGCAGCGACTCTCACACACTGTATAACCTAGAGAGGGCAGTGTGCAGCGACTCTCACACAATGTATAACCTAGAGAGGGCAGTGTGCAGTGACTCTCACAACTGTATAACCTAGAGAGGGCAGTGTGCAGTGACTCTCACACACTGTATAACCTAGAGAGGGCGGTGTGCAGCCACTCTCACACACTGTATAACCTAGAGAGGGACGTGTGCAGTGACTCACACACACTGTATAACCTAGAGAGCGCAGTGTGCAGCGACTCTCACACACTGTATAACCTAGAGAGGGCAGTGACTCTCACACACTGTATAACCTAGAGAGGGACGTGTGCAGCGACTCTCACACACTGTATAACCTAGAAAGGGACGTGTGCAGCGACTCTCACACACTGTATAACCTAGAGAGGGACGTGTGCAGCGACTCTCACACACTGTATAACCTAGAGAGGGACGTGTGCAGCGACTCTCACACACTGTATAACCTAGAGAGGGCAGTGTGCAGTGACTCTCACACACTGTATAACATAGAGAGGGCAGTGTGCAGCGACTCTCACACACTGTATAACCTAGAGAGGGCAGTGTGCAGCGACTCTCACACACTGTATAACCTAGAGAGGGCAGTGTGCAGCGACTCTCACACACTGTATAACCTAGAGAGGGACGTGTGCAGCGACTCTCACACACTGTATAACCTAGAGAGGGACGTGTGCAGCGACTCACACACTGTATAACCTAGAGAGGGCAGTGTGCAGCGACTCTCACACAATGTATAACCTAGAGAGGGCAGTGTGCAGTGACTCTCACAACTGTATAACCTAGAGAGGGCAGTGTGCAGTGACTCTCACACACTGTATAACCTAGAGAGGGCGGTGTGCAGCAACTCTCACACACTGTATAACCTAGAGAGGGACGTGTGCAGTGACTCACACACACTGTATAACCTAGAGAGCGCAGTGTGCAGCGACTCTCACACACTGTATAACCTAGAGAGGGCAGTGACTCTTACACACTGTATAACCTAGAGAGGGCAGTGTGCAGCGACTCTCACACACTGTATAACCTAGAGAGGGCAGTGTGCAGTGACTCTCACACACTGTATAACCTAGAGAGCGCAGTGTGCAGCGACTCTCACTCACTGTATAACCTAGAGAGGGCAGTGACTCTTACACACTGTATAACCTAGAGAGGGCAGTGTGCAGCGACTCTCACACACTGTATAACCTTGAAAGGGCAGTGTGCAGCGACTCTCACACACTGTATAACCTAGAGAGGGCAGTGTGCAGCGACTCTCACACACTGTATAACCTAGAAAGGGCAGTGTGCAGCGACTCTCACACACTGTATAACCTAGAGAGGGACGTGTGCAGCGACTCTCACACACTGTATAACCTAGAGAGGGCAGTGTGCAGTGACTCTCACACACTGTATAACATAGAGAGGGCAGTGTGCAGCGACTCTCACACACTGTATAACCTAGAGAGGGCAGTGTGCAGCGACTCTCACACACTGTATAACCTAGAGAGGGACGTGTGCAGCGACTCTCACACACTGTATAACCTAGAGAGGGCAGTGTGCAGCGACTCTCACACACTGTATAACCTAGAGAGGGACGTGTGCAGCGTCTCTCACACACTGTATAACCTAGAGAGGGCAGTGTGCAGCGACTCTCACACACTGTATAACCTAGAGAGGGCAGTGTGCAGCGACTCTCACACAATGTATAACCTAGAGAGGGCAGTGTGCAGTGACTCTCACAACTGTATAACCTAGAGAGGGCAGTGTGCAGTGACTCTCACACACTGTATAACCTAGAGAGGGCGGTGTGCAGCCACTCTCACACACTGTATAACCTAGAGAGGGACGTGTGCAGTGACTCACACACACTGTATAACCTAGAGAGCGCAGTGTGCAGCGACTCTCACACACTGTATAACCTAGAGAGGGCAGTGACTCTTACACACTGTATAACCTAGAGAGGGCAGTGTGCAGCGAACTGTATAACCTCGTGTGCAGCACTCTCACACACTGTATAACCTAGAGAGGGCGTGTGCAGCGACTCTCACACACTGTATAACCTAGAGAGGGCAGTGTGCAGCGACTCTCACACACTGTATAACCTAGAGAGGGACGTGTGCAGCGACTCTCACACACTGTATAACCTAGAGAGGGCAGTGTGCAGCGACTCTCACACACTGTATAACCTAGAGAGGGCAGTGTGCAGCGACTATCACACAATGTATAACCTAGAGAGGGCGGTGTGCAGTGACTCTCACAACTGTATAACCTAGAGAGGGCAGTGTGCAGTGACTCTCACACACTGTATAACCTAGAGAGGGCCCTGTGCAGCCACTCTCACACACTGTATAACCTAGAGAGGGACGTGTGCAGTGACTCACACACACTGTATAACCTAGAGAGCGCAGTGTGCAGCGACTCTCACACACTGTATAACCTAGAGAGGGCAGTGACTCTTACACACTGTATAACCTAGAGAGGGCAGTGTGCAGCGACTCTCACACACTGTATAACCTAGAAAGGGCAGTGTGCAGCGACTCTCACACACTGTATAACCTAGAGAGGGCAGTGTGCAGCGACTCTCACACACTGTATAACCTAGAGAGGGACGTGTGCAGCGTCTCTCACACACTGTATAACCTAGAGAGGGCAGTGTGCAGCGACTCTCACACACTGTATAACCTAGAGAGGGCAGTGTGCAGTGACTCTCACAACTGTATAACCTAGAGAGGGCAGTGTGCAGTGATTCTCACACACTGTATAACCTAGAGAGGGCGGTGTGCAGCCACTCTCACACACTGTATAACCTAGAGAGGGACGTGTGCAGTGACTCACACACACTGTATAACCTAGAGAGCGCAGTGTGCAGCGACTCTCACACACTGTATAACCTAGAGAGGGCAGTGACTCTTACACACTGTATAACCTAGAAAGGGCAGTGTGCAGCGACTCTCACACACTGTATAACCTAGAGAGGGCAGTGTGCAGTGACTCTCACACACTGTATAACCTAGAGAGGGCGGTGTGCAGCCACTCTCACACACTGTATAACCTAGAGAGGGACGTGTGCAGTGACTCACACACACTGTATAACCTAGAGAGCGCAGTGTGTAGCGACTCTCACACACTGTATAACCTAGAGAGGGCAGTGACTCTTACACACTGTATAACCTAGAGAGGGCAGTGTGCAGCAACTCTCACACACTGTATAACCTAGAGAGGGCAGTGTGCAGCGACTCTCACACACTGTATAACCTAGAGAGGGCAGTGTGCAGCGACTCTCACACACTGTATAACCTAGAAAGGGCAGTGTGCAGCGACTCTCACACACTGTATAACCTAGAGAGGGCAGTGTGCAGCGACTCTCACACACTGTATAACCTAGAAAGGGCAGTGTGCAGCGACTCTCACACACTGTATAACATAGAGAGGGACGTGTGCAGCGACTCTCACACACTGTATAACCTAGAGAGGGCAGTGTGCAGTGACTCTCACACACTGTATAACATAGAGAGGGCAGTGTGCAGCGACTCTCACACACTGTATAACCTAGAGAGGGACGTGTGCAGCGACTCTCACACACTGTATAACCTAGAGAGGGCAGTGTGCAGCGACTCTCACACACTATAACCCAGAGAGGGCAGTGTCTGTCCATTCACTCAGAGAATCTGCTCATTCACTCACAGCATCTGCTCATTCACATACAGTGTCTGTCCATTCACTCAGAGAATCTGCTCATTCACTCACAGCATCTGCTCATTCACATACAGTGTCGGTCCATTCACTCAGAGAATCTGCTCATTCACTCACAGCATCTGCTCATTCACATACAGTGTCTGTCCATTCACTCAGAGAATCTGCTCATTCACTCACAGTATCTGCTCATTCACATACAGTGTCTGTCCATTCACTCAGAGAATCTGCTCATTCATTAAGAATTGTATTAATAAATGTAATAATAATGAATAATATTGCATCAGCTAGGAGTGTAGTTAGCGTTTATATCCCAGGATGCATTGCAGGAGGGCCCTAGATGAGGCTTTGCAGGAGATGTCAGATTGTTCTATCTGGTAAATCCCCAGACAGGCCCTTAATAAGCTCATAGGAGACGGATGTAGGGCAGACGCTCAGGGGATCCAGCACGGGCCGATGGCAGAGCTCAGGAATAGCCTATGGTAGACTTGGCTACAAAATAGAACTACAACTCCCATGATGCCTTGCCAGTGGAAGATTTAGTTCTTTAAAAAGTTGGGGGTCACTTGTTCAAGGTTTAGTTAACTAAACAGGGAATTGTGGAGAGTTAAAAAATAAAATAATTTGCCAAATGTGGGTCAAAAAAATGTAAAACGAGTTGGGTGTCCAAGGTGGCATTTTGTCCACGTTTAATAGCGTGGCCTTAATTTTGTAGCTGTGTTTCAGACACTAGACGCAGATTCATTGGACCCCAATATTATCGCACTCACTGCTGGGGGTGGCACCTCAATTTAATTTAGCGTGGCAGAGCAGCACAAAATGAAACTTGACATCTATCCACTCGTTGTGGGTCCAGCAATCATACTATTATAGCAACACTGCAAGCATCATCCCCCTCCCCGCTGGAAGAGAACAAAGCGCTTTTGAACAGTTTGACCAGAGATCTCCTGGGCACCGCTCCCAGTCTCCACTACTAATGCAGGAAGCTCCGAATCTAGTAAACAGAGATTTGCGTTATCTCCCCCGAGCCAAGCCATGAGCTAATCCCTGTGATGCTGAAAAATCTAATTGGATGAGAGTGTTAGCTGATCTAAAAGTTTAATACATTAGCTTTCTAATACGTTTAATATACTCTTTATAACCCAAGTCATTGTATCCAAAGAACCTGGAGAGATACCTAATCAGATCACAGAAGGAACATCCCCAGTGCTGCATTCAGAGATTAGAGAGCTGAGACCGCCCCTGAGGAGCTAGACTATCGTTATCACTCAATAGCCAAACATTTTATCACATAATTCCACGTTTCCAGACTCCTCTCTCAGAATTCTATCGTAAACTCCACTCAGAGAACAAAAAAGCTCAGACACTGATTCTATGAACTTCTCTTCAAATAAAGTACAGCCAGAATGTGGCAACTGGCGATGATCAGAATGTACCTAGTCCATAGACTAGTAACACATGTGCGTCGCTGGGTTAATCAGGGGTCAGATCGCGTCGGGAATAGCACTGACTGCAAGGGCATTTAGCAACAGCTGTTGCTGTGCCCTTGTGCGTTTTTCAAACAGGGGTCCGTGCGGACAGTGCTCTGATTGGAGTACTTGTCCGCGAGGGTACTCCTAGGCGGGAAAAGCAAGTATTTAAGGCGCCCTGAGGTAAGTTCTTGGCGCCAGAAGAAAGAAGATTTACCCCTTTCTGGAGCTGTTTTCCCCGCTCTCCCTCCCTCCCTATGCATTTGTCGTGGTCTTTTATTGGGGTTGAGGTCACCTGCCTAATTTAACCCCTTAACGCCATTACAGCGTTCTATGCCGTCCAGCATTAAAAGGGCTTTAAAGCCGTTGCGGCGGCATAGAACGCTGTAACGGCTTTCTGCCCCTGGAGGTCCGATGGACTTACCTCCACCGCGATCCTCTTTCGGAGGGCTGCCTGACAGCCCGGGCAGCCCTCCCCCGGCAAATGAGGCCCCTGGGGGCCATGTGATCGCTCTCAAAGAGCGATCACATGGCCCCCTATAGCTGGCTGTGGATCTTCCAGCAGGGGGCTGTCTGAAATGTCAGACAGTCCCCTTGCTGGTGGGAAAGTAAAAAAAAAAAAAAAAGAATTAAAAATGTTTAAAATAAAATAGAAATTTATTTATATATATAATATATGTATATCTATTATATATATAATATATATATATATATATATATACATATTATATATATGTAACGTCATACAAAGTGTATTTTAATATTAATATAAGTACATATATTAGTATTAAAATACACTTAGAATGACGTTACATATATATATATGTATAATTACAATTAAATACATAAAATAATAAAATAAATAAAATATTGAAACAAAATTTAATATAAATTATATATTCATATGTAATTTCATTCTAGCTATATTTTTTTATTAATATATATATATTGGTAACAAAATACACTTAGAATGACATTCTATATATATCTATCTATATATAAAATACAAATAACCGCAAATATATATATATAGATAAATACATATAATTACATAAAAGATTATATTAGTGTACACGTAGAATTTAAATACCTATAAATGCATATATATTAAAATTCTACGCGTATATTTAAGTAATCTTTTAACCTAATTATGTGATTTGATTAATTAAAATTTGACTGACATGCCTGACAACACAGGGAGAAAGTGCAGAGAATTTAATTCGCAAGCACTATATTTGACCCTGTAACTCTCCAAGACACCATAAAAGCTGTACATAGGGGGTACTGTTTTACTCGGGAGACTTCGCTGAACTCAAATATTAGTGTTTCAAACTGGTAAATTGTATTACAACGATGATATTTTAAGTAAAAGTTAGGTTTTTTTGCATTTTTTACAAACAAACGGCACTTTTATGCACTATATTATTGTTGTAATATGTTTTACTGTTTTAAAACACTAATATTTATGTTTAGTGAAGTCTCCCGAGAATAACAGTACCCCCATGTACAGGTTTTATGGTGTTTTGGAAAATTAGAGAGTCACATATAAGGCTTGCATTTCATTTTTTTGATTGAAATTGAAATTTGCCAGGTTGGTTATGTTGCCTTTGAGAGCTCATGGTAGCCCAGGAATGAGAATTACCCCCATGATGGCATACCATTTGCAAAAGTAGACAACCCAAGGTATTGCAAGTGGGGTATGTCCAGTCTTTCTGAGTAGCCACTTAGTCACAAAACAATGGTCAAATATTTCTCAAATTTTTTTAAATTGTATTCATAATAAATTATGTTCCATATATGAATAGTTAATGATAAATTAAAGCCCTGTTTCTCCTGAATAAAATGATATATAATAAGTGTTGGTGCATATAATGTGACAGCGGTGAATTACGGTTGAACAGACATATAGCGCAAATTCCAGTTTTTGTTTACGTTTTGTTTTGATCAGAACGTGCACTATTGACTCCGTCCTGAAGGGGTTAAAGGGGGGTGGACTAGCTGAGTTTATGATCATTTGGTTGAAGTTCTGGCTAATAGGGCGGAACTCTGGTAATTCTCTGGGGTTTTAAATAGCGGAGATTTTTGGTGAACGCTCTGGGGGTTTAAAAACCGGAGTTGGTTTGATTATAAAGTTATTAAGTGTTGGTTGTATTATATTAAAACTAAATAAAAGACCACGGTCTTTTCTGCAACATTTCTGAGTCAGTGTCTTATTTATTATTATGTATCTATATGTTTGTTTCAATGTTTATTATTATTGTTATTAACCATGTATCAGTCTGATTTAACCCCTGCTGAGCACAAGTAAAGATGCGAATGTTCAGGATGCGCAATGGGACACATTAATCAATCGTTTAGGATAGATAACTCAGTATTGAACACAGCTCCCTGGGACCGGAGCACCTACATCTATCAAAACATGTTCATACACCACTCAGTGCCATAACCCCTTGCTTTACATCCAATCATATAGTATGGAGGTCCAGCATGTATTGTCCGTCTGTCCTGCGGGAGGGACCGGGAGATCTGCACCTCCAGTGGCACAGACCTCTTCCACCTGCTTCGATTTACGTGCTAAGGAGATAAGTTATTGTATCCCTCTCTCTGATACAGAGCATGGAGTAGAGGGAACGTGAAGGGTAGATGGTGACGTCACCGTTTATATATCCCATTTATATATATAATGTATTATGGGATGTTATTTCAGGAGTGAAAGCACACTTGTATTGTACGGACACACAAATTACGTGACACAGGAAGCTCACCGTTTTCGCACAGGACATGTCACATATGGAAATGGAATAGATTCCTGAGACCGGAACCAACGCTGTTTGCAAATAACTGCACATCATCTGGGAGTACTTTCCTCTATCTAATCAGCAGCCAGAAGTAATGATCTGCCCATATGGTCTGGGCTTAACCCTTAACTAGAATAATAGCTAGCATGATTTGCAGAAAATACATAGGGCAGCAATAAACAGACATTGTCTGCCATCAGCCATCAATAGAGAGACAGCATAGCTCTCATTGTGATAGTGCTACACAAAGGACATCGCATAATGCCATAAACTATCCCCATAATTTACAAAGATGCACTGCAGGCACTGTAAGCCATCTCATTGAAGTGGTTATAGTGCCTGGAGTCCCCTGGCGCTGTCCCTCCATTCAGTGTTAAACCATTCCATCTCATTGAAGTGGTTATAGTGCCTGGAGTCCCTGACGCTGTCCCTCCATTCAGTGTTAAACCATTCCATCTCATTGAAGTGGTTATAGTGCCTGGAGTCCCCTGGCGTTGTCCCTCCATTCAGTGTTAAACCATTCTATCTCATTGAAGTGGTTATAGTGCCTGGAGTCCCCTGGCGCTGTCCCTCCATTCAGTGTTAAACCATTCTATCTCATTGAAGTGGTTATAGTGCCTGGAGTCCCCTGACGCTGTCCCTCCATTCAGTGTTAAACCATTCTATCTCATCGAAGTGGTTATAGTGCCTGGAGTCCCCTGACGCTGTCCCTCCATTCAGTGTTAAACCATTCTATCTCATTGAAGTGGTTATAGTGCCTGCAGTCCCCTGACGCTGTCCCTCCATTCAGTGTTAAACCATTCTATCTTATCGAAGTGGTTATAGTGCCTGGAATCCCCTGACGCTGTCCCTCCATTCAGTGTTAAACCATTCTATCTCATTGAAGTGGTTATAGTGCCTGGAGTTCCCTGGCCCTGTCCCTCCATTCAGTGTTAAACCATTCTATCTCATTGAAGTGGTTATAGTGCCTGGAGTCCCCTGGCGCTGTCCCTCCATTCAGTGTTAAACCATTCCATCTCATTGAAGTGGTTATAGTGCCTGGAGTCCCCTGGTGCTGTCCATCCAATCAGTGTTAAACCCTTTTTGAGCGGTCAGCTGACAATCACAGTCACCCATTGCTGATCAGGCTAATGCTTCCTCATAATACCAAGCAGCACAGAGGGGCAGGGGACTGGGAACTCTTGATTAGCATTAAAATATTAAAATGGTTTATTGTTGAATGGAAGGACGGCACCAGGGGACTCCAGGCAGTATAACCACTTCAGTGAGATAAAGCAGTTACAATGCCATCAGTGTCTCTTTAATGTGTTTTTGTGTAGTTTTTTGGGGAGCTGTAATTGACTTACTGATTTTATAATGGAGGATACAAACATGGGGTCTGTCTGGCAGACAATGAGTTAATGATACGAGAAAACGTGAGGGACATGTGATGTCAGACATTCATGGAATATTTATACATTGTGTAGATAATGAAGATACAAATATATGTGAAACCTACCAATCCAAAATCATAAAGGATGGAAAAAAAGTATCACTTAATGTCTTTTTTAAATTATTATTTCAACTTTATTTAGGCTTATATTTACAGCAACTATGTGACAGATTTCAACGCTCTCTGTGAACAACTTCATTTCTGCTCAGAGCAAAGGTTTCTTAGACTTGTAGATGCCAAAACAGACGTTTGGAATCATTAGCAATCATCTCTTCTAAAACCTAACAGAAAAAGCATGCTCACCGCAGCTCCCCACACCTCCTTTAACACTCACTACCAGAGCAGCATGCTTACTGCAGCCCCCCACACCTCCTATAACACACACTACCTGAGCAGCACCCTCACTGCAGCTCCCACACCTCCTATAACCCACACTTCCTGAGCAACACGCTTACTGCAGCCCCCCACACCTCCTATAACTCACACTACCTGAGCAGCACCCTCACTGCAGCTCCCACACCTCCTATAACACACACTACCTGAGCAGCACCCTCACTGCAGCTCCCACACCTCCTATAACCCACACTACCTGAGCAGCACCCTCACTGCAGCTCCCCACACCTCCCATAACCCACACTACTCTGAGCAGCATGCTCACTGCAGCCCCCACACCCTCCTATAACACACACTACCTGAGTAGCACCCCACTGCAGCTCCCACACCTCCTATAACACACACTACCTGAGCAGCACCTGCAGCTCCCACACCTCCTATAACCACACTAACCACCCGAGCAGCACCCCACCGCAGCTCCCACACCTACTATAGCACACTACCTGAGCAACACACTCACTGCAGCTCCCCACACCCCCTTTAACACACACTACCTGAGCAGCACAACCACTGCAGCTCCCCACACCTCCTATAATCCACACTATCTGAGCAGCACCCTCACTGCAGCTCCCCACACCTCCTATAACCCACACTACCTGAGCAGCATGCTCACTGCAGCTCCCCACACCTCCTATAACACACACTGCCTGAGCAGCACCCTCACTGCAGCTCCCACACCTCCTATAACACACACTACCTGAGCAGCACCCTCGCTGCAGCTCCCCACACCTCCTATAACCCACACTACCTGAGCAGCACCCTCACTGCAGCTCCCCACACTTCCTATAACACTCACTACCTGAGCAGCATGCTCACTGCAGCTCCCCACACCTCCTATAACACACTACCCGAGCAGTACCCTCACTGCAGCCCCCCAAACCTCCTATAACACACACTACCTGAGCAGCACACTCACTGCAGCTCCCCACACCTCCTATAACACACACTACCTGAGCAGCACGCTCACTTCAGCTCCCCACACCTCCTATAACACACACTACCTGAGCAGCACACTCACTGCAGCTCCCCACACCTCCTATAATACACACTACCTGAGCAGCACACTCACTGCAACACCTCCTAACCCACACTACCTGAGCAGCATGCTCACTGCAGCCTCACACCTCCCATAACACTGACACCACCTGCAGCACCCCTCACTGCAGCCCCACACCTCCTATAACCACACCACCTGAGCAGCAACCCCACTGCAGCCCCTCACACCCCATAAATCACACTACCTGAGCAGCATGCTCACCGCAGCCCCCACACCTCCTATAACCCACACTACCTGAGCAGCACGCCACTGCAGCTCCACCCTCCTATAACCCATACTACCTGAGCAGCACCTCACTGCAGCTCCCCACACCTCCTATAACCCACACTACCTGAGCAGCATGCTCACTGCAGCTCCCCACACCTCCTATAACCCATACTACCTGAGCAGCACCCTCACTGCAGCTCCCCACACCTCCTATAACCCACACTACCTGAGCAGCATGCTCACTGCAGCTCCCCACACCTCCTATAACCCATACTACCTGAGCAGCACCCTCACTGCAGCTCCCCACACCTCCTATAACCCACACTATCTGAGCAGCACCCTCACTGCAGCTCCTCACACTTCCTATAACCCATACTACCTGAGCAGCACCCTCACTGCAGCTCCCCACACCTCCTATAACCCACACTACCTGAGCAGCACCCTCACTGCAGCTCCCCACACCTCCTATAACACACACTACCTGAGCAGCATGCTCACTGCAGCTCCCCACACCTCCTATAACCCACACTACCCGAGCAGCACCCTCACTGCAGCCCCCCACACCTCCTATAACCCACACTACCTGAGCAGCATGCTCACTGCAGGCCCCCATACCTCCTATAACCCACACTATATGATCTGCACACTCACTCATTTGTAAGGAAGACCCTGTGATGCATTTAGAAAGGGAGAACATGGCCTAAGGCATAATGTCACGGTCTTTGTAGACAAAAGGGACAGGATTGAATGACAAAACAATGAGTTAGTCAGCTCACAGGATATTGTTCTACAGAAACAAGCAGCAGGCACTGATCTAAAGAGCTTACAGTCACTGTATTCCCTGTGTGTAGGAGATTGCAATCTACAGAGCATGTTGTTGGGTTATCTCGGACAATGGTTCTCTTGACTAAGCTTGTTCCATCCCTGGGGAGATGGGAGGATTTCACGGCCGTTTAGTAATCTGTGCTAATGAACCCTCAGATTGAGCACAGAATTCCTGCTGAATGAGAAATCTCCAAACTGTGAGATCGGGCGACACTAACTGGTGTATCTTTGGAATTCTGACATTCAAAGTAAAGGGCATTTATCTAGAATTTAGTACAAACATCGGATTTACTTGTATACAAACTGACTCTAATTAATAATGGATTTGTAAATTCTTTACTCAGACTTTTTATAGCAGATAAAGTAAAGGTCTTCTAACAACAGTGGGGACTGGACACCCCTTATCTATTGCAAATTAGAATAATGAGGATAATCTATGCTGACCGATATCTGGAAAAAATTCAAACAAACAGAAATGGTTTGAGAGATCTTTTCAAAGTGCACCTTGAGTGGAGGATGGACGACTTTCTCTGATTTACGTTCACCTTCCAAGTCCTGATTATAACCCCAATGCTATTTCCTTTTTTTCCAGAAATGCTGTAGCAGGACTGCCATCAGACATTTTGGGAATCACGGTTAGGGCCCACCCCTGAGTTTGCCCACAGAGATGGGTAAGTGTCGGGGTGGGTAAGTGTATGTGTGTATGCATATAGTGGGTATAGACAGAAGCTGCACTCTAGAATAGTCCAGAATGAATGGGATGCATTAAAGTGAGCTTGCCATGACAGATTCACTATAACTACAACGCACAGATAAATGATAAATAAATTTATAATGTAATTTAGATATGACTCCACCTGTCCCCCCCACCCCAGTGCGTAGCTGCTCATTTATTGTGTTACACGAATGCAGGGCCTTTTATCAAGTTTGTGAAATGGCCAGCAGATGTATATACGGCGTGAGATTGGGGGCCCATTATTCCGGGGTTAAATAGTAAGAAGGACCTAAATATGGCTCAGCCCCTGCTCCAACCTGTATCTCCCCCCATTCCATGGATTTCATTCCTGTATCCCTTTGTCAGTGTATGAGAAGCTCCCACCAAATGGATCAAAGCCGATGAAACAATGATAGGAGAGCTCTCTGGATCTCTCTGAATTATTTGTGTAAAGACCTATATCCACAGTTGAGCTCACTGTGCCAAGACCTGGCTGGCGTGTGACAGGACAAATCCTACATCTCTATAGATTTTGATGAACGCCTCTGTGTTTTCTAGCTTTACTGATGTCTTCTGTTTTAAGTCAGCATAGGTATCTCCACTATACCTTCCTTGTAGCTGAAATAAGCAGTATAATAATCCAAGACCTCCCCCGCCCCCCAACTAGATGACACATAGTTCTGGGAGTCAACTGATTTTATTTTGGCCACACATGGCTTTTATGCACAAACCCCTACATGGGGTCTCCATATTGAAAATACAGGATCCTCTGTGCCTGAGAGCTAATTGCTTGACTATAACTCAATTATCTCTCAGGTACAGAAAAATATACAATATTCTAAAACACCCTAATAACTTTGGAACCCCACGAAAGTCATGTCACCAAATAGCTTTAATCTGAGTGCACATTTTGCCGAAATATCACTCTGATCCCTTTGTTGGTTCGGGAACGCCATTCGAATGACGTTTTGACCGGTCGACCACAAAGTAATGCCCCAAAACAGTTCAAGAGAAACAAGACAACAACCGGTCATCTTTCGGGGGTTCTCACGTGAACACCAATGGCTGTTAGGTAGCAAATGCTCCCCCTGTTCGGTAGTTCATGTCCGAAAACAGTTCCACGCTGTCGACGACCATGAACTGCTGCCCGTGTTTGGGAGAAAAAATGACCACCAATTGTTTGAACACATGCGTTTGGTCATACAAACAGCGGCCACACAGGGAAAACACTTGAACTAATTACCAATTTGTGGTTAACAGCCAGGGGTGGTCGGTGATTAAAAGATGCAAACAAGAGGCCACACAGAGAGGGGGTTCGGTAAACGAACCCGGGTGTACAGACAAACGAACAAAGGGAATAAAAGTGTAGTTGGGTCCCCTATTCCGCTACAGTGACTTTAAGCACTCAGTATTACAGGACATTTCTTCTATATAAGAGTTTCCAAGCTCTAACCCGGGATCCTGTATAAACATTGCATTTTGAATACTGAGCATTTTACAGAGATAGGGCTTGTCGGGATTAAGGGCTGAAAGACGCTATAGATTGTAGCTCCTTTCACTCTTAGGCTGGCCGCAGCATCTTGAAGGCAGTTACCCAAACCCGAAATCTTACATTACCCTACTTAGCACCATAGACCCCCAAAGATTATTGCAAAGCCCCTGTAATCTCACTGTAGTAATGTAGGCTTGTTGCATGGGTCCACTGCTCTATTATGGATAACAGCACTGACATAGTAACGCAGTAATCTTGTGTTAGACATTTTCACTTAATGTGTGGCTGTGAGTCTCCAAACCACCACAAATGTCTCAGAGCGCAGCAGAAGGACTCTCTCAAGGGAAGAAATAACCCAAAATGTCATAGCCCGTGTGCCTTTAATAGCATGTTTACACTACTATTATTCAAGGCGATTCTTGGAGGGGGGTCAGAAATGGGATTCTGGAGAAATATACCCAGAACTGTGAGTTAGGTCTACAAATTAGGATTGACCCCCTAGATCTGTGACTGCTGGCCATTATAGAAAGGTTACATTTTAAAACTAGTATATTTTGGGGGTTTTATAGCCTTTAACCCAACACTGTAGAAAAACAACAATTATATCCATTCTTATCCAGTGCTGCAGTAATCTTAGAGGAGACTGGAGTACCTCACACAGCTTCGTCGATTACTCTCCTAGCTTGTCCCTTATTACCAGTGTATGAGAGGGGAGTGACCACTCACGTATGTGTCCATCCTGACATTTGAGAGCTTGTTAGGCCCATCCCTGTTATGTCCACAGAGGATGAAGCTCCTGACTGATCTGTTTTGTAGTCTTCTGTCACGATCTGGAAGTCAACCTGGCAATGAGACTGGTTCTAACATCTACAGACTTCAGACTGGGGAATCTGTCCCAAGTACAGATTAACTTACTCCTTGTAGGCAGATAGCCACACACAAGTTAGTCCAACCCCTGAGGAACATCAAACTTCACCTCTTTGGTACTTTCCTACTTACACAATCCTGATCATTAAATTAATGAAGAGCAGTCACCTTGGGAACCACTGGAATGTTTATACGGGCTCTCCATGTCTCCACATACCAGTATCGTATAGCTTGTGAGGAGAACTTAAAGTAGAAATATAATTTTTCCAACAATCTGGCTCAAGCAATGTACACACATTTTATCTTCTAAAGGAGGGGTAGGCACTCATCATCACACATGATGTTACGGACTACATCTCCTATAATGCTGTACACAACTTCTGGAGGGCCAAAGGTTGCCTAACCCTACTTAAAGCATCCACATTTTCCAGGTGCAGTCAAATAATTCCTCCCTGATTTTCACTCCATTCTAGCTGCTGCGATGAAGAATCTGATAGCTTTTATTCTAATTTGGTACCATTTGGTACAGTGAATGTGTGGCCTCCGATGACAACATACATGTATTTATTATGTATGAGAATCACAGAATAGCGTGCAGTGCTGAGTGTAAAGGGATTAGATAAAGAGAAATAGATTTAGGAAGAAATACAGAGAGAGACAAAAATAGATTGGGTTTATTCACTAAACAGATAACTGAAAATATTAGGGCCAAGTAGTTACGTTGGAAAAATATCTTATTTGGGAGAATTTTTGTTGTTTTCCTATTATTTAGAATTAAAACGTCCAAGCACACGTTAACTCAATTTAAACACAATTTACAGTGAAGTTATTAACCCCGTAAGCGGAAGTCTGTGATGGATACAAAGAAGTAGAGACGAATGGGCAGATAGACGGATAGACAGACAGAACGAGCATTATTTAGAATGTTAATGATTATGCTAAAAATGTTAAATTGTAGTTTAGAGTTTACACAGAGCTGAGATTCGTCCCTGAGCACGGCTGATTTAAAGGGACACAAAACGATGGCCTACTGTAACCTGTTGGAGTCTTTCTATACTAAACAGTACTGTGATTGGTCAGCAGACAGTGATGTTAACCCTTAAACATGCTGCTAGCAGTTTACTACCAAGTATCTTGGTGTTAACCCCTTCCTGACAGGTGGCTTGCCCCGACTGGGAGTCATAGGAAGAGGTTACACAAGACACAGAGTTAGTACTTAGTCCGGTGTCCAGGTCCCAGAAGTTTACCACCAAGGTCTCTTGCCATTTTATTTACTTTAACCCTTTAATCCCGGGAGAGTAATCCCTTAAAAAGAACTAAACAGAAACTGTCTAACGAGCCCAGAAAGGATTGCCATGGATGGGAGCAGATATTGGGTGAGACTGGATCACACACACTCATCAGTAACTGATCTCACTGATCCATCGGGAATTAATTCTGCTTATACCTGGTGGCTGTGTCAATGCTTGCATCAGTCAGGGGGACCTACTTATGGAACCATCAAACACAATATTATTGTACATTATATGACAACACAACCTATTTTAAACAACATAAATTTCACTGAAGAGGGCTCTTCCAAATGCTTCTTGTCTGAAGTGCAGTTAGGTCTTAGAGTAGAACCTACCTGGGACCCGTAGACTATAAGCTTGTTTGAGCCGGTCCTCTTCAACCTATCGTTCCTGAAAGTTTTTTTGTATTTGTCCTATTTATAGTTAAATTCCTCCCGCTTATAATATTGTAAAGCGCTACATAATCTGTTGGTGCTATATAAATGGCAATTATAATAATAATAAAAATGAGCAAATATAACCAGTCTCAATGAAACTAGAGGATCTTACCTTGAATTTCACGGCTAACAGCTCTGTGGCTTTTCGCTCTTTAGATAGGTCCTCCATCATCTTCTCTTTCTCCTCAATAAGCTTTAACTTCTCATCCGCCAGTAAACTGTGGTCATCTTGTATGGCGGCCTTCTCCTGTTCAAGCCTTTCAGTTTGCTCTTTCAGGTAACACCCCACATTTTTATCAATTAAGTTCTCATCATTGTCTTCTTCCACCTCTGTGTCCATGATACTTTCTCCATCTACTGATTTTTTCCTGCGGCTGTTTCTTCTCTTCTTCTTGCTCAGCATCCCTCTTTTCTCCAGTTGTGCCTTCAGTCTAGCAATTTCTTCCTGGAACTCCCGCAACAGAGTATCCTTGGGGTCCTCATTGATTCTTGGCTTGTTCTTAATGTTTTTGGCCCTGTTGGCAAACCTGAGAGTAGACAAGGTCTCATCATAATGATGAGATGCAGGGCCCATAGTGGCAACCATTATGGTTTTGGCATTACCACCCAGAGAGTCCTGGAGCAAGCGGGTCAGTTTAGAGTCTCGGTAAGGAATGTGGGTGCTCCTGCCATCTACCAGGGCTGATATCACATTTCCCAAAGCGGAAAGGGAAAGATTGATTTTGGAAGCTTCTTTTGGCCTTTCACCATTCACTACTGTTTTGCTCTGTCGCTCGCTGCCAGCCAGGTCCACCAGGTTGAGTTTCCCCACTCGGATATGTTCCTCTCCATCCACACCTAGTTCACTGCATTCTATTGTGATGACAAAAATTGTGTGGGACCTAGAACTGTGCTCATTCATGTTGGTACAGGCCACTGACCGAGACTGATTACCCAGGTTCATCACATGCTCGATCTCCTTCACATTCTTGGTCACAAATGAAGAGAGGTCTTTGATGTAAACTCCAGTTTCGGGATTCTCTTTGAGTTCTAGCTTCTTATTCTGATCCCTGCTCAGGAGGTCTCTTATCTCTTCTTGGTAGATCTCAAGGTAAGATGCCCTCACCAAATACTGTTGGTTTTGGGACCGTGATATATGAGTGAAAATATGGTCAAAGGCATATGGTATGACCCCCCTTTTCTCTTGCTCGGCCCAAACACCTTGCATTGTGTAGGTCTTCCCTGTGCCAGTTTGCCCATAAGCAAATAAGGTGCCGTTAAACCCTTGCAAGACAGAATCTATAAGGGGCCTGACCGTCTCGTCATACAAATCAGCCTGTTTGGAGTTGGCATCATACACAGCGTCAAATGTGAACGTCTTTGGCAGTTCCACTGGATTTGCTCTGGGATGCCGGATGGTCACCTGCCCCAGCTTAACATCCATAGACACAATGCTGTCATACCCAGCTGCCTCCTCTTTCCTATTGATGGGGCGGCATCGAACCACCACCTTCAGCGCCTCGCTGCTCTTGGGTTTACTGCCCATTTTGTCCCCCTCCCTTCCTGTGTCTGATGCTCTTGTTTATTCCAAGCAGCACACCTAGAACCAGACACGTAGGGCCAATATCTCCAATCGTCTAATTCATCGATGCATGGAGATAGACCTCTCTGGTGTATTCCTCCTCCACCTCACCTTTTCTTTGCTGAGCAGAAGGATTTAACAGCCATGAGTCCCTGGCAGCTGGATGCCCATTGCACATTGTTCCATGGGTTCCGTGGAAATGACTATTCTTTCATTTCTCCGTAATGTACCTTCTCCTGAGACCCCCAATGCGTCCCCCCCAAAAACCATTCACAACAAAAGCAGGGGACGATTACAAAATGAAATAAATAAATGTTTCAGCCAGTGGGTGTCATTGGCCAATTTGGAAGATTATCCGTGGTTTCCTGAGAGGCAGCTGGAAACGCCTAGGAGACTGTCAGCTGTGGATGCTCATTGCTTGCAGTGTGACCGCTGCTGTGGGAGAATGACAGGGAAAAACAGGCAGAGGGGCTGGGCGGGATCAGGGCTGCTGCTGCTGTACGGCTCGGGAGGGGAGAGGAGGGGTGAAGATGCCTCTACATTTTGCTGGCAGGAAGGAGCAGGCTGTCAGATATCACAATAACACACACAGCAGCCTTCATATCAAACCCCACCCACCCACTGCCTGACCCCATGGGAAACGTGATCCTGCACAGGAATTCTGGGGGCTGTAGTTCTGCAGAGAAGAGACAATGGCAAGCAATGGTTGATGGAGAATAGACAGGAAGGGTAGACCTGGCTTCATTGATGATGTTGAGGGAGATGATGATGAATCGGTGTCCCGGTGCTCATGTCCATTGAACGTCTGGCTCACTGCGTGTTTTCCAGACCGGTCCTCGAGACCCACCAACATTCCAGGTTTTGTCAGGATCTCCATTGGAATAAAACAGGGAAATACATAAATCCTGGACTGTTGGTGGCCCATGAGAACTGGGATCCACTGGTTTACAGGACGGTGTCTTTAATAACGGTGCTGTGATAACGCTGAGCGCTGTGTGAGCGGCACTGTGATGGTGCTGCATTGGTAGTAGCACAGTATCATTATAGCGCCATTCAGAGCGGAGTATTACTAAGGGATTATCTAGGGTTAGGAAGTGCCAGTGCTCTGGACTGTAACTCCCATCATACACAGTCAGGTGAGATCCACAGCATGGGTTAATTGCATTAGATTAGGATGAGCAAAGCACTATTATTTCATTTATTATATACCATATATATACCATATACAACTGGCGTCAGTTGTGTGTAGCTCATCACAGAGCTCCACAACAGTTAAAAATTCACTAATGTGCAGTCTATATGAGTGTATCACAGAGCTCCACATCATTATAGTTCACAGTAATGTATTAGTGTATCACAGAGCTCCACAATTATAAAATTCACAGTAGTGTGCAGAATGTATGAGTGTATCACAGAGCTCCATTGTAATGTGCAGTGTGTATCAATGTATTACAGAGCTCCACAGCAATAAATCTCACAATAATGTGTAGTATGCACAAGTGTTTCACAGAGCTCCAAAGTAATATGCAGTGTACATGAATGTATCACAGAGCTCCACAGCAATAAAACTCACAGTAACATGAAGTGTTTATGAGGATATCACAGAGCTCAATGATAATGTGCAGTGTGTATAAGAGATCACAGAGCTCCGCAGCAATAAAACTCGCAATAATGTGCAGTATGTATGAGTGTATCACAGAGCTCCACAGCAATAAAACTCACACTAATGGGCAGTGTGTATGAGGGTATCACAGAGCTCCACAGCACTAAAACTCACAGTAATGTACCGTGAGTATGAGTGTATCACAGAGCTCCACAGCAATAAAATTCACAGTAATGTGCAGTATGGATGAGTGTATCACAGAGCTCCACAACAATAAATAGTAATATTACATGAGTGCATCACAGAGCTCTACAACACTATAGCTGACACCAATGTGCTGTGTGTATTTGTGTTTCAGAGCTCCACAACAATAAAACTCATAATAATAAGTCTGTATGGGTACATCACAGAGCTCCATAACAAATACAAAATCACACCTATATGCAGTGTGCATGAATGTGTCACAGAGCTCCTCAGCTATATTAAATGGTAAAAATGCAGCCTATATACAAACAGCAAATATACATAATGAACAGCTAGCTGTGTGTGAACGATGGGTGTATCTGCACTGAGAAACAGTGTGTGAATGCAGATGTTCATATATAACCCTGCATTCACACGCTAGTACACCACACATATATAACCCTGCATTCACACGCTAGTACACCACACATATATAACCCTGAATTCACACGCTAGTACACCACACATACATAACCCTGCATTCACACGCTAGTACACCACACATATATAACCCTGCATTCACACGCTAGTACACCACACATATATAACCCTGCATTCACACGCTAGTACACCACACATAGATAACCCTGCATTCACACGCTAGTACACCACACATACATAACCCTGCATTCACACACTAGTACACCACACATATATAACCCTGCATTCACACGCTAGTACACCACACATACATAACCCTGCATTCACACGCTAGTACACCACACATATATAACCCTGCATACACACGCTAGTACACCACACATATATAACCCTGCATTCACACGCTAGTACACCATACATATATAACCCTGCATTCACACGCTAGTACACCACACATAACCCTGCATTCACACGCTAGTACACCACACATAACCCTGCATTCACACGCTAGTACACCACACATATATAAACCTGCATTCACACGCTAGTACACCACACATACATAA
>OW240913.1:6510733-6550829 GCA_933207985.1 Pelobates cultripes
TTAGGGCCCCACCCACCGCGCAGGGGTGGGGGCCGTGGGGGGAGGACAGTAGGTGTCCCCCCCCTTATTGTTTTATTAGGGCCCCCACCCACCGCTCAGGGGTGGGGGCCAGGGGGGGAGGACAGTAGGTCCCCCCCTATTGTTTTATTGGGGCCCCCACCCACCGCTCAGGGGTGGGGGCCGGGGGGGGAGGACAGTAGGTCCCCCAGTAGGTCCCCCCCCTTATTGTTTTATTAGGGCCCCCACCCACCGCGCAGGGGTGGGGGCCAGGTTCCCCCCATCTTTATTTAGGGCCCCCACGGGCATGGGGGGAGTGGGGGTTATTAGTTTTTTGTTTGTTTTTTTACAGTGAGCAGCTATACGCTGCTCACTGCTTACTACACATGCCCCTACTCGCGGTATAGCGAGTAGGGGCATTTAATTTACTAATACTAAGTAATCTTTACTTAGTATTAGTAAAGTTGGCTGTTAGACCAATTTAGGTCTTTCAGCCTTTTAGTAGATAGCTCCCTGATACCGTGGGAATTAGGGAGTTATCTACTAAGCGGCTGCAAGATGCAGCCACAGCAATGAATAGGATCAGAGTTTCATTCATTAGAATGAAATTCCGATCCGAATAAAGTGCCGAATTGCGTTCTAAAAGAAACGAACAGACTGTTCTCATTCAGTTAGAACGCAATTCGGCAGTTTTGTGTAAAGTGACAGGAAGCATTGTGGGATCACTGAGGAAAGCTAGGGATCATGGGAAAATTGCTCTGACCAGCGGAAATGAAGCACACTTTGCTCCTCCGCTGGTCAGAGCTGGTCAAGCGGAGGAATCCTCCATAAGGCAAAGAGTCCCTACTTTGTCTTATGATTTTAAAGAAAACTAAAGAAGACAGGAAGAAAAGAATAACAGATCCTGAGAGAGGGGGAGAAGAGGAAGAGATTGAGGAAAGGTAAGTTCGGCATGACAGTGCCGCTTTAAATACTTCTCCTAGAGCAGCAGCTGATTAGTGTAGCACGGTGGTTTGTCGCGCATGCACACTAGCCTCCCAATGCTTCTCTATGGAGACGCAGCAGATTGGCTGAGATTATAATGACTGATTATCTCAGACAAGGAGTCTAATACCCAGACCTTTATTGAGACAACTACCACATGCACAGCGCCAAGTATACATAGACTATGAGTGTAACGGACCATTTTGCACAAAAGGGGAAAAAAACGTTTAGGCGATCGGCCCCCTTTCCAGAGATGCAGGCACAGCTACTGCAGAACACCAAACACACGAACCGCCAATAAGTGAATGCTCCAAACACCCGAACTGCATACAAGGGAATGCTACAAACACCCGAACTGCATACAAGGGAATGCTCCAAACACCGAACTGCATATAAGGGAATGCTCCAAACACACGAACAGGAACCTCACGAATAGCTGCTAGCAGACAAATAGGAAAAGCACCCAAGCAGCTTACACTCCTAGCAATCAGTCTCTATCAGCATACAGTAAATCCCCCCAAAGACGAGACAGAGCTCCGTGTTGAGGGTCAAGCAGTGGTCTGTTTAATGAGGGCTACCTGCCCAGTATTTATGCAGGTCTCCCACCTGGTGGACACTCCCCTAGGGGACCAAATGGGAGACTGTGACAAAGGACAGACAAGTAGACAAATAGGACACACAGTCACAGTATATTCCCACAATGCATCCTGGCTTCCTCCCCTCTGCCCTGGGAGATAATTGAGAAGTAATTCAATTATCTCCCAAGACAAAGGCAAAACTCCATTACACATGTGGGGACACAAAACCAGTATTATACTTTGAAATACATAAAGTAACATTTATTACATAAAACACAGACATGTAACATATCCCCAGATAGCTCAGGTCTGAGTGCACATTATTAGGTGAATGGCACTCAGACCACACGAATACAGTTTAATTGCCATGGAGCCAAAGTCTTTAATTACACGAATAGGCTCCATGGCATAGCTATCTGGGTTAAAACATTCCCCCAACACAAAATACCGAATTTACATACATTCGTTAAATTGGTACGAATTAGAACCAGGGGCTGGAGGCTCAGCGGTGCTTAGCTGACACAGTGTCCAGATTTGGCGTAGGAAAGCCGGGCAGAAAAGCGCTGGCTGCCCGGGGAGCTCCAGAACATCGCCATCGTGTGGCGGCTAGGTGTAACCGCGACCACCCAGTAACAGTCAATTAAGCTGCGGTTAACCGCAGCTACTGGGTGGTCAATTGCCGGCACAAGCTCGTTAAGCCGCGGTTAACCGCGGCTTCAGGGAGGTAAATGGAGGGCACACGCCAGCTTCTGGGTGGCCAATTAACGGCGCCGGACGACTTCCCACGGCTCTGGGGAGGCTGATAGAAGTCTGTTTGTTCGGTAGATAGAATCTACCGAACGGCTGTGCAGAAAGGAAGGAATAAATCTTTCTGCACAGTAAAATTAACTGTTTAACTGCCGGTCCATAATCCAAAGGCAGCAGGTGGGCAACCAGGCTCCTCCAATGCAATGTGGCGAGATTGGTCTCGTCACAATGAGTAAACTAAAATGAGGGAGAAAAAGAGACTGTGTGATCTAACGATGACATCACAAATGGGTAAAGCTAGTAAACACCAAAATATGATGCACCCACAGTGTTATTCATAACGGGCAGCGACACATGACTCACCCACCGTGCTATTCATAACGGGCAACGACACATGACTCACCCACAGTGCTATTCATAACGGGCAACGACACATGACTCACCCACAGTGTTATTCATAATGGGATAACGGGCAACGACACATGACTCACCCACAGCACTATTCATAATGGGCAGCGACACATGACTCACCCACAGTGCTATTCATAATGGGCAATGACACATGACTCACCCACAGTGCTATTCATAACGGGCAACGACACATGACTCACCCACAGTGCTATTCATAACGGGATAACGGGCAGCGACACATGACTCACCCACAGTACTATTCATAATGGGCAACGACACATGACTCACCCACAGTGTTATTCATAACGGGCAACAACACATGACTCACCCACAGTGCTATTCATAATGGGCAACGACACATGACTCACCCACAGTGCTATTCATAACTTATTCAGGAGCAATGTGAACACCACGATTTGAAGTGTAAAAAGTTACATACTAATGACACCAAAGGGTGTCCTAGCCAGCACAAATACACACAGAGGTGGTATACCAAATAGAAATCTCCTTTTACCACTGAATTTGTTGTAGATAAACAATTTAATATGAAAATTGGAGACATTTATTGAAGAAGATACAAAATACAAGATGCATTGTACATAGGACAATGCCTTCAAAGTAGGAACCTTGGGACCTCACACAGTTCTCCCAACGTCTCTTCCTCTGTTCAAAACACTCTGCAAAATCCTTTGTTGGAATCGCCATCAGCTGCCTCGTCGTATTTACCTGAATCTCATCGACGATCTGAAATCTCTTCCCTTTCAAACGTGATATTAATTTTGGGAAAGGCAAGAAGTCGCAAGTCGCCAAATCTTTTAACAGATTCTCATACACTGTGTAAATAACTTTGCAAGTTCAAAGGAGAAGAGTGAAAAGTTTATCCAAAAATATTAAATCGATGCCGTAGGCCTCAATTTAATAAGCTTTTAAATTATTTAATACTGTTAGATATCTAGGCTTGGGCAATCAGCTGTAAGTAATAAACGTAAATTATATTTTTTGTAAGCGCTCGGTGTATGTAACAGAAAAGGCTAGTAGTACATAATACAGAGGGGCAAAGGGAAGATTAATAAAAGTTTTATCGGGATCAGTTTTCACAAAGTGCTCCAGAATGATTGAATGGTAGGACAGCTCTACCATGTGTGACGCATTGTAGGACAATTGGATGTGAGAAATAGTACGGTGTATATTTGGGACCATTGGATGTGAGAAATAGCACGGTGTATATTTGGGACCATTGGATGTGAGAAATAGCACGGTGTATATTTGGGGCCATTGGATGTGAGAAATAGCACGGTGTATATTTAGGACCATTGGATGTGAGAAATAGCACGGTGTATATTTGGGACCATTGGACATGAGAAATAGCATGGTGTATATTTGGGACCATTGGACATGAGAAATAGCATGGTGTATATTTGGGACCATTGGATGTGAGAAATAGCACGGTGTATATTTGGGACCATTGGATGTGAGAAATAGCATGGTGTATATTTGGGACCATTGGATGTGAGAAATAGCACGGTGTATATTTGGGACCATTGGATGTGAGAAATAGCACGGTGTATATTTGGGACCATTGGATGTGAGAAATAGCATGGTGTATATTTGGGACCATTGGATGTGAGAAATAGTACGGTGTATATTTAGGACCATTGGATGTGAGAAATAGCACGATGTATATTTAGGCCCATTGGATGTGAGAAATAGCACGGTGTATATTTAGGACCATTGGATGTGAGAAATAGCACGGTGTATATTTGGGACCATTGGATGTGAGAAATAGCACGGTGTATATTTAGGACCATTGGATTTGAGAAATAGCACGGTGTATATTTAGGACCATTGGATGTGAGAAATAGCACGGTGTATATTTGGGACCATTGGATGTGAGAAATAGCACGGTGTATATTTGGGACCATTGGACATGAGAAATAGCATGGTGTATATTTGGGACCATTGGATGTGAGAAATAGTACGGTGTATATTTAGGACCATTGGATGTGAGAAATAGCACGGTGTATATTTAGGACCATTGGATGTGAGAAATAGCACGGTGTATATTTAGGACCATTGGATGTGAGAAATAGCACGGTGTATATTTACGACCATTGGATGTGAGAAATAGCACGGTGTATATTTGGGACCATTGGATGTGAGAAATAGCACGGTGTATATTTGGGACCATTGGATGTGAGAAATAGCACGGTGTATATTTGGGACCATTGGATGTGAGAAATAGCACGGTGTATATTTGGGACCATTGGACATGAGAAATAGCACGGTGTATATTTGGGACCATTGGATGTGAGAAATAGCACGGTGTATATTTGGGACCATTGGATGTGAGAAATAGTACGGTGTATATTTGGGGCCATTGGATGTGAGAAATAGTACGGTGTATATTTGGGGCCATTGGATGTGAGAAATAGCACGGTGTATATTTGGGACCATTGGATGTGAGAAATAGTACAGTGCATATTTGGGACCATTGGATGGCACGGTGTATATTTGGGACCATTGGGTGTGAGAAAAAGTATGGTGTATATTTGGGACCATTGGATGTGAGAAATAGCACGGTGTATATTTGGGACCATTGGATGTGAGAAATAGCACGGTGTATATTTGGGACCATTGGATGTGAGAAATAGCACGGTGTATATTTAGGACCATTGGATGTGAGAAATAGCACGGTGTATATTTAGGACCATTGGATGTGAGAAATAGCACGGTGTATATTTGGGACCATTGGATGTGAGAAATAGCACGGTGTGTATTTGGGACCATTGGATGTGAGAAATAGTACGGTGTATATTTGGGACCATTTGACGTGAGAAATAGCACGGTGCATATTTGGCACCATTGGACGTGAGAAATAGCACTGTGTATATTTGGCACCACTGGATGTGAGAAATAGCACTGTGTATATTTGGCACGATTGGATGTAAGAAATAGCAGGGTGTATATTTGTGACTATTGGATAGTATGGTGTATATTTGTGACCATTGAACATGAGAAATAGTATGGTGTATATTTGTGACCATTGGATTGTATGGTGTGTATTTGGGACCTTTGTACGGTTTATATTTGGGACCATTGGATGTGAGATATAGCACAGTGTATATTTGTGACTATTGGATAGTATGGTGTATATTTGTGACCATTGGATGGTACGGTGTATATTTGTGACATTGGATGGTACAGTGTATATTTGGGACCTTTGGATGGTACGGTCTATATTTGTGACCATTGGATGGTACGGTGTATATTTGGGACCATTGGATGGTACAGTGTATATTTGGGACCTTTGGATGGTACGGTGTATATTTGTGACCATTGGATGGTACGGTGTATATTTGTGACCATTGGATGGTACAGTGTATATTTGTGACCATTGGATGGTACGGTGTATATTTGGGACCATTGGATGGTACGGTGTATATTTGTGACCATTGGATGGTACGGTGTATATTTGTGACCATTGGATGGTACGGTGTATATTTGTGACCTTTGGATGGTACGGTGTATATTTGTGACCATTGGATGGTACGGTGTATATTTGTGACCATTGGATGGTACGGTGTATATTTGTGACCTTTGGATGGTACGGTGTATATTTGGGACCTTTGGATGGTACGGTGTATATTTGTGACCTTGGATGGTACAGTGTATATTTGTGACCATTGGATGGTACGGTGTATATTTGTGGCCTTTGGATGGTACGGTGTATATTTGGGACCTTTGGATGGTATGGTGTATATTTGGGACCATTGGATGGTACGGTGTATATTTGTGACCATTGGATGGTACAGTGTATATTTGGGACCTTTGGATGGTACGGTGTATATTTGGGACCATTGGATGGTACGGTGTATATTTGTGACCATTGGATGGTACGGTGTATATTTGTGACCTTTGGATGGTACGGTGTATATTTGTGACCATTGGATGGTACGGTGTATATTTGGGACCTTTGGATGGTACAGTGTATATTTGGGGATAGTATGGTGTATATTTGTGACCTTGGATGGTACGGTGTATATTTGTGACATTGGATGGTACAGTGTATATTTGGGACCTTTGGATGGTACGGTCTATATTTGGACCTTGGATGGTACGGTGTATATTTGGGACCATTGGATGGTACAGTGTATATTTGGGACCTTTGGATGGTACGGTGTATATTTGTGACCATTGGATGGTACGGTGTATATTTGTGACCATTGGATGGTACAGTGTATATTTGTGACCATTGGATGGTACGGTGTATATTTGGGACCATTGGATGGTACGGTGTATATTTGTGACCATTGGATGGTACGGTGTATATTTGTGACCATTGGATGGTACGGTGTATATTTGTGACCTTTGGATGGTACGGTGTATATTTGGGACCTTTGGATGGTACGGTGTATATTTGTGACCATTGGATGGTACGGTGTATATTTGTGACCTTTGGATGGTACGGTGTATATTTGTGACCTTTGGATGGTACGGTGTATATTTGGGACCATTGGATGGTACGGTGTATATTTGTGACCTTTGGATGGTACAGTGTATATTTGGGACCTTTGGATGGTACGATGTATATTTGGGACCATTGGATGGTACAGTGTATATTTGGGACCTTTGGATGGTATAGTTTAGGTCTAGTTCCTCAACGCAGGCAAAACAAGACTGGGCAAAAGAGTGTTTTGTCAGATATTAGTTGGTAACACAAGGATTTACATGAAGATTGATAATTGTCATTAATACAAATATACTCAAATGCAATTGAAGGATGTGTGAGGGAAGTTGAGAGAACTGTCTGCTTCCATTCATTCTGAAAGTTGTAATTTTGCAGTAAATGATATAAGTAGCCCCACATCAGGGTTTAGAGTTGAAGGTAGGTTGGCACCATGGAACTGCTGCTAGTGGAATTGCTCTGGGTAAATATTCTGTGGAGGGAAGAGAAGATCGATATCTATTCAATTATTTTTAAATAATCCAATTTAGGAAGAAATTACAGGTATCCTTGGTCTGAACTGGTGTTGAAGACAAAGAATGTGGGTTTTGTTGTGCAGGTTAAGAAGTTTCAGTCTGAATAAAGTGTGGTATAGCAGATGCTAAAATAGTCCTTCCTTCCAAGGCCACTGGCGTTTGCAGCAGTTTCACAGAAGGTCTAGGATTCCTGTCGGCCAGATAAACTTCACCATCTCATCATTTACTGCATTGAAACACCTGCCAGATACCGTAGGTCTGCCTCAAGATCAACAGCGCTAGGGAGACCCAGCATGTCTTCTCGGTCGTAACACAGGTCCCAAAAACGAGAGTCGGTAGCTTTCCCAAAGTCCTCATCGTCAATGTTATCCCAAAATAGGCCAGGGCTAGCGTAATCTCCGCCCTCTGGGAACTCATACTCTGCCATATCAGGGACACACTGAGCTGCGTACCACTGTATCGCCTGGTATGCATCGTCGAACGCCAGTTCTGCATATACTAGAATCTCAAGTCTAGTCACCCACGTTTCTTCGGTCTGTTTTCTCAGGAGGGGCATCCGCTCTGCCATTCGAGCCAGGATTCGCTGCCTTCTGCTGCAGCGCCGATCCCCTCACGAATACTGTACTTTCTCTAGGGCTTTGTCCCACAGCCCGGCTCTGGCAATCTCTCTGTACCTCAACATGTCCTCCTCTGACACTGCTCCAGACCTCAGGGATACGTAACAGTACAATGTATCTTGAAACTTCTCAATTTTCTGAGTTCCTTTGTAGATAGGGGCGCTGTACGGATACTAGCGTTACCCTCAATTTGTAAATCCAGGGAATGGTGTTAACTTGTAGCTGTCCTTCTGCCACCAATTGTAACGGACCGTTTTGCACACGAGAGATTAAAAACCGTTTAAATTGTAACAGACCGTTTTGCACACAAGAGGTTAAAAACCGTTTAGGCGATATTCCCCTTTCCCGATGCACAGGCAGTTACTGTAAGCACCAATTTCCCGAACTGCAAACTACACGAATCCTCCAACTCTCGAACAGGAAACACACGAACCCGGGAAACAGCCGAACAGGAAAAGCATACAATCAGCTTACACTCCTGGCAATCGGCATACAATCCAAATCCCCCAATAACTAGATGACACTTCGTTTTGAGGGTCAAGCAGCATCAGATTTACTGGGGCTACCTGCCCGGCTTTTATGCAGGTCTCCCACCTGGTGGACACTCCCCTAGGGGACCAGATGGAAGACTGGGAAACATATTGGCCCTTAGCCAATCACAGACATACACCTTTAAACACACCCACAATGCATTACAATCCCTCCTCTCTATCCTGGAGATAATTGGGAAGTAATCCAATTATCTCACAGGACAGAGGCAAAACTCCATTGAGCACATGTTAACAAAAAGACTCAAAAATACCTACTCTTGCAAATAATTAACAAAACACATACATTCAACATATCCCCAGATAGCTTAGATCTGAGCGCACGTTATTACCGAATGGCGCTCAGATCACATATATACAGTTCAATCGCCATGGAGCCAAAGTCTTTCCCATAGTCTTTCATTACACGAATGGGCAGATGGCTTAGCTATCTGAGGTGATGCTGTTCATCCGGTTAAACTACCGAATGAACAGTCATTCGGTTCCACTACCGAATGTAGAGGTAAGGAGGCTGGCGGCTCAGCAGTGTTTGCACAATTAAGTGCCCATTTTCAGTTCCATAGTTTGGGCGCTGAACACCGCTGGCCATTCGGGAGCTGAAATGGCCGCTGCCACGTGTTCAGCAAACGAACAAAGGCCACCCAGCATTCGTCAATTAAGCTGCGGTTAACCGCAGCTTCTGGGCGGTCAATTGACGACATACTCCAGTTCCCAGGTGGTCCATCGATCGGTACTTTGTTCGGTAGATTGAATCTACCGAACACCCCGGCAGAAAGGCACAAATTTGCCTTTCTGCAGGGAAAATAAAAGGTTTGAACTGCCGGGCCATAGTCTAAAGGGAGCAGGCGAGCAACCAGGTTTCTCCAGTGCACAGTGGCGAGGTTGGTTCTGCCACAGTGTATGTATGTGTGTTTGTATGTATGTTTTTGTGTCTGTCTGTCTGTGTGTGTGTGTATGTCTGTGTCTGTATGTATGTATGTGTATGTCTGTATGTGTGTCTGTCTCTATGTGTTTGTATGTATGTGTGTGACTGTATGTGTGTGTGCCTGTATGTGTGTGTCTCTGTATATGTGTGTGTGTCTATGTCTGTGTCTGCATGTGTTTCTGTTTGTCTGCATGTGTGGGGGCAATGTATGGGAGGGGGAAGGTAGACGTATGAGAGGGTTGCAGGGGGTAGACCTATGGGGGGCCCCAGGGCAGTTTTCGCACCGGGGCCCTGTGGTTTCTAGTTACGCCTCTGTGTGTAGGTATCCCTCATGCTGCCAAAACGGCTATGGTGCATTGAGGTATGGACTCCACAAGACCTCTGAACATGCCCTGTGGTAACTGGCAAGACATTAGCAGCAGGTCCTTAAAGTCCTGCGCATTGGAAGGTGGGGCCTCCATGGATCGGATTTCTTGTTCCAGAACATCCCACAGATGCTCAATCAGATTGAGATCTGGGGAATTTGGAGGCCAAGGCAACACCTTGAACTCTTTGTTATTTTTCTAAAACCATCCCTGAACTATTTTTGCAGTGTGGTAGGATACATTATCCTGCTGAAAGAGGCCACTGCCATCGGGAACACCATTGCCATGAAGGGGTATATGTGATTTGCAACATTCTCTGGGTAGGTGGTATGTGTCAAAGTAACATCCACATGAATGCCAGGACCCAAGGTTTCCCATCAGAAATTTGCCCAGAGCATAACACTGCCTCCGCCGGCCTGCCATTTTCCCATAGTGCATCTTGTTGCCATCTCATACCCAGGTTAATGAGGCACACGCATCCGGCCAGCCACCTGATCTAAAAGAAAATGCAATTCATCAAACCAGTCTACCTTCTTCCATTGCTCCATGGTCCAATTCTGTCTATGTGATCAGATCAGACAGGCTAGCCTTTGCTTCCCAGGAGCATCAACAAGCCTTAGACCCCCATGACCCCTACGCCAGTTGTCCTTCCTTGCACCACTTTTCCTAGGTACTAACTACTGCATTTGGAGATGTTCTAACCCAGTCATATAGCCATCACTGCAAACAAATTAATTTGGCCCTTGTCAAAGTCACTCAGATCTTTTTGCTTGTCCATTTTTCCTGCTTCCAAAAGGGATATATTAGGGAGCAAGAACTGACGGCTCTTTTGTTGCATAATATATCCCATCCATTGACAGGCGCCATTGTAACAATGTAATCAATGTTATTCACTTTACCTGTCAGTGGGTTTAATGTTGTGGCTGAGCATGACACCATCAGCTGTTGCCCACATATAAGCTTCCTGCTTCCCATAGGGCTCTGTATATCACCTTATAATAATTAGAGAGGCCTGGATATCTGTATCGTAGGAATTTGGATCTAGTAATATTATAATATAATATGTAAAACCCACACAGAGACCAAAACTTGTAGTGCTGCGGCTGCTCAGAACAAATCCTTCACCTGATCAAGCAATGTTCGTGGTACAGAAATGCTGGTATGTCCACTGTTTGTTTATGAATTATTTATGGAAATAATCAGCACTTGTAAGCCATTCAGATTTTCGACCTTTTGTTGAATACACATGAAATTTGTTTAACGCGAACTCCTGTGTGCTGGGGATTGATACACACACTGTGTGGTCATGCTGAGGTTTAACGTATGTATGAGTGATTCCAATAATGGTCATTCCCTCGTTATTTAAATAGCGAACCGTTTAACCCTAAAGACGTCTTTAAGCGCCGTACAGCTCTGCCCAGCTGTAACGGATCCCCTATACTCCGACTGAGTATATCTGTTATAAATCTTCCGAGTCCCAATCGAGTTAGTGATTATAGCTCCAAGTTCCCCAAACATCAGCCTAGACTTGATGAAGGGTAAAAACAAATGTTTTTACTATGGTCAACTGGCCCATTTATATACAAAATCAGGAGGCAGTAAAACACGCCCAGAACACTCCGACAAAATGGCTACAATTTTTTTGTGTCAGAGTGACTCAACATAAAAACATGAAATGTTAAAATACATAAAAATGACATACAAAACATATAGAAACCCCCACAAATATTATATCCCCGGATAGCCTGGATCTGAGCGCACAAGTTTTCCAAATAGCGCTCAGATCCCACGAATACAGCCGAATTGCCACTGGGGTAAAGTTTTGACCAACCGCTCATGAGGCAGCTGCCTAAATCAGTTCCAGAGATTCAGTGGTAGCGGTTGGTCAATATTGGGACTTCCAAACCGAACAAAAAGACGAACGGTTCCTCTGGCTCATATGTAGCGTTTGTTCACCTTGTTCGTATGAACAAATCTACCGAACAGCGCTCTCCTGGTTTGTCGCGGAAAGAAGCAGGCGTTAGTATGGTTTTACCGGTGTTCGCGAGGTTGAGTGTCTGACTTAGAGTTCCAGACACTCAACTACCCGCTGGAGTATTCTCCAGCACATGGTGTTCAGTTATAAGAACAGCGGCCACACAGAGAGAGCACTTTAGTCTGTGGTTTCTTTGTCGTTAATGAGCCAGGGAGGTGGTCGGTGTTTGGTAGATATATATACTGTATGCAGGGAAAGGGTTTCTGTTTGGGAACTATATAAAACAAACCAGGGAAATGTCTTGTGAACAGAAGGGAAAAGTATTAAGGTATATGGCCCATAGTCGGTAGGCAGGAGGCCAGCTTCCATACTCCTCCAGGAATTTGTGGCAAACGTCCAGGGTAAAGAGCATTTGTCACAGCAGCCCTTCTGCTTTTCTACAATTCTTATAAGAGGAAGCCTTGGACAGGGGTGCCGCTGATTGGTTAAGAGTGTCAGCTAATGCTGTGAGCCAATCGGTTGCTCTGCATTCTTGACAATGGCTTTAGAGACATAGATACAATTCTTAAGCCTTTTGTGAATGGGGGTATAGTGATTGGCTTAGAGCATCAGCTGAAGCTTCCTCTGTCCGAGGCTTCCTGTTTCAAGAATCTCCGAGAAGCGGAAGGAAGTCAGTGCCAGGGGCCACCACGACAACTTCACTAAGTTATTATGATGATCAGAGTTTTCCTTTTATATTTGAGACATGCATATTCCATGGCTACAATTTCCACCAAAACTGGCAGAGAGTTATTAACGTAACAGTGGCAGGACCAGATGTGGACACCACCTTCGGATATATTCTTGAAAGAAGAGGGTTCACATAAATCATATTATAACCACCTAGATCATTCTGTGCCTCATGGAAAAAAACAGTAGAAGGTTGAAAATTTACTCAAATTTAGACCGACAAAAATACCACAACTGTTTTATCTTTGTTTTATTTTTGCTGAGATAAATAATAATGTTTCCAGTACTGAAATTTTGTCCAAATTCAATTCATAGAAACATAGAATGTGACGGCAGATAAGAACCATTCGGCCCATCTAGTCTGCCCAATTTTCTAAATACTTTCATTAGTCCCTGGCCTTATCTTATAGTTAGGATAGCCTTATGCCTATCCCACGCATGCTTAAACTCCTTTACTGTGTTAACCTCTACCACTTCAGCTGGAAGGCTATTCCATGCATCCACTACCCTCTCAGTAAAGTAATACTTCCTGATATTATTTTTAAACCTTTGCCCCTCTAATTTAAGACTGTGTCCTCTTGTTGTGATAGTTTTTCTTCTTTTAAACATGGTCTCCTCCTTTACTGTGTTGATTCCCTTTATGTATTTAAATGTTTCTATCATATCCCCCCTGTCTCGTCTTTCCTCCAAGCTATACATGTTAAGATCCTTTAACCTTTCCTGGTAAGTTTTATCCTGCAATCCATGAACCAGTTTAGTAGCCCTTCTCTGAACCCTCTCTAAGGTATCAATATCCTTCTGAAGATACGGTCTCCAGTACTGTGTACAATACTCCAAGTGAGGTCTCACCAGTGTTCTGTACAATGGCATGAGCACTTCCCTCTTTCTACTGCTAATACCTCTCCCTATACAACCAAGCATTCTGCTAGCATTTCCTGCTGCTCTATTACATTGTCTGCCTACCTTTAAGTCATCAGAAATAATCACCCCTAAATCCCTTGAATAGTCGCCATATGGGCAGTCGGAATCCAGGACAACCGCCCCACATACCTATCCCAATAATGCACTGACACTAGGGTATATGGGAAAAATTGTCCACAGCTTTATTAAACAATCTCAAATAATAACAATTAGAATAATTAGAATAATATAACCATAATAACTTAACATATAAACATGGGTCATTGCCCCCCATACTCCGCCCTTGCACCCGTATCCTTCTGTTAATATAAAAGGCAATGACCCCAATATAAATAACACATATATACATATATATAACATACAGTTGCAAGAAAAAGTATGTGAACCCTTTGGAATGATATGGATTTCTGCACAAATTGGTCATAAAATGTGATCTGATCATCATCTAAGTCACAACAATAGACAATCACAGTCTGCTTAAACTAATAACACACAAAGAATGAAATGTTGCCATGTTTTTATTGAACACACCATGTAAACATTCACAGTGCAGGTGGAAAAAGTATGTGAACCCCTAGACTAATGACATCTCCAAGAGCTAATTGGAGTGAGATGTCAGCCAACTGGAGTCCAATCAATGAGATGAGATTGGAGGTGTTGGTTACAGCTGCCCTGCCCTATAAAAAACACACACCAGTTCTGGGTTTGCTTTTCACAAGAAGCATTGCCTGATGTGAATGATGCCTCGCACAAAAGAGCTCTCAGAAGACCTACGATTAAGAATTGTTGACTTGCATAAAGCTGGAAAGGGTTATAAAAGTATCTCCAAAAGCCTTGCTGTTCATCAGTCCACGGTAAGAAAATTGTCTATAAATGGAGAAAGTTCAACACTGCTGCTACTCTCCCCAGGAGTGGCCGTCCTGTAAAGATGACTGCAAGAGCACAGCGCAGACTGCTCAATGAGGTGAAGAAGAATCCTAGAGTGTCAGCTAAAGACTTACAAAAGTCACTGGCAAATGCTAACATCCCTGTTAGCGCATCTACAATACGTAAAACACTAAACAAGAATGGATTTCATGGGAGGATACCACAGAGGAAGCCACTGCTGTCCAAACAAAACATTGCTGCATGTTTACAGTTTGCACAAGAGCACCTGGATATTCCACAGTAGTACTGGCAAAATATTCTGTGGACAGATGAAACTAAAGTCGAGTTGTTTGGAAGAAACACACAACACTATGTGTGGCGAAAAAAAGGCACTGCACACCAACATCAAAACCTCATCCCAACTGTGAAGTATGGTGGTGGGGGCATCATGGTTTGGGGCTGCTTTGCTGCGTCAGGGCGTGGATGGATTGCTATCATCGAAGGAAAAATGAATTCCCAAGTTTATCAAGACATTTTGCAGGAGAACTTTGCAGGAGAGCTGTCTACCAGCTGAAGCTCAACAGAAGATGGGTGTTGCAACAGGACAATGACCCAAAGCATAGAAGTAAATAAACAACAGAATGGCTTAAACAGAAGAAAATACGCCTTCTGAAGTGGCCCAGTCAGAGTCCTGACCTCAACCCGATTGAGATGCTGTTGCATGACCTCAAGAAAGCGAGTCACACCAGACATCCCAAGAATATTGCTGAACTGAAACAGTTCTGTAAAGAGGAATGGTCAAGAATTACTCCTGACCGTTGTGCACGTCTGATCTGCAACTACAGGAAACGTTTGCTTGAAGTTATTGCTGCCAAAGGAGGTACAACCAGTTATTAAATCCAAGGGTTCACATACTTTTTCCACCTGCACTGTGAATGTTTACATAGTGTGTTCAATAAAAACATGACAACATTTCATTATTTGTGTGTTATTAGTTTAAGCAGACTGTGATTGTCTATTGTTGTGACTTAGATGATGATCAGATCACATTTTACGACCAATTTGTGCAGAAATCCATATCATTCCAAAGGGTTCACATACTTTTTCTTGCAACTGTATACCAACATTATTCCAACATGAACCTACTTAAAGTGCCCGAACATAAATTAACCACGGCAGGGGTATACCCAGATACCCCTGCCCCACTAGGTTCTGAGCCACCGACAGGACTCGAAACCTACCAAACACCAATGACCACGATTTTCCAATTCCATCATGTTCCTCATGGGGAGCCTATTTCTTCTCCTTCAGCTCCCTATCCTGCCGCTGTGACAAAACGGGATAACCCATAGACAAACAAACCCCAGGGAGCGTGGGTGGAACAAACTCAGCCAGGTAGGAAATTAAAAGTGATTGCTCTGCCTTGAAACAAATCTCCGGCAAGATCCGTATTAGGTCCCCCAGGGACAAAGGTCTTAGTCAGATCCTTCTTCCTGTGTAGCTTAAACCAGAACGCCATTGCTGCCATGGACATGTCAACCACCGCGGGGGACGCGTCCCCCGCCAGTAGTCGAAAGGCGAACCACAGAAAGTCATCAAGGAGCTATTCCCCCACTAACACTCGATCTAGCCCTTTTAACGAATGTTCCCATGAACCCCAGACCTTATTGTAGGCGGCCCAAGTGGCGAAGCCTTCACCAGTCCCCCAAGCAAGACGCTCCTGGTTGCCATATCTCGTCCGGGCACTTCTGGCCCGTTTCCAGTGCCTCCGGGGGCCGCTGTCGGGAATCGGGACCACTGAAAATGAAATAAAGCGTCAGCCACCTCATTCAAGTACCCGAGCATGTGGCGCGCGTGAAAGACTACGTTAAGTGACATACGCATTAAAACAAGGCGCCACAGCAGCTTAACCACTGGTTTCGATACCTCGGACTGGTTATTGACTGCATGCAAAGACCACCTTCCGATCTCTCAGCCCTTCACCCCACAGTGCCATCGCAACGACCAGCGGGAATAATTCCAGGAAAGCCAAGTTATGCATGAGGGGGCTCAGCACACCATCTCCCCCCAAAGTAGGCCCCAAAGCCCACGCTACCCGATGCGTCGGCGAACAGTTCCAATTCCGCCGGCGACACACCCTCTTGCCGGAAAAACACCGTCCCATTGAAGTCCCGCAGGAAGGTATCCTATACCGCCAAGTCAGCCCGCATGGACACCGACACCCGAATGAAATGGTGCGGGGGACGCACCCCCACCGTCGCAGCCAATAGGCTGCAGCTAAATACCATACCCATTGGGATCACCCGGCATGCAAAGTTGAGCATTCCAACCAGCGATTGCAATTGCTGCAGGGTGACCTTACACGCTCACGCCACTGCCGCCATCGCACCCGTCAGTCCCTCCAGTTTCGCTACCGGCAACCGACACTCCCCGAGCATCGAATCTATCTCCAGCCCCAGGAACGGGCCCGCCATCCTGCCCAGCAGCACCTCTTTACTCAGTTTATCCCACACTATTCCCGGGAACTCCGCCACCTAACCCTCTCCTGGAAGGGAATAAAGAACCCTTGCCCGAAGCCCGCCTTGAGCACAGCGGCATCCGCCCTGTTACCGTAGCATCTTTGTCACGGTTCCATTGCGTCTAGCCTCACCGGGGTTAAGCCCCGGGCATGGGAAGCCCCCCCTCGGCCGTGGAAGAGACTCCAGCATTTCCCGGGTTTCCTCTTTTAAAACATCGGTTGAGCCCGTGGGTGCCGCCACGGCCAGAGCACTCATGTTTAAAGCGACAGGTGGCTCCCCATTTGCACTGGCCCTCGTTAAAGAGCCAGCATAAGCCCTGTTGAAAGGCGGCCGACGTGCTAAAAAGGCTGCGCTTTCTGCGCCATCATTAGTTTTATCAAGAGAGGTAGGTCCATTTGGTCCCACCTCATACCCGAGTTGGCCGCCAGCCGCTGCCGAAACTGCTCATCGTACCGCCACCATGCCAATCCGCCATAGGTGCGGTACGCTTCCCAAATTCCATCCAAGTAGCAGAACAGGGAGGAGCATAAACCGGGTGATTTCTCGTCCAATACACTGGCCAGCATGCAAAGCGCCCATAACCAATTCCCGAAAGATTTCGGTATCTTCCGATACCGCTTGCATTTCTCTTCCTCTTCCTTCTTCTCGTCTTTTTTATCTTCCTCTTTAAGGTCAATAAATTCTTCCAAAGGGAGAAGGGAAAAGATCTCACAGAATTCACCCTTCCAGATCTTTTCCTTCACTTCCTGTTTGAGGTGGACCCCCAGCGGACCCGCATCGGGGACCCCCCACCGGTCAACTCTGCCCGCTCACTCGCCAGAGAAAATAACTCCACTGGCCACTCCTTAGTTGGCTGCTAGAGGTGCTTCTTGGGGCAGTACTGCCTAGTGTGCAGCACTGCCATTCAGTGTCTCCACCCTCTGCATGCAGACACTGAACTTTCCTCATAGAGATGCATTGATTAAATTTATCTTTATGAGGAGATGCCGATTGGCCAGGGCTATGTTTGACATGTGCTGGCTCTGCCCCTGATCTGCCTAGTTGACAGTCTCAGCCAGTCCCATGGGGAAGTATTGTAATTTGCTCAGACCACCACTTCTGATGAAGTCAGTGTAACGGATCGACGGCACCCTGACTGGGTACCTCCGTTGAAGGATGCTCCTAGCGCTTCCTGAGGACTCCAAGCACTGCAGCAGACACCACAACCACCGAATAAGAGAAGCATACGAATGCTCTCAAGCATTTGAATGATGTAAGCAGCTGAACAGGAAAAGCATACAATCAGCTTACACTCCTGGCAATCAGCATACAATCCAATTCCCCCAATAACGAGATGACACTTCGTTTTGAGGTCAAGCAGAACTGACTGTACTGGCACATACAGCCTCTTTTATTCACAATCCACAAACATAGTACTGCCCACAGTGTTTTGAAATACAAGCAATCAATCCGTACAACACACACAGACACTCCCACACAAAATCATCCCCTCTGCCTGTGATATGATTACTGAACACAATGGGTAATATAATTATCACAGGCAGAGAAATACATTTTTTACAAAATATTAATAACTTCCAAAATATACATGTCATTCACATAAAACATACATTTTCAAAATCTGCATGCTTGAAATATACACATACTCAAAAATCAGGGCAATCGGTTCAGGGGTTAAAAAGTTAAGGGAAAGTCCTATTTGACAAAATGAAGCATGGTTTTTCTGCCCAAAACTAGTTCAACAGAGTCTTCTATCCTGGAGATAATTGGGAAGTAATTCAATTATCTCCAAGGACAGAGGCAAAACTCCATTAGCCACATGGTAGCAAAATACAATAAAATACACAAAAATATATAACTGTGCAGCTATTGCATAAAAGAGGTACATTCAACATATCCCCAGATAGCGTAGATCTGAGCGCAAATTATTACTGAATGGCGCTCAGATCACATACAGTTCAATTGCCATGGAGCCAAAGTCTTTCACATAGTCTTCCGTTATACGAATGGGCTCCATGGCATAGCTATCTGGGTAACACTGCTCACATAGGGAAAGTACCGAATATCCCGGCTTTCGGGTCTTTGCAGGGGAAAATCCAGCATTTCAACATGGGGCCATAGTCACAAGACAGGAGGCTGGCAATCAGTCTTCTCCAATGCCCAGTGGCGAGGCTGGTTCCGCCACAGCCAGTCAGTTCAGAGGCAGCGCCAGCAGCTGCAGACTTGAATACAAGTAAGATTTTACTATATTTAGGGAGGCAAGAGGGAGTCAGGGGGGCTAGATGGCGGTTTTAACATAATAAGGTCAGAAATACAGGATTCTGTTCCTGACCCTATAGTGTTCCTTTAAGCAAGAGTATGTGAAGAGTAGTTAGGGTTGCCACCTTTCTTGGAAAACAATACCAGCCTTAAATAATTTGCATAAATAATTATGTATGCATGACATCACATGATGTAAATCACAAGGAGTGACATAAGAGAAAATTCTGTAAAATCACTGACAAACTACTCACAGAATGTAGCTGCCTACATTCCTGGGATGAACCCCACCCCCTGCCCGAGGGGGTCCCCCGGCTATCATAACCTCACTGTGCCAGCACCTCCTGCCCAGCCACTGCCTTCTCAGCCATCCTAATCTCCCTATGTGTCCCTGACTGCCCCTGGCGTGCAGGCCCACTCCTAGCCCCCAAGGAGTACCCCCCTGGGCCTAGAGACCCCTCTCGAATCTCAACCCCTTTCTCCACAGATGCTGGCCCTCCCCCACTGGCCCCTGAGCTTGTTTGTGCCTCCCCCAGTCCTCCCCACCCCTCCCCCTGTGACCCAGTAGATGCCAGCCTGTTGCCCCCTACCTCCCCCCGCCTATGACTCCCCATCAGGCTCCCCCTTTTCCCTGCTCACCAAGGAGGCCCCTGCCGGAGCCCTCTGTACTTGCCTGCCATTCCGGGGGCCGCTACGTGTCCACCCTGCTCCGGCCCACACCCTCCCGGGCCGCGACCCTGCCCCTCCGATCACTCCAGGGGGCTGCCCGACATCTGCTGTAGTCCCCGCTCCAGGGTCATCTTCACCAGGCCCCGTGGCCGGGCTCAGCCTCCATGGTCACTCCTGGCCCGCACAGGACGTCTTCTTCCTCTCCCCGGATCCGCCATCGCCAGGGCCGGTCCCAGTTGGGCCCGTAGCCAATCTGCTCCTTGATCTCGAGCCGCCGACCGGATCCCTTCAAGCAGCCTCTCCACTTCGTCCATGGTAGGAAATTAAAAGTGACTGCTCTGAAATGGCTGCCTATTTAAATAGCCAGCCCACTTACCCATAACTCCAATCCCTGCTTCCTTTATCCTATGCCCGCCTCCTAACCCCTGTCAAGGCCCTTTTCCGCTAAGCTGCGCTTTTGCTACATGGGGCTACATTCTTCAGATATTGAGGTTAGGACTCAATCAAATATTCTGCAGTTTGGCTTTTACGTCCAAGATGCATTATCTAGCACTTATCCACATTAAATGTCAGCTGCCACAACGCTGACCACTTTTCTAGTTTACCCAAATCATTTGCCATTTGGCTTCACCACCTTTGCTGATCATTGAACAGACCCATAACTGATCAAATCCTTTACTATGTTTTCAATGATCCTGTTATTGTGTCACCAATACTCACTTTAGTAAATAATGTTGTATCTGTTATTGGCCCCTTTCAATCTATCCTCCTGCCTGTTTCTATCATACTCTGTGCATATTTATACCCCACGTTTTTAGACTGTAAACTTAACTTGGTCCCCATTGTAACAAACGCTGGTATTCCATTCCCTGTTCGTTTGGTTCCTCTCGAACGGCTAGGTATTTAGCGCTGATTCCTACATTCCCAGGAATCAAAGTACAACATACAAGTAAATTCAGCGGTTCAGCAATCCCTTCCCCAAACATCAGTCGAGACTAGATGAAGGGTACAACTCTGACAATCTTTATTGGTGTACACAGCTTTAATGCATAGCCCCATACAAGGGGTCTTCATCCAAAGCAGACAGGGGTCATATCCCAGGATCCTCCCTACTTAAACACACGAATGAACGGGGTCTGCAGGCACCGAGTAGTTTCGTCTCACCCATCAATGCTATTTTATGTTCACCTAAACTGCTGCACGTATTAATGTAATCATTAAAGCGTTACATGTGTATATCGTCTTCCTATTTTACAGTCCTGTGATATATGTTGTCGCTATATGATAATAATACACTATGTAACACTCTCTCGGACTGTACTGCCTTGTCATCTTTGAACGGATTTGTTAAATCTCTGTGATGACAGGTGTCGGTGAGACGTTTAGGAGTTGAGGATTCTGGATTCAGGTTGCTGCTGTGAATCGTTACAGTCACTATGATACACGTAGAGGAAATTTGCATTCCCCTCTGTCTGCGGACAGTGTCTGCCTGGGCTGTAGGTTAGTCAGTCTGTGGGCTGCGCTGCGGAGAGACAGGCAGAGATGTGCCGGCGTGCATTGCTGCTCACGTGCCTTATTTTAGTCCATTGTACTGTCCACTCAAATAAAGGAGAATATGTTGAAGAAGAAGACCTTTTCGTGAGTATCACACTCTGCTTCTTCATAATCCCTGTGTTATCTAAGAGAACAGACGTCTGGGTTCTCCACTACACTGCGTCTGTGGATTACTAACGAGAACTGCAAACGTTACTTTGGGAAATGGTACAAGTTCCACTATTTTAACTTAACATTTGCATTGCACTTGTTAAATGTCCCCAACTCCTGGTTTATTGAATAACTCAGATTGACTTGTTATCTAGAAGTAGTGCTAGTCATTTCTATGCATCCACTGTGAAGAGATACAGATTGTTTGTGTCAAATTGCTTGCAATGTCGCTCTGCGGAATGATATAGTGAGGGCTGGAACGTATCGTACCTGCTGTAAAACAGGACAAAAAGTCAGATAGTCTACATGCTAAGCATTAAACATCAAAACCATGATTTTACCAGTAACTGTGATAGAAAGTGGCCCATGTAAATTACAAACTCAGAAATAATATATAGAATATAACGAAGGGGAAATTTATCAAGGTAAAACGAAGTACTGAATAAGGAGTAACCACCATGGAAACCAACGGGATGTCTCTCAAAATGAGTCCCCCTGCTGCAGGAGAGCATTGTTTGCCTTGATAAATCTCCCCCTATAATTCACGTCACAGTAATCGGAGCAATCTCTTCTATCGGGATCATATTCCAACATGCAATGCTCAAAACTGCTAATATTGATAAAATGTGATCAAATCCCAACTCGGTTTAATTAAAAGGGTGTGAAAATGAAGCTATCTCTGTACTGCTATATATATAGTAATATTATGCAGATATTTTGCAGAGACCCTTTTGGTTAGTTCATTTTCCCCCTGGATTGTATATAAACTGGTTTCACATTAGATGGCCTATCCTAAACACCCCACAGTAGGTTGTATTGGCAATGCTCAGATTAGAAGTATAAACCTTCGATTGTTACCACCTTTCCAACAGAGGTAGACTATGTGTTTTTTTCTGTTGATGGGACAGAGTGGATGTTGTTTATAGTTGTTTTCACACACGTGATATTATCTTGAGCTTATCTCCTTTAGTGTATGCTACTATTAATACATTTTAAATATTCATTTGAACAGGACTGGGCCAAGACAATGTGCTGCCTGGCTCCAAGGAAGAAATGCTGCCCCATCCCCAAAACCATGCCCACCAAAACACACCCACAACCATGATGTTATGCAGTGTGTGTAGTGAATGCAGTGTCAGTGTTTGTGTAGAGGAGGCAATGTCTGTATGTTATGCAGTGTGTGTAGTGAATGCCTTGTGTGTGTGTATAGTGCACAGTGTGTGTTTGTGTAGGGGATGCATTCCCTGTGTGTAGTGGGTGCAGTGTCTGTGTAATGCATGTAGTCTGTTTATTGTATGTAGTGTGTGTAGTGAATGCATTGTGTGTGTGTAGTGCGTGTGCAAGTAGTGCTTGTAGTGTGTGTTGTGATGTTGACTAAGTTTGAAGTGGGGGTGAGCGCAGATTTTTTTTTATTTATAACTATGTTTATTCCCTAGAGGGGGCTCAGAAGTCTAAACTTCACCTCCAGCAGCAGGTACTGTCCTGTTTGCTCTCAAGCCATGAGAGCATGGATGCAGGTTGCCATGGTAACGCCCCGGAATGCCATGGTATCCCACTGCAATGCTCTCGTGGCTTACAGTAAGAGAGGACAGTACATGTTGCTGTGGGAGCAGATTAGACTTCTGGGCCTGCTCTTCATTAGCCAAGGCTGCAGGGGCCAAGGCACGGTTCAGCAGATTTGTTATAGAATACAGGGGCGGCAAAATGCTATCACACATTGGGACACCAGGGAATTGTTCTCTATAAGAGCAGCTCCAGTGATTCAGTCAAAATAATAATACAATAGAAAATGTTGTGTTGATACATTTGGGCTGATGAATACTACAGCTATTACTTCCGCTCAGGAGTAGTGTGAGTGTAGGGACACTTTCTGGTTTTATTCCTATACATTCAGATCCCCCACTCCCCCACTTATTCTAAGCTTTACTTACAGCTGGCCTGCGGCTGTACTGCACTCAGAGGATTCCTATAATCAAAGGAATATCCGATACCTTCCATATCACTTTCAATGCAAATATCCTCACGCACCTTTGTAGTTAAAGACATAATAATGTAAATATTGCTATTATGTCAAAAATAACACGAGGAAGATATATTGCCAATTAATATATCCTCACAAATGTGATAGCATTGCCGACCAGCTTTGACAGCACATAGTAAATCTTACACAAATTACCAGAGAAGGTAACGGGTAATGGGTAACTGAGCTAAACACAGTTAATACAAAGAAAGTTATAACTCAAAGCTCTGCATACAACAATCTAAAAACAAGCAAAAAAATCTTCATGGGCGCATATTATATATAATTATAATAGCAGTGAATGCTTACATTGAGAGGTTTCGCTCTCCCCATATTTTTACAAATGTCCATTTTGTAGGCACTTGTTGTGGTCGACCCCTCTCCACCTTTCATTTATTTTAACAATTGTGTATTTACTTAATGTAACCTGGTGTAGTGAGCTGAGGCATCTGTTATTCTTCACAACTATCGTCTATTGGAGTTTGGTTATGTCCACGCTGGGACCCCCCAGAGATAGGTGACTATACAATATATCATAGTTAATGACCAGATTAACTTTAGTAAGTTTTTATATAGATGTATGTCATTAGTCTTACTGTTCGAAACTTGTCTGTGTTTGTTAACAATTATATTCATGTTCCATTTTTTTGTCATTGTAGTTCAAAATAATTGTTACTTTTGTGCTTTGGAATGTTAATGTTTTTTTCTTGGCAGTAAGATGGATGCTATGTGATGTGCAGGTCTAGCGAGTATTCACACCCAGAGGATATATTGTCATTTTGTTTATAACAAGCCACATAAAGGTGGCCAAAAAAAATTTAATGGAGCATTTCTTGTTGGGGACAAATACACAAACTAACCATAGGAATACTACAAGCACCATAACAACTATAGCCCACTGTGGTAGTTATGGTGGTAGGAATGCCCTGGCGACATGGAAATGTCATATGAATTACAGGCTATTATTTTGACAATCATTCATTCTAATTCCCAATCTAACACACTGTATATATCAATAGGATACCCCTATCTTGTACACGTGGCTGCTAGCAGGTTTAACCCCTTAAGGACACATGACATGTGTGACATGTCATGATTCCCTTTTATTCCAGAAGTTTGGTCCTTAAGGGGTTAAACCTGTTTATAAACTTTATAGAGATTAGCCAGACTTGGACAAGCTGATGGGTCTTCATGAAGATGAGTCCTCGTGTTAGGCGGTGGATGTCGTGTTACTCCAGTTTCACCAGTGAAAAAACAACTGTAATAGCTGAGTAGACAATATTTAAACACATCCCATAATACACACAGAAGTGAAAGATATGCCATTTGTGTAAAACTTTCTCAATAATCTGTTTTTAAAAAGGCACTGTTATGGCCGCATCTTTTTTTTTTAACCCCCCCGCCCCTCCCAACTCCACTACATTTTATTGTCCCCCCAATGTAGCGGAGAGCTGGTCTTTCACAGGTTAACTCCACTAAAGATCCCAGTGAGGCTCAGGAACAAGTAATAAAATACCATAGAGTAATAATCACAGCAAGTAAGGTAATCTACGAATATCCCCATACAGATCCCAATGACGACACACAGCATCAGGAGCAGAATTCTGATCTACCGCAGCTTGAGGCTGTGCTCCAAGACCAGTTTATAGAGGTAGAAAAGTGGATCGCAAAAAACAAACTCTTCCTGAACACTGACAAAACTGTCACAATGATCTTTGGAACAGTACCTAAATTACACAAATTACACAATTCCCACCTATCCATCAAAATAAATTCGAATGGCACACTGACCGCAGTCCACTCTTTCAAATACTTGGGTATGATATTAGACCCCAATCTATCTTTTGGCCTGCACATAGAAAAACTTGCATCTAAACTTTATCCAAAACTAGGTGCCCTGTACAGAAACAAATCCTATAGTAAAGGAAAAGATTGTACAGCAAATGCTGCTGCCAGTCGTTGATCATGGGGATGTAGTATATGCATCTGCATCGCAATCCCACATTAATAAACTCAACACATTGTATAACTCGTTCTGCCGACTTGTGCTACAATATAATTACAGGACTCACCATTGTAACATGCTAAAAGAACTAAACTGGCTGTCGATGGAATCCAGACGCACCCTTCATCTTTCCAGCCTTGTGTTTAAGGGCTTTTCTGGGAAACTCCCACCCTACCTGAACACAATGCTTTCCTCAGCTGTTCCCACTTCCTATAACCTCCGATCCAGTACCAACACTTTATTTAGTCTACCTCAATACAAAAAGAAAGCGGCCCGATCCTCCTTCTCCTACAGAGCACCGCAATTGTGGAACGACCTCCCGCACAATTTAAAATCTTCCCTTAGCCTAAAGTCCTTTAAGAGATCCCTCTCTACATACCTCAAAACAGAATGCACGTGTCATGGTTGATTATATATTTCCTGCCTGTTCTATGTTAAATTTTGTATTTATTGTGTATTAATATTGTTTTTGTATTTTTTGTACCCTAATTATAACAATGCAATGATTTGTGGACCCAGGACATACTTGAAAACAAGAGAAATCTCAATGTATCTTTCCTGGTAAAATATTTTATAAATAAATAAATATTTTCTAAATAAATAAATAAAATAGTCACCCCCAACCACCTCTAGGTACTCTATTTCACCATTTTTTACCTTTATATTTCTTGCCCAGATCTAGGTCTTGGCGACACCATCTTAGTGTTGGCAGATGAAGGCCCTGCAGGACACCTGCCCACACTAGATAGCGCTGTGAAATTCCTGCGCATGCCCAGTTGCAGACATGGACATTCGCTATTGTCCGAAATTCTGACAGGAATTCGGCTATTCGTTCATTCCTCAAAAAAACGAATGAACGAATAGAAATTATTATTAATAATAATTGTAATCCGGTCTTTGTTTGCTAATTGTGATATGTAAAAATAGAAACAGCAGGGAGCTATGCTACCTGTCTCTTCCTAAACATCCCCCGTGCTCTGCTCACTCTATCGGGGTCAATATGACCCCCATATTAACATTAGGGAGGTTAAAACCTCCTTTCTGTCCCTTCTGTGCCCCCTCCCCCACAGTCTCATTAGTGGCGGGTGGAGGTGTAAGTGATAAAAAGTGAGGACACCTATTGTTCCTGTGTTAGGATGAGGAGTGAATTCACATGTATTTGTGAATGATTAAATTAAATGTATTTTCTTTTTCAGTTAAGTGGAGAAGATGGGAGCTTGGAAGGAGAGATACAGGTACGAGAAAATTAGAAAGAAATGTGTTGTTGTTTTATTCCTTACTGGGACTGTTTTTTTTCATTCCATTTGTTGTTTTTATACTTGTTGTTATTAAATTCAATCTGTGTAAATTATGGGGACACCAAAGACAGAATGCTTGGTTGTATAGGGAGAGGTATTAGCAGTAGAAAGAGGGAAGTGCTCATGCCATTGTACAGAACACTGGTGAGACCTCACTTGGAGTATTGTACACAGTACTGGAGACCGTATCTTCAGAAGGATATTGATACCTTAGAGAGGGTTCAGAGAAGGGCTACTAAACTGGTTCATGGATTGCGGGATAAAACTTACCAGGAAAGGTTAAAGGATCTTAACATGTATAGCTTGGAGGAAAGACGAGACAGGGGATATGATAGAAACATTTAAATACATAAAGGGAATCAACACAGTAAAGGAGGAGACTATATTTAAAAGAAGAAAAACTACCACAACAAGAGGACATAGTCTTAAATTAGAGGGACAAAGGTTTAAAAATAATATCAGGAAGTATTACTTTACTGAGAGGGTAGTGGATGCATGGAATAGCCTTCCAGCTGAAGTGGTAGAGGTTAACACAGTAAAGGAGTTTAAGCATGCGTGGGATAGGCATAAGGCTATCCTAACTATAAGATAAGGCTAGGGACTAATGAAAGTATTTAGAAAATTGGGCAGACTAGATGGGCTGAATGGTTCTTATCTGCCGTCACATTCTATGTTTCTATAATTTCAAATTTTTGTACCACAGTAAAACAGACAATACCACTAAAAGAAATCTAAGGTATTTGTATAAACAAGGTAGGGGTCAAAGATGGGTAGGTTTTAAATGAGGGCACACAGTGCAGCTGAGCCCCGATGCGTGTTTCGCTAGTAAGGTGACTCTTTAAGGGGGACCCTACCTTCGATTTCTTTTGGTGGTATTGTTAGGTTGACAAGATTTTAGAGGAGACGCTAGGGTGAAGTTCAGTCAGTGTATTTTTCGTTATCGGTACTTTCGCAATTCATAGCTTAGCTTATGATCAGGTGCACTTGAAGGCACAGTTGTAGGATTACTGGAAAACGGTTAGGAATTGGCATTTATCCATACTAGACTTCTAGCATTAAGCGGACATCACAATTAACCGTAGCATAGATCGGGGCTTCATTGTAGGACTCTTATTGATCAACACAAGCAACGTTTTTTTCTTAACCCTATTAATTCTAAGCTTGGACACTCTGTGTTTATACCACAGATCATATGTTATAACTATATGCACAACTTTTCTTAATTGATTTGCAATAGAGGTTTGAGATAGGAATTCACCACTATTTCAGTTTCACTTAACTAGACATTTAGGAGATCTCCCCTTTCTCCCTCTTTGTTCTAATTTTTGTAATTTAACAGATTCTCACCTTTCCTACTATTGTTACAATTATACTATATACTTTGGGATAGTTACTTTTTTCAGTCACTGACCTTATCACTAAGTATCTATCTATCTTACTAGCTTTTTTGTATATATCTTTGTCCCCTGTATATATCCCCCAATCCCCTGTATCCCTGAGTTTCAAAGTTACTTAAAGGGACACTATAGTGTCAGAAGACCGCTTGGTTTTCCTCACACTATAGTACCCTGAGGGTGCCCCCACCCTCAGGGGCACCCTCCCGCAGCGCTGAAGGGGTTAAAACCCCTTCAGCTACTCACCCTTTTCCCCCACCGGGCTCCCTTACCTCTCCTCCCCCGCCGACGTCAGCATCCTTGTCTGACGTCACCGGCGCCGCACGCACATTCAAAGTGTTCGTAGGAAAGCATTTCTCAATGCTTTCCTATGGACGCTCTGTGTGATTGAGGCATAATATGCCTCAATCATTGCCGATGCGCCTCTAGTGGCTGTCCAGAAGACAGCCACTAGAGGCTGGCTTAACCCCAGATGTAAATATAGCAGTTTCTCAAAAACTGCTATGTTTACATCAGGCAGGGTTAACCCTAGCTGGACCTGACACCCAGACCACTTCATTGAGCTGACGTGTTCTGGGTGACTATAGTGCCCCTTTAACCTTTTTAATAACATCTATTAAACGTTAGATTTTAAGTGTTTCGTTTATTTAGGATCCCAATTTCTCTCATTCTGTATATTTGAATGATACATTGTTACTTTGTATAACCTTATCAGTGATTCTGGTGTTATTTCTCTTTACGTGCGAGTTGGTAGAGGGGTATGGTACTCTGAGTTCTTGCCATGTTGCGTTGAGGACCAGATAAAGATCTGATTTGAAGAAGCTACAACGTGTACTAATGTGTACGCACCCAGGCTTTAGCAGATCATAACGCCCATTAAGCTCAGAGAGATTGTAATACATGTGGTGTAAGATCTGTTATGAAAATGCCGGCAAGGGGAGGGAGCTTCTGGAACATTTACTGACATGAGCTATAACTCCCATGTCACTAAGCCAACCTCTTGAGATGGTAGCCCACAGCGGCAGGAGTGCCGGAGGTTTGTTACATAGACTCTGGGTTAAGGGACTCCTTCTCACACCATGCTGCATGCGGTGCGAGTTTATCTTTCTCCTACTTTCCCATGCAAATCCAGCCGCTGAGCGTAATGTATGGAAACAGCGGTGATTTGAATGGGTCAGCATTCTACCATCAGCTTATATACAGCTTTCTGTTTAATCAAAACCCCAGCGTAAACAGTCACTCGTGTACCCAGCGCTCTGCTCCATTGGGGATAACAATACATTTGCCAAAATAAATTGTGCATGTTGCCATAACGCATATACTGACATAAATATCAGCTGCTGTAATTCCCACTAATCTCAGGCAGACCTGGACATGTTTGCTCTAAGGATAACTTTCTCAAGCCCTGTATTACAGAGCCCTAACCTCCCCCCTGTCACCAATGGACGATTAGGGAAAAGGGGCGACTAAAACTAAAAGAGGAAGGGAGGGATTGTGAAAGCCAAATTCTATCACCCTCAGCCATGACGGACGCATTCATCTGGTATGGAATGTTTTTCTCTTACTGCATTATATAAGAAACAAGAAAAATTAAAAAGGTGGTCAAAAAAATAAAACCTCCTGCTCCTATTTTAAATCTTTCTAATTGCAGACATAATTATATTATTTATGGTAATAATGAGATTTTCCCCGAATAACTTTTATAAACATTTCCTTAGCAAACCATCCTACAGAGGTTACTGTCCTGTATATTAATGTGACCAATGTAGCTATAACTCGGTACTGTTTGTTCTCTTACAGACGGATTACAGTTCTGTTATGGCGAATGGAAGATATTCTGAATATCGAGCCAAGAGAGCGATCGCAAGTAAGACAATGTTCTGCTGTTTTGCTGGAAGTAGTGATACCGTCTGTCAGTATTGCTGGAAGTAGTGATACAGTCTGTCAGTATTGCTGGAAGTAGTAATACGGTCTGTCAGGTATGATGGAAGTAGTGATACGGTCTGTCAGTATTGCTGGAAGTAGTGATACGGTCTGTCAGTATTGCTGGAAGTAGTGATACAGTCTGTCAGTATTGCTGGAAGTAGTGATACCGTCTGTCAGTATTGCTGGAAGTAGTGATACGGTCTGTCAGTATTGCTGGAAGTAGTAATACGGTCTGTCAGGTATGATGGAAGTAGTGATACGGTCTGTCAGGTTTGCTGGAAGTAGTGATACGGTCTGTCAGTATTGCTGGAAGTAGTGATACAGTCTGTCAGTATTGCTGGAAGTAGTGATACGGTCTGTCAGTATTGCTGGAAGTAGTGATACGGTCTGTCAGGTTTGCTGGAAGTAGTGATACGGTCTGTCAGGTTTGATGGAAGTAGTGATACGGTCTGTCAGTATTGCTGGAAGTAGTGATACAGTCTGTCAGTATTGCTGGAAGTAGTGATACAGTCTGTCAGTATTGCTGGAAGTAGTGATACGGTCTGTCAGGTTTGCTGGAAGTAGTGATACGGTCTGTCAGTATTGCTGGAAGTAGTGATACGGTCTGTCAGGTTTGCTGGAAGTAGTGATACGGTCTGTCAGGTTTGCTGGAAGTAGTGATACCGTCTGTCAGTATTGCTGGAAGTAGTGATACGGTCTGTCAGGTTTGCTGGAAGTAGTGATACAGTCTGTCAGTATTGTAGGAAGTAGTGATACCGTCTGTCAGTATTGCTGGAAGTAGTGATACAGTCTGTCAGTATTGTAGGAAGTAGTGATACCGTCTGTCAGGTTTGCTGGAAGTAGTGATACGGTCTGTCAGGTTTGCTGGAAGTAGTGATACCGTCTGTCAGGGTTTGCTGGAAGTAGTGATATCACCGCCTGTCAGTATTGCTGGAAGTAGTGATACCGGCCGTCAGTAAGTATTCCTGGAAGTAGTGATGCCAGTCTGTCAGGTTTGCTGGAAGTAGTGATACGGTTCGGGTCAGTATTGCTGCTGGAAGTAGTGATACGGCCCGTGGTCAGGTTTGCTGGAAGTAGTGATAAATGGGTTCCGTCAGTATTGCTGCTGGAAGTAGTGATACCTTCTGGGTCAGTAGTATTGCTGGAAGTAGTGATACGGTCTGTCAGTATTGCTGGAAGTAGTGATAATGGCCCGGTCAGGGTTTGCTGGAAGTAGTGATACGTCTGTCGGGGTTTGCTGGAAGTATGATACGGTTCGTCAGTATTTCGTTTGAAGTAGTGATACGGGTCCGTCAGGTTTGCTGGAAGTAGTGATACGGGTTCGTCAGTATTGCTGGAAAGTAGTGGATACCGGTCTGTCAGGTTTGCTGGAAGTAGATACCGGGCCTGGGTCATATTGCTGGAAGTAGGGATGCCGCCTGGGTCAGGGTTTTGCTGGAAGTAGTGATACGGCCCGTCAGTATTGCTTGAAGTAGTGATAACGGCCCGTCAGGTTTTGCAGGAAGCAGTGATGCGGCCCGGTCAGGCTCTGCTGGAAGTAGTGATACCGCCTGTCAGGGTTTGCTGGAAGCGACACGCCCGTCAGTATTGCTGGAAATAGTGATACGTCTGTCAGGGTTTGTTGCGCTATAGTGATACAGTCTGTCAGTATTGTAGGAAGCGCAGGATAATGTCTGTCAGGGTTTGCTGGAAGTAGTGATACACCGCTGTCAGTATTGCTGGAAGCGCAGTGATACGTCTGTCAGTATTGCTGGTGCTTAGTGATAATGGTCTGTCAGGTTTGCTGGAAGCAGTGATAACGGCCCGTCAGTATTGCTGGAAGTAGTGATACGGTCTGTCAGTATTGCTGGAAGTAGTGATACGGTCTGTCAGGTTTGCTGGAAGTAGTGATACCGTCTGTCAGGTTTGCTGGAAGTAGTGATACAGTCTGTCAGGTTTGCTGGAAGTAGTGATACCGTCTGTCAGTATTGCTGGAAGTAGTGATACGGTCTGTCAGTATTGCTGGAAGTAGTGATACGGTCTGTCAGGTTTGCTGGAAGTAGTGATACGGTCTGTCAGGTTTGCTGGAAGTAGTGATACCGTCTGTCAGTATTGCTGGACGTAGTGATACGGTCTGTCAGTATTGCTGGAAGTAGTGATACGGTCTGTCAGGTTTGCTGGAAGTAGTGATACCGTCTGTCAGTATTGCTGGAAGTAGTGATACGGTCTGTCAGGTTTGCTGGAAGTAGTGATACAGTCTGTCAGTATTGTAGGAAGTAGTGATACGGTCTGTCAGGTTTGCTGGAAGTAGTCATACGGTCTGTCAGTATTGCTGGAAGTAGTGATACGGTCTGTCAGTATTGCTGGAAGTAGTGATACGGTCTGTCAGGTTTGCTGGAAGTAGTGATAGCGTCTGTCAGTATTGCTGGAAGTAGTGATACGGTCTGTCAGGTTTGCTGGAAGTAGTGATACAGTCTGTCAGTATTGTAGGAAGTAGTGATACCGTCTGTCAGTATTGCTGGAAGTAGTGATACAGTCTGTCAGTATTGTAGGAAGTAGTGATACCGTCTGTCAGGTTTGCTGGAAGTAGTGATACGGTCTGTCAGGTTTGCTGGAAGTAGTGATACCGTCTGTCAGTATTGCAGGAAGTAGTGATACGGTCTGTCAGTATTGCTGGAAGTAGTGATACGGTCTGTCAGGTTTGCTGGAAGTAGTGATACGGTCTGTCAGGTTTGCTGGAAGTAGTGATACGGTCTGTCAGTATTGCTGGAAGTAGTGATACGGTCTGTCAGGTTTGCTGGTGTTGTGTAAAGGTTCCTTAGGGTTAAATTTAGGGTTAAAACTAGGTTTAGGGAGTATTTTATACTAATCTCAGTTCCTATTCTAATCATTCTAATTATAACTGCAACCTAATGTCGTAGGAATCTCCGTAAGTAAATTTAGTCCCTAAACCTACCCCTAATGTTTACCATAACTTTATTCCTAAATTTCCTAACTCTGTGTGTAGCCCCTTGTAGCCTTCGCCTCTTTGGCCAGTGTGTTGGTGGAATCCTGAGAGACCACGTAACATATCTCTACGGGGAACCAACTGTAGTAAACGTTGTAGAGGGACACTTTCTATGGGACGCCTGTATGTGCTTAACCCAAAAAGATGTTGATGGCTCCAACCACACCTGGGGAGCTCTGTCACTGGTATCAAGGTGCTCTGAGGGAGTGGTGTGCGCACTATGCCATGCGCTGTAATTAAATCCCTATATCTCTCAGTGAGTTGGGTGTTTTGTACGAGATGTCAAAGTGTTAAATCTGCAAATTAGGATAAATGTTTAGGGTGTAACAGAGTTGGATACAAATGCTCTATCGTGCAGTCAGGGGACAGGTGAGTAAAGATGTGGTGTCGCACTCTCTTGGTTGTCATGGTAATGTGTCTAAACAAGGTAATACGTGCACAGACAAATTTAGTGTAAATATGTGTAGAAAAAAGGGACACAGCTGCACAATCTGCAGGCGGTTTTTAACTGTATTTTGGTTGTTACTCTAATAGAGGTCCTGAGGAAGCTATTGAACGAATTTAGCCCCATGTAGCAAAAGCGCAGGTTAGTGGAAAGGGGCCGTGACAGGGATAGGAGGCGGGCATAGGAGGAAGCAGGTAGGGATTGGTGGTTTGAGTTTTAGGGGTTGGGCTATATAAATAGGCAGCCATTTTAGGAAATTCACTTTTAACTCTCCTACCTGGCTGAGTTTGTCCCACCCTCCCTACCTGGGTTTTTGGAAGGTTGGGTTGTCCCATTCTGTCAAAGCGACAGGATAGGAAATAGGCTCCCCATTAGGATGGTTATGGAAATGGTTAATATGGTTATTGGTAAGTTTGGTAGGTTTCGAACCCTGTCGGTGGCTCAGAACCTGGTGGGGTAGGAGTATCCGGGTATACCCCTACCATGATTAATTAAAATGTTGGCACTTTAAGCTATGTTCATGTTGGTATACTGTTATATGTTATTTATATAGGGGTCATTGCCTTTTATATCTAACTGAAGGTCACGGACGTGATGGCGGGGTGTGGGGCAATGACCTTTTTTCTATGTTAAGTTATTATTATTACTATTTAATAAAGCTGTGGACAATTTTGACCCATATACCCTAGTGTCCATGTTTTATTGGGTTAGGTATATGGGTGTTTTTGTCCTGATTCTGCCTGCACATATGGCGACTATGCACCTGTCATGAAACGGGTAGGACCTGGGCCTAGTATAATTTTATTTTATTTTATTTCATTTTTAACTTTTGTTCTTTACAATAAATGTGTTTAAACTTTCCTGGATTCCTGACTTCTCTCGGCTCCTGGATCAAGACATCAGTCAGAATGAGGAGGTCAGTCTAGCCCCCTATTGTTATCGAGGGAGGCACCTTTAAGACGATTTTAATATCCTTATCTTGTGAGTGCGACTGATTATGGTGTCACTTTGTAATTGTGGGACTATATTACACAATTTTTTATTAATGTTTATTTTTAGATTGTACAGCTGTTTCCCTATTTTTTTCTACACACATATATATTTTGTTTTTTGTAGTAACCGTCTGGGAAGGCTACACAGGGCACAAACGGATCCAAAACCTAATCTCGGGAGGGACACTGGTATATTATTTAAAAGAACAATCCAGGCACAATAACCACTACAGCTCTATGTAGTGGTTATGGTATCAGGAGTTCCGTATTGCCCTCCCAGAATAAGTAGTCAAACATTTTAGAACAGTTTGACAACTTACATGGGGTATGCCGGGATAGGGCTGTAATAGGGTATAGGGGCAATAGTGTGTGACGGGTGCAATGTGTGTGTGTGTGAGAGGGGTGCAATGTCTGTGCAGTATGTGTGTGTGGAAGTGGTACAATGTGTGTGTGTGTGGAAGTGGTGCAATGTGTGTGAGGGGTGCAATGTGTGTGTAGGGAGCATTGAGGGGTGCAGTATGTGGGAATGGTGTAGGGTGCATTGAGGGGTGCAGAGTGTGTGAGAGATACAGTATGTGTGAAGGATACAGTGTGTGTAGAGGGTGCAGTGAGTGTGTGTGTAGTGGTACAGTTTGTGTGTGTTGAAGGGTGCAGGTTGAGTGTGTGTGTGAGGGGTACAGTGTGTCTGAGGGGTACTGTAAGTGTGTGAGGGGTACTGTAAGTAAGTGAGGGGTCCAGTGTGTGTAGCAGTGTTTGTGTGATGGATGCAGTGTGTGTGAGGGGAGCAGTGTGTGAGTGGTGCAGTGTGTGTGTAAAAGAGGGGTACAGTGTGTGTGAGGGGTGCAGTGTGTGTGTGTGTTTGGGGGGTACAGTGTGTGAGGGGTGTAGTGTGTAAGTGGTGCAATGTGTGATGGTGCAGTGTGTGAGGGTTACAGTGTGTGGGGCAGTGTCTGTGTGAGCGGTACAGTGTGTGTGAGGGGTGCAGTGAGTGTGAGTGGTGCAGTGTGTGGGGCAGTGGGTGTGTGAGGGATACAGTGTGTTGCCTGGGAGGGGGGATCTTTCTCAATCTCTGGTGGCCCAGTAGAGAATCCCTGCAGCTCCCCACACCTCCTATAATCCACACTACCTGAGCACACACTCACTGCAGCTCCACATACCTCCTATAACCCACACTGTAGCAGATTACATTCCCCTATGTTCGGTTGTCTGTAACCCCCTTGTTTGTCTCCCCAAAAACTGGTGTGTGGTCCCTTGTTATGCCCCAGTAAACACCGACCTCCCCTGGCTGTTAACCACAAATTAACGACTTGACATCTTCGCTTGAATGCTTTTCCTGGGTGATCATACCACCCGAACGCAGGCAGCAGTACTTAGTCTTCAAACACAAAGGCTCTTGGGCCCTTGTGTTTTTGATTTGGCAACCCCATGCTAGGGGCAATGCATAAAAAGCAGTGTGTGGCAGAATAAAGTCATGTATGTACGTAGCGGGGAATTACGATGCCACATAAACATATATAACCCCAATAAAAAAAAAAACAATAATGACAGACAACTTAGTATGGATGAACAGGCCACAGCATTTATTATCACAAACTAAATTACTGCATAACACATCCATAACTTTATTTATTAAACTCTTCTTTCTGTTAGAAATAAATAATCATAAATTAACATATATACATATATAACTCCACACATAGTGTTATACAGTGACCCAACCGTCCTTGCCAATAAACATACAGTGGTTCCTAATCACCACTTCCTCTCACCTCCCCCCTCGTCATAAAAATCATATCTTTCCAATGCCCGCCATCAGCCGACCTTATCCATGCTCGATGGGCACGACACCTCAGGCAACCTAATGTTAACCTTTTGAAGCAGGGGAGGTTGAGACCTGCAAAACATAAAAACTTAGTCCATCCCTAGACATAACCCTTCAAACTTAATTGGCAAGGACATACCCCCGCCTCGCTGTGACTAACTGAAACTAAAAGGGGTGGGCGGGCGGGAAGCTGTTTGCTGGTCCGTATCCCAAGTGGCACAGAGGTAAGACCTCCCCCCACACTAACTTACATTAAACCTCACTCCTCCCATGCACACTTCCCAAGTCCCTCCCCTGTATCTATCCCCACACTCCTACATGTGCCCTTGTCCGCTTAGCTGCGCTATCTCCCCAGGGCCTGTTGTACTCCCAGAACTGTGTGTCGTCCAGTTGCTGGGGGTGCAGGGGGGGCTATTTACTTGGCATTTTCTTGTCTCTGATTCTACTTTTGGTGATCCAGCGAAGGAGAAAGTCCCTGTTAGGACTAAGGGCTGCGCTACACACACTACCTGAGCAGCCTGCTCACTGCAGCTCCCCACACCTCTTATAACCCACACTACCTGAGCAGCACACTCAGGGCCGTCTATAATATGCATAGGACCCTAGGCAAAGCATTTTCTTGGGCCCCCTGGGCCCTGCCCCTCCCACCCCCCAATTACGCCCAACCCCCAGTCACACTGACAGACATATTGACACATACACACACAGACAGACATATTAAAACATTCACAGATACATACTAACACACACATATATACCGGCATATATATTGACACACATTCAGACATACTGACACACAGACACACACATAGGTGTGCCGGGTGTGCCTGGGCACCAGGGCCGGCGCGTCCATAAGGCGGCACAGGCGGCCGCCTTAGGGCGCACCGGCCCGGGGGCGCAAATGTCCGGGTGACCGGCAGGAGGGAAGCGCACAGCTCCCCTCTCCTGCCGGTCACTTCTTGTAGCGTGGCCGAGCGCCAGCCTGCAGTGCCGCGGACTGTGTGGAGGGGGCGGGGATATGAACGTCATATCCCTGCTCCCTCTGTAGCACACAGCGCGGCTGGCGCCCAGCAGGGGCAGAGCTACCACCGGCCCCTTTTTGTCAGCATGGGAGGAAGTCCTCCCAAGAAGACTAGAGCAGCAGAAGGCAGAGAGGAGGGGGGCTGGGCAGGACCAGCTCCTCCAACTCCCAACTACCTCAGGCAGCACTTTGGATCCCAGGTAAGCCCCCCTCCTGAACCTGTTGGTCAGTGTGTCTGTGTGTATCCATGTCTGTCAGTGTGTGTATCTATGTCTGTGTGTGTGTGTGTGTGTGTGTATCTATGTCTGTCAGTGTGTGTGTGTGTATCCATGTCTGTCAGTGTGTGTGTGTGTATCCATGTCTGTCAGTGTGTGTGTGTGTATCCATGTCTGTCAGTGTTTGTGTATGTATATGTCTCTGTCCGTGTGTTTGTGTGTATCTAAATGTCTGTCAGTGTGTGTGTATGTCTGTCTGTTAGTGTGTCTTTGTGTATGTCTATCATTGTGTATGTGTGTATCTGTATGTTTGTCAGTGTGTTTGTATATGTCTGTCAGTGTGTGTGTATCTATGTCTGTCAGTGTGTGTGTATGTATATGTCTCTGTCCGTGTGTGTGTATGTATATGTCTCTGTCCGTGTGTTTGTGTGTATCTAAATGTCTGTCAGTGTGTGTGTATGTCTGTCTGTTAGTGTGTCTTTGTGTATGTCTATCATTGTGTATGTGTGTATCTGTATGTTTGTCAGTGTGTTTGTATATGTCTGTCAGTGTGTGTGTATCTATGTCTGTCAGTGTGTGTGTGTATGTAAATGTCTCTGTCCGTGTGTCTGTGTGTATCTAAATGTCTGTCAGTGTGTGTGTGTGTATCTAAATGTCTGTCAGTGTGTGTGTGTCTGTTTGTGTGTCTTTGTGTGTTTGTGTATGTCTATCATTGTGTATGTGTGTATCTGTATGTCTGTCAGCGTGTCTGTATGTCAGTGTATGTTTATCTGTATGTCTGTCAGTGTTTGTGTGTATCTGTATATGTGTGTCTGTCTATCTGAATGTGTATCAGTTTGTGTATATGTATATCTGCATGTGCGTCAGTGTGTGTATCGTTGTGTATGTGTATCACTGCATGTGTGGCAGTGTATGTGTATATGTGCATATATCTCAGCATTCAAACACCAACACTACACACAAATAAACACCTGCATGCAAACAACAACACTACATACAAACACACACCTGCATTAAAATGTCAACATTACATACAAACACACCTCTGTATCAGACACCAAAATTATATATAAACACACACCTACGTTCAAAAACCAACACTACACATAAATGCATGCTTGCATTCAAATGCAAACACTACATACAAACACACCGCTACAATCTTACAAACATACTCCATACAAACACATGCTTACAGTCAAACACACAAATACTGCTCCATGCTAAATACAATCCTGCAAGCATGGGGAATCGGTAGAGCCCCAGCTTTCAAAGCATTGTTGAAGTTGCACGACAGATGGGGATCTATCTTTTAGCCATCCTGTGTACATACACAGACCATCATACAGATACATACAGTATGTATGTCTCTGTATGACTGTGTGTATGTATTCAAAAGGAATAAACGCAGTCAACACTCCAATAGTACGGATGGTATATTTATTGATAGGTGAACCACCCCAAAGAAAGTGCGTTGTTTCAGCTCAGCAGGGCCTTATTGCATGAGCTGAAACATCACACTTTCTATGGGGTGGTTCACCTACCAATAAATATACCATCCTTACTATTGGAGTGTTGCCTGCGTTTATTCCTATTGAAGACTTTACTGGTGGATCCAGCGATGTCCGCCTGACACGGAGCATCCACCACTGTTGATGGCCGGAGCATTTACACGGTATCAGTGTGCAGGGTTCTTTGTTTGTCTGTGTATGTATGTCTCTGTATGCCTATCTCTATGTTTCTTTATGTCTGTCTGTATTTCTGTGAGGGCCTGTGTCTGTATGAATGTATGTCTGTGTTTGTATGACAATGTACCTGTATGTGTAGATTGTATGACTGTGTTGTTTGTGTGCCTTTTATGACTGTGTGTCTGTATATCTTTGTGACTGTGTGCCTGAAAAATTATGTCTGTGTGCTTGTATGGTTGTGTGTCTGTATGTTTGTGTATTTGTGCATGTATGTATTTTTGCCTGTATCTATGTCTATGTGGAAGAAAAAGAGAGATAGATAGGGGCTGGCGGGGAAGTAAGAAATACATAAGAGGTGTTGTAGGAGACACACTAAAGGGGGGTGTAAGGCACAAAGGGGCCAAAAGGATAAGACATTCAAGAGAGTGGATATGCAACACTAATGGGGGTAAGAAATTCAAAAGGGGCCTAAGAGACACAGAGGTGAAG
>OW240913.1:6550929-6621521 GCA_933207985.1 Pelobates cultripes
GGGCCAGCCTCTGGGGTGACCGGCTGCTGGGCCCCCCAGGAGAAGAGGCTGGCCCTGTGGGTACATACCGGGTCACAGGACCCCCTGCGACCCGGTATGTACCCACTGAATCTGGGGCCCGGACCACCTGAGCAGTCCGGGCCCCCCAGGACCGCTGGGCCCATGACAACCGTTGATGGCGGCCCTCCAAAAAGCAGCTAGCAGTGTCTATAGCTATAGCACAAGAAGTCACGTAATTCATGTAGATTTTACTTGCAATGCCTGTTCTTTGCAAGAGAATCTACTAAACAGTTAAATGAAAAAAAATTATCTAATCTCCAATAAAGCAGAACCCAGGAGAGGAAAAAATAACAAAGGGAAAAAATAAAGATCTTCACCGACAAACAACAAAATAATTATTTTAATTCGTGCACTACATATATATAATGTCAGTACTGTTAAAAAAGACTACTCCCTTTCTTACTATGGCTCTCAATGGAGAGAAAGCCTTTGACCGGGTCAGCTGGGACTTTATGAGAATAACTTTAGAGGTCTTTGGCTTTTTGGGCCGGATTCTTTCAGCAATCATGCCTCTCTACTCTTCTCCATCGAGTAGGATAGTGGGAGGAGGAATTAAGTCAGAGTGGTTTGACATATCAAATGGCACTCGCCAAGGTTGTCCACTCTCTCCACTTCTCTACATCTTAGTGGCTGAACCACTAGCACATGAAATTCGTTCAAATGCAAATATAAGAGGTTTTCAAATAAAGGATAAAGAATTCAAGATTAATCAATATGCGGATGATATATTATTAACTTTAGCGAATCCTATCTCATCAGTGCCAGAAGTAATGAATACAATAGAGCAATACAGTCTTCTTACAAATTATAAACTCAATGTCCAAAAAACGGTTGTATTTCCTATGTATATGGAAGAAAGTGATTATAATTTTCTAAACAAATATTATGCCTTTAAATGGGAAAAAAAGGGTTTTATTTAGCTTGGCATAAATATTGTATACAATCCTACTTAAGTTAATTCTATAAAAGCCTATATTTTCCCTAAGTTAATATATCTATTAGGAATGATTCCGATGCCTTATTGGCTGACCTTCATAAATACATTTTTTAGAAATTCTATTTGGCTCAAAAGGAAACCCAGAATAGGGCAGGAGTGTAACGAACCCTGAAGTGGTAGCTATGGGTTCGTATGATTTGAGCCGAATGGCCGAGAGCCAGAGTGATTATAGCTCGTTCGCTTCTTCTGGTCGGTAGTTAAAGTCCAAAGAAACGAAACCCTCTAGTACAGCTTTCCCAAAGTAGTAATCAGGTACCCAAACACCAGCCGAAACATGATGAAGAATGTAACAAGACTGATGTTTATTGAGTCCACACAGGCTTTTATGGAGGTCCCCTTGCAGGAGGACCTCCCACAGTACACAAACCAAATAGCCAATCATAAGGTACAGTTACTCCTGTGAGATAATGAGATAAGTTAAGGAATAACCCAATTATCTCCAGGCGAAGTGCACACATTTTCCCCAAAACTCAGAACACCCCCAAATGTCACATCCCATGGTAGCCCCGATCTGGGGGAACAACATATTCAAATTTCACCCAGATCGGTTCAGGGGATTTTAAAAAGTGTGGAAGTCTTAAGTTACCGACTGCACACGAAGCTCTTGCCCAAAATAGTTCCACGAATTCAGTGTGTGCGGTCGGTCAATTGTGAAAATGTCAAATAACTACATAATCCACGAACAGAGCCTCCTGGCTCATAGGAGTGATTGTTCCCCTCATATGAATGCATCAAGGTACCGAAAAGCACTCTCCTAGCTGTTCGGGAAATAAAGTTCTATCTGTAACGGATCACCTGGCACCCCGACTGGGTACCTCCATTGAAGGATGCTCCTAGCGCTTCCTGAGGGCTCCAAGCACTCCAGCTGACACCATAACCACCGTAGACTCCTCCAGAGAGCAAGGAAGGAACAAGCTCTTACAAGAGCTTAGGAGTGATTTCGCAAGGGAGTATGACAAGCATAGCAGTCCCTTGTAGCAGATTCCCCCAATAAGAGACGGCACTCCAAATTGAGGGTGAAGTAGAACTGACTGTACTGGCACATACAGCCTCTTTTATTCACATTCTACAAACATAGTACTGCCCACAGGGTTTTGAAGAACAACCAATCAACACATTACAACACAGCTAAAACTCCCATTCATTAAATCAGAAATCCTCCCCTCTGCCTGTGATACAATTATCTCAACACAATAAACTAACTTAATTATCACAGGCAGGAAAATACAGTATTATAAAGCATACACAGGGACTCCAAAACATGCAATAACCCCATAAAAAATATATCCTCAGAACCGGGGGATCTGGGTGAACCACATATTCACCCAGATCCATTCAGTAGTTTGGAAGATACGGTTTAATGCAGATTCCGCAGATCCTATACATGCTATATGCAAAATACTTACTTTTACATGTGTCCCCTGTTCTGTAGTTTAAAACGACTGAACGATGTCTTTGTGCACCAAATACAGGCGAGATGGCACCATGTAGAAAAGTCAAAACAGTGTCTGTGAGTTAAAATGGCCGCCATCCATTGTTCTCACCATGTGCTTCTGATACATGAAATGGTGGCCACCCAGTAACTCCACAGTTTGTCTGGTAGTCTATCCAGCCAAACCAACAGATGAAACACATGGGGAACAGTGCAACAAACAAAGGGAATCAAAAAAAATAAAGCACAAATAGTGTTTTCAAATGCCATATATCTCAGGGCCATAGTCAGAAGGTAGGAGGCGGGAAAGCAGCCCCCTCCAAGAACACGTGGCGAGGTCTGTTCCACCACACTATCGTTCGTATGTTTGAGACTGGTGTTCGGGAAGTCGAATTGATACCGGAGAAACTGACGGAAGCAAAGCACAGAGGGATGGACACAGGTTTCTTCAGGAAGGAAGAGATTCTTTATTGGATCACCGATCGGGACTCAGAGGGACTAATGTCACCAAAAATACAGCAAGTTCTGAGCCCTGAACAATAGTGCAGGCTCCCTATATAGGCACATAACTCCTCCCATATTAAGCTCCACCCGCACATTCTCTTGACCAATCATTACAAATAAGAATTAACTTCCTGCTTGACCGCATGGCTTGTCCAGCACAATGGAGGAGGGGAATACTACATCCTGTATTCTTGCACATGCTCCGTACACTACTGATCGTATCTTGCCTCGTGCAACCAACTGATCGATACGTCAGCATATGCACGTACACATGCCACGTGGTAATCTCGGCCTACTAAATTTATTTTTACCGAGATTCCACCACATTCCCCCCTTTGATGCCTCTTGATATTTTACAATTACTTGAGGCATCACTTAACCTTGGTTTGCATACACCACAAGTTACCTTTGAACCAGACCAGACTTATCCTATGATGTGAATCTTCAACACTCGTCTTCCTGCATTGGTTCTCCCTGATCTAGAGCCTTATATTTATAAATTGCCATTATCTGTGCAGCAGCCTTCCTCTCTGCTATATTTTCTATCAGGCTTTGCACAGACCTAACTACTAAGGGTATAAGACACGGCAGGAGTAGACACAACATTAAAATCAGTAGGACTCCACCTACCACTGCCTTAAGCCCTCCAAACCACTCATACCAGCTACCAAACCAACTACTTGGATTGTACCCTTTCCATACCTGAGTAGGCACATGCGCTAGTTTAACCATATGGCTAGTAAGCTCAGCTATTGCTTGCCCTTCGTCATCTATTTGAAGACAGCAATTGCTCAGGTTAAACTTCCCACATACACCTCCCTCTACTGCCAAAAGATAATCCAAGGCTAATCTATTTTGGTAAACTGCTGTCCTCATCCTGGTATTATGCTTCGCTAGAAGATTGAGCGCTTGTGATGTCTCGTTAGTAATGATCTCAACCACCGCCTGTAACCTTATAATGCGGTTGAGCATATAAATAGGGGTTCTATAACCAAAGGTACCATCCTCTGCCCACGTGGCTGGCCCATAATAATCTATAATACGCTGGGGAGGCCATTCATTATCTTCCCAGGCACCTATCTCTATGGGTCCCCTTTTCTTCCTATGATTCACATCATACACTTTAACACCTAAAGTCTCACCTGTTTCAATAGGCAACAAGAAGAAGGATGGTTTCAACATACCCAACACACATGCCCCTTCCCAGTCCTGTGGTAACTCCGAATAGGCCTTCTTACCACAGATCCAGTACAAATTCGCTGGGGCTCTCCAGTTAGATGTGATGGATAGATCAAACCATACGTCCTTTAAATTGGCATATCTTGCAAGCGGGTTAGATGGTTCTGAGACATTTGAAGCCGACCACCAAGTTGTATTCTTTGTATCATCATCATAAGCTTTTTGCCCTAGACAAGTTAATTCTCCTACAGAAGTATTATACATCATTCCTTTCCTCGCTATGCAAACATAACCTATGATGGAGGTCTTCAATCTCCACTCAGATTTACCTCTAACACTCATATGATAGTCGGCTTGTGTAGATATTAATTGGTCAACTGCCTCAGAACCGGACATTACCTCCTTTGCTTCCCAAGGCCATTGGTCTCCCATGTTAGTACCTCCACACACATAGCAGTTGGTAACATTAAGACTACCGGCAATACTCTCGGCTAAATCAATGAACAAGTTTTTAGCATTATGGGGGATCTTATTATCTATGCTCATCTCTTCATAAAAGGAATGGTATATTTGATGAGTTTGGGAGGTTACCGTATCAGTCTCTATCCCTATAAACAATATTGTCCCAGGGTCTAAACCCGTCCCATATATTTGAAACCCAAATAAATTACCATATTTATCTAAGAACTTGTCAGGGTTATTTATAAGTATATGGATTGGATTGCATTCCATAGACTTACAATATGGATTAGTAGGCAACTTAGTCACAATCATGTCCTTGTCTGCTGTCTGTCCCCAAGTCGCCCACCCCACACAAGACCAATATGGGCAGAAGTTATAATCTCTATTTGGGCATCTTGGACTTACATATTTATTTTTACTACTGGGACAAATATATTTATCGTTAGACCCATACGTCCTCTCCCATCTAAGATCCCCACATACATTCCACGGCTTTCTACCACTTGATATTGCTTTACACGCATCAAATAGCAGAGCACCTGAAGAATATACGGATTCTAATACCGTCTTATTAATTAGGGTCCCCTGAGGATCTCCATTTCTGAGAGTCAACCAAATTGTACGGGGTTGATACTCAGGACTGAAGCACTTAGGTTCTCCTACTCCTAAATGACACACACTATATTCTATATTTAAGTATCTACATCTTGATACATCTCCTTTACACTCATATTGCGAATGCCAAATTAGGGTCTGGGATATATGGTTACCTGTTCTTGTAGTCTTAATGCATACCTCACAGCTAGGAGTGTTGGTACCTCTACCTTCCTGAATATAAAAATACACATAAATAAACATTATTAAAAATACATCTTTCGTCGTCATCCTCAGTCTTCGTCCGTGCGAAGGCACCTCAGCTTCCAGGATGTAAGGACTGCAGGGAATGGAGTTCTGCTCGTCTTCACAGGGGTCCCCTCAAGACTTTCCCTGACTTATACACTCGTTGGTGAGTGGACAGGCTTTATTATGGCCTTCTCACTCACTTACCAAGTCTCTGAAACAATAAAATTTGTAATCTACAAGATTCCTCGTCACTCCGACTGAGTCGTGCGTTTTAACCGGATCTTGCAGGGATTCTCTGGATTTGCTGTAACTTGCCAGGAATCGGCTGCTGCTGGTTTAACCCTGGAGTGATGTATCCACGGAGCCACTTCGGCTACTTTTATCGCTGTAGGGGTAGACAGAAGAACAACATAAGGACCTCTCCACTTGGGCCCTAACGGCACATTATTCCACTCTTTAATCCACACTTGGTCGCCTGGGTGGTAACTATGAATTGGGGGATAAATATTCACAGGTAATCTATCTTGTACCCAGTACACCTACCAGAAGGATGGGCCTCTCTCCTTTTGAAATCATGTACGTGCCTTAAGGGGGGATTTTCAGTTGGGAGAAGGTACCCGGCAGCAGGTTGTAGAGTTGGGTAAGACTCCTCCATAGTCTTACCCAACTCTACAACCTGCTGCCGGGTAATTCCTTCTCCCAACTGACTCAAATCCCCCCTTAAGTTACCAAGCACGGGAGGTGGTCGCCCGTACATGATTTCAAAAGGAGAGAGGCCCATCCTTCTGGTAGGTGTACTACGGATTCGCAATAGAGCTATGGGCAAGAGAACGTTCCACTTAAGTTGGGTTTCCTGACACATTTTAGCCAACTGATTCTTAATAGTTCTATTCATTCTCTCTACCTTACCAGAACTCTGGGGTCTATATGCCGTATGAAGCCTCCACTTTATACCAAGCATATGAGTCAGTTGTTGTAGGCACTGATGAACAAAAGCTGGACCATTGTCCGATCCTATAGAGCAGGGTAGTCCATATCGGGGTATTATTTCTCGTAGCAGGAATCTCACGACTTCTCCTGCTTTCTCTGTACGAGTAGGACATGCTTCTACCCAGCCTGAATAGGTGCACACCACTACCAGCAGGTAGCGATGTCCACCCGATTTAGGCATCACTGTATAGTCAATTTGTAAATCGGACATGGGAAGTCCCCCCATAAACTGGACTCCTGGTGGCTTTACTGGTCCTTGTCTTGCATTATTTTTAGCACACGTTACACATCTACGTACAATGGCCTGAGTCAAATTGGACAATCTTGGTATGTAGAAATGTTTTCTGAGAGATTCTTCTGTACTGTCTTTCCCAGAATGTGTCCCGTTATGATAGTTTTGGACAATTTCTACCGCTAGTGATGCTGGAATAACTATTCTTCCATCTTCTAACTGATACCATTTGTTCTCCAAATACTTTCCAGGTTCAGTCCTTAACCACTCCTCTTCTTGAGCTGTATAAATTGGAGTCCATTGAGACAGTGGAGTTGGTATAAGAGCAGCTATATGCCCCACATATTCCTGTCTTCCTGATTCAGCAGCACGCTTAGCTGCACTATCTGCCATCCGATTCCCTTTGGTTACATCACCATCTCCTCTCAGATGCGCCCGACAATGTATAATACCGACTTCTTTCGGCTCCCACACTGCTTCCAATAGTTGTAGGATCTCAGCTGCGTATTTGATTTCTTTGCCTTCTGAATTCAATAGTCCTCTTTCTTTATACAAAGCTCCGTGGGCATGAGTGGTTAAAAACGCATACTTGGAGTCCGTGTAGATGTTCACTCTTAAACCTTCAGCCAATTGTAACGCTCGTGTCAGTGCTATCAATTCTGCCTTTTGTGCTGATGTTCCTTTTGCCAGTGGCCGAGCTTCTATCACCTTGTCTATCGTTGTTACTGCATATCCTGCATAGCGGATCCCTTCTTTTACATAACTACTGCCGTCGGTGTAATATTGAACATCAGGGTTCTGAATGGGAAAATCACGAAGATCTGGTCTACTTGAAAATACTTCATCCATTACTTCCAAACAATCATGTTGACTTTCAGTAGGTTGTGGCAAAAGGGTAGCTGGATTTAAGGTATTTACAGTCTCTAAATGCACTCTTGGGTTTTCACACAACATTGCTTGATACTTGGTCATACGGCTGTTACTAAACCAATGATTTCCTTTGTAATCCAACAACGTCTGTACTGCATGTGGAACTCGTACATAAAGTTCTTGACCCAGAGTGAGTTTATCGGCTTCAGCTACTAGCAGGGCGGCTGCAGCTACAGCTCTTAGACAAGGTGGAAGTCCGCTGGCCACTGCATCCAGTTGCTTAGACATGTAGGCAACAGGTCTTTGCCATGATCCCAAGTACTGTGTCAATACTCCCACAGCCATTCTTCTTTGCTCATGTACATACAGGTAGAATGGCCGTGTGTGGTCAGGTAGACCTAATGCTGGGGCACTCATCAAAGCCCTCTTCACATCTTCGAATGCCGTTTGCTGTTCTTGAGTCCATAAGAAGGGGTCGTGCTCTGTACCTTTGATAGCTGCATACAGTGGTTTTGCCAGTATCGCGTAGCTGGGAATCCATATCCTACAGAAGCCTGCTGCCCCCAAGAATTCTCGCACTTGTCTTCTATTCCTGGGTATCGGTATTTGGCACACAGCTTCTTTTCTCTCTGGCCCCATAATTCTTTGACCTTCAGAGATATGGAATCCCAGATATTTGACAGTTGGCAAACACAACTGAGCCTTCCTTCTTGACACCTTGTATCCTGCCTTCCAGAGAATGTGTAGTAGATCGTGCGTTGCTTGCTGACATACTTCCTTTGTAACTGCTGCTATCAACAAGTCATCTACATATTGTAATAATACACACTCTCCTGGGATAGACTCGAAATCTAGTAGATCTTGACTTAGAGCTGAACCAAATAGGGTAGGTGAATTTTTAAACCCCTGGGGCAATCTTGTCCAGGTCATTTGGCGTTTCGAGCCCGTTACAGCATTTTCCCATTGGAAAGCGAAGATACATTGGCTTTCTGCGGCAATTCGGAGGCAAAAGAAGGCATCTTTGAGATCTAAGACTGTAAAGTAAGTAGCCCCGCCCGGAATTAAAGCAAGCAGGTTATATGGATTGGGCACGACTGGATGTATACTAACAACCGCATCATTGACTGCTCTCAAGTCCTGCACAGGTCGATACTCATCTGTACCGGGCTTTTGAACAGGCAGCAATGGGGTGTTCCAGGGGGAAGTACAGAATTTTAGGATACCATACCGTATGAACTTATCCAGATAAGATTGGATGTTCTTCTTAGCCTTCTGCGGAATATGATATTGTCTCAGGCTTACTGGATAAACCCCAAGTTTTAGTTCGATTTTAATAGGTGGAATATTGCGGGCCAGTCCTGGTGGGTTGTTCTCTGCCCAAACTCCTGGTATATTAAATAAGGATTCATCACTCCTCGGGTTTTGGCTAGTCAACACTGTATAAAGTCGCCACTCTTCTTCCTTTGGTACAGACAATGTCATAATACCTGAGGGTCCATTAAACTTTAAGGATGTTGTTCCATTTGGTAGGAACGTAATCTGCGCTTGTAATTTGGATAGCATATCACGTCCCAGCAATTGGACTGGACACTCAGGCATATAAAGGAATTGATGTTTTACTACGTGGCCTCCCAATGTACAGAGTCGACTTTTAAGAACCGGTTTTTCAGCACTTCTTCCAGTTGCTCCTATTACAGTAATAATTCTTCCAGATGGAGGAGCAACTAGATTAGTCACCACCGAATGTTCAGCACCAGTGTCGATCATGAACGCACTCCTTTTTCCCCCTATTGATACATCGACCATAGGCTCCGCTCGACCAAGGGGGATGGAGCCCGGTCGGTATCAATAGTCCTCCATGACCGTGTCAGCCAATCCCACAAAGTCCCTACCTTCTCTATCGCGGGACCTTTGCGCTGCTGGATAGTACCTATCTTCCCTTACACTTCCTCTGTTCCCATTACTCCCTCTATTACCATTACTCCCTCCGGGGCCTCCTCTACCTCTCGCTCTGCCTCTAAAGTTTCCGTAACCTGCCCTGGGTAAGTCTCTCTCATACTGCTCTCTTTGCGGACACTCGTTCCTCCAATGCCCTTCTTCCTTGCAGTACGCGCACTGATTCCTACTCAAAGGCTCTCTATTCCATCTACCATCGCCTCTATCTGACCCCCGTCTATCTACGCCTGCAATCGCTACCGCTAACATATCTGCCTTTCTACGCATCTTGCGCTCTTCCTCTTTCTTACTTTCTGTTTCCCTATTCATATATACTTTGTTCGCTACCTCCATTAGTTGGGTGATAGACATACCTGCAAACCCTTCTAATTTCTGTAGCTTGCGCTTAATATCTCCGTAAGCTTGGCTGACAAAGGCGGAGTTTACCATTCGGGAATTATCAGCGTCTTCCGGATTAAAGGGGGTATACAAGCGGTATGCCTCCAATAATCGGTCATAAAAGACACTGGGCGCTTCATCACTTTTCTGAATCACCTCAACTGTCTTCTACATGTTAATAGCTTTCTTCCCTCCGGCTTTCATGCCAGCAATTATAGCATCTCTATAGGCTTTAAGTTGAGCCATATCTGCGCCATTTACATTCCAGTCAGGATCGGTGTTAGGGTAATGTGTTGCGGCCCATGCTGCCGGATTGGCTTGATTTAAAGCACGGGCTCTCTCCTCTAGCGCCTTAATGGCCGCTTGGTTAATCCTTGTCCTTTCCTCATTATTGAACAATGTCATTAATAACTGCTGGCAATCAGCCCATGTCGGGTTATGTGTCTGAACTATCGAGGTGAACAGATCGGTCATAGCTTGTGGTTTCTCAGTGTACGAGGAATTGTGGGTCTTCCAATTCAAGAGATCGGTAGTCGTGAACGGGACATATACGAAGACTGGGTCAGCATGTGCCATTTGACCTGCGGCATCGATATAGGCTGACCCAGGATTCAGACGAAGAGGCATCTGATAATGTTTTAATTGTTGGGTACCGGTCAGTTGTCGGGTTAGTATGGGGCTACGTGGAGGGGCGTCAGTTAAAGGTTCCGGTCGAGAGGTAATAGGGCATGAGGATGTGGGAACTTGATTTTGGGAAAAGTTAGTGAATAGTATACTCCGAGCCGAGCTAGAAGAAGCTTGACCGGAAGTTTGAAGTGGCGCCAAATCAGGATATTCAGATCTAATGGGGGTTGGTCCTGGTTCCGGAAGGGGAGTTTTAATACGAGGGGGGGTGGATTCTGTACTGGAGGAGGAAGCGGAAGTGGATGGGGGCAATAGGGGAAGGGGTGCAGAACTTCCTGCATTCGCGTCACTTCCTCTTAAAGGAAAGTAAGGGGGCGGCAAAGGGATCTCGGACTCAGGGGGCGTGTCCAAAATGGGCCTAACACCAGTCCTAGTGGACAAACAAGTCCTGGCCACCATGAGGCGACATTGCTCCTCGTGGCATATCCGGATCCATTTTGGCGAGTCGTTTACGGCCTGCCTCCAACAATCAATGTATGGAAACTGTCCGTAAAGTTCAGGCCTACCTGATACAGCCACGTGTACACGCTGTACCAGGGTTGGATCCAAACTGCCACGCGGCGGCCATGCCGCAACCAAAGTAGGCCACTCCCTAGTGCACAAAGTGACCAAACGTACAGGAGACATTTTAACCCCAAAATCACATGTTTTGAATCCCTTTTTAAAATTCTTTACCATACAACCTAAGGGATCCGAAATCGTTGACTCTGACGCGCCCATACTTATCAATGGAACGTCGTTGACAACGAATACTATGCACGCGTTCTTATTCAACAGTCACACCCGTTTCCTCTGGCAACAGCACCACGTGGTACAGTTACCAAGTGAAACGTACACAATAACACAATAATCACTCAGGGAATTCCCGTACACACACAGCTGTTACACCAGTCACTAAATAATCAATATTATGCCCTTTGGCGAAACTATACAGTCACCCACGCTATAATTCTCTATATATGAATTACCCGTCTATAACACACCCCAGTAACATCGTCTTTTACTAGTATCGGTTACAGTACAGTTAGCATAGGTCAAAGCACAATTTAAGGTCACAATACAATTATTAGTGGTTACGGTGTTAAACATGCAATAGACGACAATGATTAGTACTTATATACAGTGTCAGTAAATATACAGGGTTATGGTACCGTGCACTATGATACAACAACACACTATTAACACTCTCGCTAGACGGCTGAGCTCGCGCTATCTAACAAGATATACACTTTACTAACAATCTTTAACACATTTACAATCCCAACTAAACTATTGGCCAGTACCTTGAATGGACTACCTAAAACTATATACACCCGTTTTGGTTAGCCACACTGCCCAAGCACCACATATAGCGAACTAGAGGGCGGAATTTACAAAGTTGCCCTTCTAGTCTATTTACTCTATCAAAAGTCTAGTGGGTTCCAAATTTACACGCCTTCCCACTTAGCCAAGATAGGTTGAGAGCTAGCGAACCGAATTTACACAGGCGCCGCTTAGTCTCCCGGTCCCTCCGACCTAGCGAACGTAATATACACCCTAGAACGCTAGTCTAGACAAGACACCGGTGTCCGGCTAGGGCTATTTACACAGGACCCCGCCTGACTAACCAGATCAAACGGTCTTACTAAAGAGCGTTCGATCGAGCGGTGCGCCTTCGCTCCTTCCCTCCGACAGAGGGGGCAGATTCCATACACAGATTTAAACCCCTTTTGGGCCTACCGCACAATCGGTATACCCCTAGTGGGTCTGCCGTCTAAAACAGCAGTTGTCTTACCTCCTCGTTCCTGAACCTGAGTTCACACTCATCGACGGGGACACCCCAGCACTTCTTACGTAGAGGCCGATGATCTCCTGGACAACAGACCAGTGGCGCCGAGACGAAGGGAGGTCCACGCAGAAGTTCAGGGGTGCAGCCGTAGAGAACGTGGGCAAAGATAGACCGTCTCACGCCTCTGCCTCTCAGCTACCGTTGAACGATGAGCTTCCCGGCCAATGCACCAAATGATACCGGAGAAACTGACGGAAGCAAAGCACAGAGGGATGGACACAGGTTTCTTCAGGAAGGAAGAGATTCTTTATTGGATCACCGATCGGGACTCAGAGGGACTAATGTCACCAAAAATACAGCAAGTTCTGAGCCCTGAACAATAGTGCAGGCTCCCTATATAGGCACATAACTCCTCCCATATTAAGCTCCACCCGCACATTCTCTTGACCAATCATTACAAATAAGAATTAACTTCCTGCTTGACCGCATGGCTTGTCCAGCACAATGGAGGAGGGGAATACTACATCCTGTATTCTTGCACATGCTCCGTACACTACTGATCGTATCTTGCCTCGTGCAACCAACTGATCGATACGTCAGCATATGCACGTACACATGCCACGTGGTAATCTCGGCCTACTAAATTTATTTTTACCGAGATTCCACCACAGAATGTCCGATTTTAGTTCCAGACACTCAACAACCAAGTCCCGCTGCCTTTGTCCCGAACAAACAAGATGGCCGACGTTTTCTCCGCCATGTGGCATTCGTATATACGAATGGCGGCCACCCTGAGAGAGCGCTTAATTGACGGGCTGCTTTGAAGTCAATGAGCCAGGATGGTGATCAATCTACCGAACCAATGTGGCATAAAATAAACAAATAAACCAAATAGACGAATGTTCAGAGAAAACCCCGAAATCCTGGTGGATTTAAAACATAAACATGGGGGAATAGGTTTCCCAAACATTTTCCTATACCATCAAGCGGCCCTGTTGATGCACACAATTATCACAATTAATTAAGACAATTATACTCAGAATTGGTTTGAAATTGAATCGGATGATATCAAAGAGCCATATAATGTGGTTAATTTGATGTGGCTTATAAGAACTGACAGTTAAAGTAAAAGCAAGCCAAGTCAAACTGATAATCTAATATTAAAACCCCTAGTTAAATTCTGGATCCATTTTAAAAATCAAATACATTTAAAAGATAAAATCTTACCAACACTACCACTTAGGTATCTGAATAAATGGATTGAAAATTTGGATACAAGCAAGTGGACTAGACAGAGCATTAAGAAAATCTCAGATTTATATAGAGAGAGGAAGATTATGGTCTTTAATGATATACGGAGTATATTTGGATTCCCGGCAACCCAGAACTTTAAAGGATCACTATACTGTCAGGAAAACAAACCCGTTTTCCTGACACTATAGTGCCCTGAGGGTGCCCCTCCCGTGAGGCTGAAGGGGTTAAAACCCCTTCATTCACTTACCTTATTCCAACGTCTGGCTCCCTCGGCGCTGGTGACTTCTCCTCCCCCGCCAACGTCAGCTCCCCCGTCTGACGTCAGCGGAGCCGAATGCGCATGTGCGGCAAGTGCCGAGCGCGCATTCAAAGTGTCCATAGGAAAGCATTTCTCAATGCTTTCCTATGGACGCTCTGCGAGATGGAGGCATAATATGCCTCCAGCGGCGCAGATGCGCCTCTAGTGGCTGTCCGGAACACAGCCACAAGAGGCTGGCTTAATCCCAAATGTAAACATAGCAGTTTCTCTGAAACTGCTATGTTTGCATCTGCAGGGTTAAAACCTGAGGGACATTGCACCCAGACCACTTCATTGAGCTGAAGTGGTCTGGGTGTCTATAGTGTCCCTTTAACTTCATTAGAATAAAGAGCTTTTTATACAGCTCTATATGTTATTTAAATGAGACATCTGCTGTTTCTAAATTAAACGAGCTAATGTAGCGGAGTAGCAGTATAATCCACGGTATCTCCGCTGGTAGTCAGGATAAAGCAGGTAAAACACAGGCAGCGTAATAATAATCCCTCTTCCCAGGGCCGGATTAAGAGCATAGTGGGCCTGGTGCTGACAATTATGATGGGCCCAATTACGGAATCTTATCGACCAAAAACACTAAAACCGTCATACCTCCCAAGCGTCATGTATCTGATGGAGATGGTGCTGGAGGGAAACTCATAGGGTGCAGCTTTAAGAAATCACATACTCTATGATAATGTCTCTCTAATTTATGCTTTCATCTTTCAAGTAAATCCATAATCCCTAACAGCAGTGTCCAGTCAAGCAGGAAGTCAATGGGCGGGGTAAAAGGGTGTGCCACTGGCGCAAATCACGTGACAAGACCTGCCAAAAGGGGTGAACATGCCCAAAAAGGGGCATGTTTGTCCAAAGAATTGGAAGGTCAGCCAGGCATGAATTCATGTCAGACTGCCTGCCAATCCTACAGGCTGTCCAACTAAGGGCAAACTATGCAGGCTGCACCTTGAGCTTGGCATAAATGCGTCTAATGATGCGCTCACTCCATGCTTTCTAAGGACTGTCCCCTAGCACTCGCTGGTCCACTTGTCTCCTTACCTTCTTACTAGCAGGCAGAAGTTCCTGGTATAGTCTGAGAAAATGTGTCTGTAGTGAGTGTAGAAGAAAGGGAACATGCCACAGTGTTAGAGAGACCAACATCTGCATTACCTAAACTAGCCAGTGCACACAAGTTTTGTTCCCATACATCCCTCTTAAGCTTCCAAACTTAAAGGGACACTATAGTCACCAGAACAACTACAGCTTATTGTATTTGTTCTGGTAAGTAGAATCATTCCATTCAGGCTTTTTGCAGTAAACACTGTCTTTTCAGAGAAAAAAACTCCACTGGCTGCTCCTTAGATGGCTGCTAGAGGTGCTTCCTGGGGCAGTACCGCCTAGTGTGCAGCACTGCCATTCAGTGTCTCCACCCTCTGCATGTAGACACTGAACTTTCCTCATAGAGATGCATTGATTCAATTTATCTTTATGAGGAGATGCTGAGGGGCTGGCTCTGCCCCTGATCTGCCTAGTTGACAGTCTCAGCCAATCCTATGGGGAAGTATTGTAATTTGCTCAGACCACCACTTCTGAGCCAGCAGCTGCAGAATTGAATACAAGTAATATTTTACTATATTTAGGGAGGCAAGAAGGGGCCAGGGTGGTGGTTTTAACATAATAGGGTCAGAAATACATGATTGTGTTCCTGACCCTATAGTGCTCCTTTAAGCAAGAGTATGTGAAGAGTAGTTAAGGTTGCCACCTTTCTTGGAAAAAAATACCAGCCTTAATCATTTGTATAATTAATTAGTTATGCGTGACATCACATGATGTAAATCACAAGGAGTGACATCAGAGAAAATTCTGTAAAATCACCAACAAACTACTCACAGTTTGATTCTGCTGTATAGATGGATTGCTCCCAGTGTCTCAGTCTCACAAGTCACCCAGTGTCTCAGTGTCCCTATGTATCACAGTGTCAGTGTCCCCATGTCGCCCAGTCCCCTAGTCTCCCAGTGTCTGTGTCCCCATTTCTCCCAGTGTGCCAATGTCTCAGTGTCCCCCCATGTCACTAGGATACTGGGGACACTGAGAGACCCGGGGACACTGAGACACTAGGAACACTCTGGGAGACATGGAGACACTGAAACATTTGGGGACACTAAGACACTAGGGACACAGACACTGGGAGACTAGGGGACTCTGGGAGACTAGGGGACACTGGCTGGGAGTCAGACACTTGGGGAGACATGGGGACAGTTGTGGACATAGACATGGGGACACTGGGACACATGGGGACACTAGGCACACTGAGAGACATGGGACACAGATACTGGGAGACTTGGGGACACTGAGACACTAGGGACACTGGCTGGGGGACATGTGTCTCAGCATCCCCATGTGTCTCAGTGTCCCCAGGTCTCCCAGTGTCTGTGTCCCCATGTGTCCTAGTGTCTCAGTGTCCCCTAGTGACAGTGTCCCCTAGTGTCTGTGACCCCTAGTGTCTGTGTCCCCAAGTGTCTCAGTGTCCCCATGTTTTCCAGTGTCCCCAAGTGTCTCAGTGTTCCCAGGTCTCCCAGTGTCTGTGTCCTAGTGTCTCAGTGTCCCCTAGTGTATGTCATCATGTGTCCCCTAGTGTCTCAGTGTCCCCATGTGTCCCCTAGTGTCTCAGTGTCCCCTAGTGTCTGTGTCCCCATGTGTTCCCTAGTGTCTCAGTGTCCCCAATGTGTCCCCTAGTGTCTCAGTGTCCCCAATGTGTCCCCTAGTGCCTCAGTGTCCCCATGTGTCCCCTAGTGTCTCAGTGTCCCCATGTCTCCCTGCTGCCTTTCCCCCCATCCCTCACTTACCTGAGCTGTAAAGCTTCTGTCTGGACTCTCTGTGCAGTGTAGCTGCTCCCCCAGGGATCAGTGAGTAGTAGAGAGAGGCAGGGATATGCTGTAACTTCCTATCCCTGCCTCTCTCTGGCCGTTGCTGGTATTGCAGAGTAATTTCCATTTATACCTGCACAGCCAGGCAGCCTCAAATACCGTCTGTGCCAGTAAAATACTAGTCAGGTGGCAAACCTAAGAGTAGTGTGTAAAAAAAACACACTAAATGGGCCTATTCCATGGGCCTGGGCCTGGAGCTGCAGCTCCATCAGCCCCTATGTTAATCCGGCGCTGCCTCTTCCCCAAGGACTAGACGACACATAGTCTGGGATTCAACTGTCATTTTATTCCACGGTCACAGTATTTATGCAAGTCCCCATGCAAGGGGTTTCCTGAATAACATTGCAGGGGTTTTACTACAAAGGACTGTGTGAGGAACTTAGCCTGCACGGCTGTTTCCCAGCATGCCTTGCTGTACAGGAGATATAATTGTGCAAGAATGTACTGTTAATCACATTATCTCTCCGTACAGCAAAATATACAGTTTTACATAAAAAAACATAACTGATATAATATTCAGACGAATGCTACACACTGCATATAAAATGAGCATAGCAACAGTTAACAAAATATTCAACCTAAGTGTCCAGAAGTGGCTAGTTTTGCCACAATGCTCCCCCAGAACCAACCCAGCATACACAGTCTGATCCCAACGGATCGGCTTGGGGATGTCCGGAGTACTACCCACAGATCACTTTTCAAGTTCAGTTTGTCTGGATAAACCGTCGGCGTTGCCATTTAGCTTCCCAGGGCGGTAATGGATGGTAAAGTCAAAAGGCTGCAGCGCCAAGCTCCAGCGCAGCAGCCTGGCATTGTCTCGTGACACACTGTTCAGCCACACCAACGGGTTGTGATCTATGAGTAAGGAAAAGGGTTGCCCATGCAAATAGGGCTGCAGCTTTTTAAGGGCCCACACCACGGCCAGGCATTCCTTTTCGATGGCAGTGTAGCTTACTTCCCGGGGTAAGAGTTTTCTGCTCAAGTAAGCCACTGGATGCTCGCCGCCATCGGCTCCGACTTGGCTCAGCACTGCTCCCAATCCAAACATAGAAGCGTCTGTATGGACAAGAAAGCGTTTAGTTGGATCAGGAGCAGCAATTACAGGTGCATTAACGAGAGCAGTTTTCAGTTGTTGGAATGCCTGTTCACACTCTGGGGCCCATACTACTATTATAGGGAGATTCTTGTGGGTTAAGTCGGTGAGGGGCTTGGCCAGGGAGCTGTAATACTCTGCGGTACCCAGAAAGGCTAGGACTTGGGTCTTAGTACGTGGGGTTGGCCATTTGGCTACAGCCGCTATCTTCGGCCGGTTCTGGTTTTTGTTGGCCGCTTCCTACTCAGTGTCCCAGGTACAGGACCTCTGCCATCCCTATATGTCACTTACTGGGCTTAAGGGTCAACCCTGCCTCCCTGATTCGGTCTAGAACGGCTCCTATGTGGGTCAAATGGTCGGTCCAAGAGTGGCTGAAAATAGCTATATCGTCTAAGTAGGTGCAAGCATACTCCTGGAACCCATCCAATAGCCGATCCACCATCCTCTGAAAGGTAGCCGGAGCGTTTTTCATCCCGAAGGGCATGACCTTAAACTGGGAAAGGCCAAACGGCATGACAAACGCAGACTTAGGGATGACGTCTTCGGCTAGAGGAATTTGCCAGTACCCCTTACAAGGGTCTATTGTAGTGAGGTACTAGGAGCTCGTCTATCTGGGGCATAGGGTAGGCATCTGATACGGTTTTATTATTGAGCCTCCTGTAATCTACGCAGAAGCGGGTAGTGCCATCCTGCTTTGGCACCAGAACTACTGGGGATGCCCAGGGGCTATCTGAGTGTTCTATTACCCCCAACTGTAACATTTCCTCAATCTCCTTACGCATACTCTCTTTTACCGATTCGGGTATGCGGTAAGGGGGTTGACGGAGGGGTGTCTGTCCTGGGGTCTCTACTCGGTGGGTCGCTAATGGGGTGTACCCCGGGAGATTAGAAAAGGTGGCCCCTTTTTCCCTAATTAAACTTTGGGCCCGAGTCCGCTCTTGTGCCTGAGTCCACTCAGAGGGCTCTATGACTCCTAGCTGTAACATTTCCTCAAGCTCCTTACGCATATTTTCCTTTACGGATTCGGGTATGCGGTAAGGAGGTTGGTGAAGGGTGGGTCTGTCCTGGGGTCTCTACTCTGTGGGTCACTAACGTGGTATACCTGGGGAGATTGGAGAAAACAATAAGTGGGGTAAGAACCATTCCCAGTCCTTCTGAGTGTCTATGAATGTATGGATCATCTGTTTAAGTGTTCCGTTAAACCATTCACAGAGCCCATTAGACTGGGGGTGGTAGGCTAAGTACATACCTTCCAGAGTTGGTGGGTGACCTCCGCAGTAAATTGAGTACCCCTATCCGAAATAATCTCCTGGGGAAATCCCATGCGGGAGAAGATTCGTATAAGGGCATCTGCTATGGTTTCGGCATGTACATTGGTCAGGGCCACTGCCTCTAGGTATCTAGTGGCATAGTCCACTATGGTCAAGATGTACTTCTTACCGGAGGGACTGGGTTTGGCCAGGAGTCCTATTAAGTCCACTGCCACCCGACTAAAGGGTTCTTCGATTATGGGCAGGGAACGGAGCTTGGCTTTATAGCGGTCTCCTCTCTTTCCTACCCTCTGGCAGGTATCGCAGGATTGACACTATTGTCTAATATCCTTTGAGATACCTGGCCAGAAGAAGTTCTGAGTCAGCCGATGTTTGGTTCAGCTGATTCCTAAATGTCCTGATAAGAGTATATTGTGCACAATGCGCAGTAACTCTTGCCTATACTTGCGGGGCACAATTAACTGCTTTGTGGGCATGGGGATAGACCTGGCCACTACCTTCTCTGCGTAGCGGTATAATAAACCCTTGTCCCCGGCGTACCTCTCTCCTTCTAAGCCTGCCTGATTCTTGTCTATACAATCTTTATATACCTGCAGGGAAGGATCTAGGGCTACCTCGCTGCCAAATTCTAAGGGTGCATCCCAGGGGAGAACAGGAGGGGTGTGGGGCAGATTGCCTACCTGAGCCACAGAGTGATCGGATGGAGCCGTGGTGCAGGCCTGCTGTCGAGTAACAACAGGGTATGCTTCTTGGACGGTGGGTTGGGGAACAAAGGCGGATGTGAGCTCCCCCAAGTCGTTGCCCAAGATCACATCAGCTGGCAAATCCTGCATAATCCCCACCTCCACATTCCCATGCCCCGCTCCCCAACCCAAATGTACCTTGGCAGTGGGGACTTTGTAAATTGCTCTCCCTGCCACATGTACGGCCACACAGTCCCCAGTGAGATTGTTCTTTGGAACCAGATGATTCCGGACCAGAGTCAAGGTGGCCCCAGAGTCACGTAATCCTTGTATACTCTTTCCCTCCATGTGTACCACCCGGCGGTGCCCCTGTCGGTTGTCTGAGGCGGCTTGTATGGGGTTCACTTCGTGCAGGGTTCCCAGGGGTTCTTCTACGGATATGGCTGTCGTGTGTGGGACAAAGGGTTCTTTTTGGTAACAGTGTACCGCAGCTCGGTTATGGGGTGGTGGCCCCTGGTTATGCCAGGTTGGTCGGTTCCTGTTCCGTGGGCAATCTTTTTGAATATGTCCTTGCTGGTTGCAGGTATAGCAGCGGATTGGCGGTCGGGTATTGTAGCTGGGAGGGTACGAGTTGTTGCTTACCCCTGGTCGTAGATGGGCCAAAGTGGTCACTGCTGGAAGAGGGGCGGTAGATCCATAAGCGGACCGGTGTTGAGTTCGTTGGTCTCGCCTAGTGTCCTGGAATTCCTTAGCCAACTTGGCTGCCTCTGGTAGGGTACGGGGTTTGCGGTCTCGTACCCAATTTTGTAGTTCTGCAGTCAGCCCGTTGAAGAACTGCTCCAGTACGATTAACTGGAACAGATCCTCCAGAGTGGTGACCTGTGTCGCTGCCATCCATCCCTTGGCGGCTCGCTGCAGTCGGTGGGCCCATTCTATGTGCGAGTCTTTCGCTTGTTTCTTAATGTCCTTGAATTTGAGCCAGTATGTCTCTGAGGTGATGGCATACTGAGCTAAGATGGCCTGCTTGACCTTTGGATAATCCCTGCTGTCCTCGTCTGGAACGGCCCGGTACGCCTTTGCTGCTCGGCCTGATAGTCTACTGGCAAGCAGGGGTACCCGATCTACTGGGCTGATGTCATGTAGCTGGCACAGCCTTTTGAAATCCTGTAAGTATTCATCTATATCGCTGTGACGTTGCCCACCTGCTGCCTTTAGACTATGTTGAAACGCTTGATTTTCCCCTGCGAAGACACAAAAGCCGGGTCATTCGGTGCTGGCCCTGTTTGAGCAGTGATACCCCAGATAGCTATGCCATGGAGCCCATTCGTATAATGAAAGACTATAGGAAAGACTTTGGCTCCATGGCAATTGAACTGTATGTGTGTGCTCTGAGCTCCATTCAGTAATAATGTGCGCTCAGATCTGAGCTATCTGGGGATATGTTGAATGTACCTGTTTTGTGCAATGGCTGCACAGTCATATATTTTTATGTGTTTTATTGTCTTTTGCTGCCATGTGTTCAATGGAGTTTTGCCTCTGTCCTCGAAGATAATTGGATTACTTCCCAATTATCTCCAGGATAGAAGACTCTGTGGAATTGGTTTTGGGCAGAAAAGCCATGCTTCATTTGGTCACAAGGGACTTCGATCTATCTTTAGAACCTATGGACCAATTTGGATGATTTTGACATATGTTTGTATTTGGAGTATGATTCTGAAAATGTAAGTTTTATGTGAATGTGATGCATACTTTTCAAGTTATGAATAATGTGAAAAAACTGTATTTCTCTGCCAGTGATAATTACATTACCCATTGTGTAAGGTAATTGTATCACAGGCAGAGGGGAGGATTTTGTGTGGGAGTGTCGAGTGTATTGTATGTGTTTATTGGTTGTTTTCCAAAACCCTGTGGGTGTTACTAATGTGTTTATAGGAACAATAAACCCACAGCTCTGACTGTTCCTGCTTGACCCTCAACACGGAGCCTTGTCTCGTTCTTGGGGGGATTTACTGTACGCTGTTCCAGTTTGACTTCTAGGAGTGTAAACCTATTCATATGGTTTTTCCTATTCGGCTGTTTACAGCATTTGTATGGTTCCGATTCAGCTGTTTACGGCATTCATATGCTTCTCCGGTTCGATGGATTGGTGTCTACAATAGCTGCCTGTGTCTCTGGAAGGGAAGATCTACTAAACGGCTGTTAACCCCTTTTATGCCTGGGGGTGCCGTTACAATCGCCTTCTGCTTCCATGTAGCTTTTAAAGGCTTGGTAGGGAATCTTGGCTTTCCCCTGGGTAATGCTGGCGGGAGCTGGGGCTCCCTCCCCGGCTCGCTGAATGGCTTGCCATAAGACTGTTTAGTGTCTCTTCGGAGGGGGTGTTTGGGTAAAATGCTAACCTGCTCCTGAGCTCCTTTGCGAATTCAGTTTTCTCTGTCTCCTGTGGAACTGCTGCAGCGGTTGTTCTGTCCCCCTCCATGAGTTCGGCCACAAGGGTAGCTTTCGTTTTATTGCTGGCCATTCTTCTCCTTTCGTATGGTTACTGCCGAACGCTGCTTTGCTGTGCAGTTTCAATCCCGTTGCTTGCCACCAATTGTAACGGAGTAGCAGTATAATCCACGGTATCTCCGCGGGTAGTCAGGATAAAGCAGGTAAAACACAGGCAGCGTAATAATAATCCCTCTTCCCCAAGGACTAGAAGACACAGTCTGGGAGTCAACTGTCATTTTATTCCACGGTCACAGTATTTATGCAAGTCCCCATGCAAGGGGTTTCCTGAATGACATTGCAGGGGTTTTACTACAGAGGACTGTGTGGGGAAGTTAGCCTGCATGGCTGTTTCCCAGCATGCCTTGCTGTACAGGAGAGATAATTGTGCAAGAATGTACTGCTAATCACATTATCTCTCCGTACAGCAAAATATACAGTTTTACATAAAAATACATAACTGATATAATATTCAGACAAATTGTACACACTGCATATAAAACGAGCATAGCAACAGTTAACAAAATATTCACCCTAAGTGTCCAGAAGTGGCTAGGTTTGCCACAGTGTATGTGAACACTATGTTCAAATGCAGACGTTATTTTTACATTCTGTTGTCATTTTCAGTAAGCTGTGCTGCTAATGCCATCACAGTCCTTACAAATGACTACTAGCAAGCTATTTGACCATTTTTATTTATCGATTTTTGCCAGACCTTCTACGTGTGAGCATTTTTTTTTAGCATTTTACACTTTTATACTAACATTTAAGACCCTGTGTGAACTATTACACGATAAAGCATACTGTATACTGTGTAACGCTTTTTATTTCCCAAATAATTTTATAAAGGCTGAACAAAGTGAAAAATTAAAATTGTGTCAATTTAAATATTTTCAGTATTAAATTTGTTTGCAATACACAAAGTTGCTGCTATGATATGTTTATTTGCTAGCTATAAAATACATTATGCTAATATTCAATATTCATCAAAAAGTGCTCAGGACCATAACCACTGCAGCTCACTGCCATGAGTGCCCCGGCAAGGAGAAGATAAGGAGCTGTACCTTCGGATCTCAATTAAGAATTAAAACTCTTCCAAACCAGTTTGACTCCTTACAATGTGGTGGCGCCTGGGCACTCCTGGCCCAATAACCATAATAGATGTACCTATTATAGTGCTTGTAGTATTCCTTTAATTAGGTTCGGAAATTGACAAACATATAAGTGATTGATTGCTTACCTGAGAGAAACACAAGCTACAGACATACATTTATAAATGAACTTAAACAGGAAGAAGGGGCTTGGCGTGACACTGACTACCTTGGTCATCGCATTTTGCCTAGTAAACGGTAAATGTTGGCGAGGAGCGTGTTTATTATAAATGGAGAAAATTGGTAATATTTATCAAAGTGTTCTGAAAACATATGGTTAAATTCTGTTATTGTTTTGATCGCATTTATTAAAGTAAGCTAATAGGTGCCATTTTTTCCCCTGTAGTAAATTCCACCAGTTTTCACAAAAATTTCCGTTTTAGAAAATTGCCAAATTTGTAGTGTAGAACAATTCTGCCTCTTTAGCTGACAGAAAGTGGCAGAACTCCCCTGCCACTATAAATGTAGCAGTGGTGGAACTTTAAAAAGTGTGTTATTCATTATTAAGAGTTATTGTATTAATTTGACAAGAGTTTGCAGGATGTTAATAATGTGATGTCCTATGACTTTGTAATACAGCCCTATGTTGTTATCTATGTTATATGAAAGAATTTGTGCTTTATTAGACACTATGCTATAGTTTGTTCAAATTGTAAATGGTATAATCTGTATAAATGAACTGCGGAGTGACCGTCACCACAAATGGTTATATAAGGAAAGCTATGCCCCTTACACACAGGAGAACATAGGAGGAATTTATGAAGTGATAGGTGGGAATAGACATGGGGGACATTTTATATGTAGTCCGTCGATGTTATTGTACATTGAGCTGCCTAATAAATGAATTCCATGTATTTATTGTATGTAACATTTCCAAAGAGAGATTACTTTGGTTAAATATCATTGAGCACTACTGGCAGCTGTCCTGTTCCTTTAATTAGAATGTCTGCAAGATGCCGTCGGAGCAGATATTGGTGTAGTATCTATAGAAAGAGTGAACGTTCACGGATATTGCTGGAGATACACTGTAGCTGCCTGTTGCTTGTGATCCATGTGGCTGACATACTGGTTGGCCTCTGCATAAGATAACAGATATTATTAGTCAGCTGATTTAAACATGATGTACAGGACTTCAGCAAATACATCCAAGTGATGCTAAGGACAAACTGCGCTAAAACTGCAAATATTCTATATACGTGGTCTGTCCGGAAAGTATCCAGACATGTAATATGAAAAATAGAGACCTTTATTGAAGAAGATACAAAATAAAAAAAACTTTGTACATAGAACATAGTACATAGCCTGTCCCTGCAGCCTCAGCAGTGTAAATACTGCCTTTTCAGAGAAAAGGCAATGTTTACATTGCTGCCTATGACTACCTCTAGTGGCTGTCCCTCTGACAGGCTCCAGGTGGACTCCCTCGGTCTCCACTCTGAGCGTAGTTAACTGTTAAAGTGGCACTAGGAGAGAACATGGCAGTGCTGAGGAATAAGACATTAATCTTCCATCTCTGCCACCTTGTAAGCAGACATGTCACCTTGAGGGAGTTTTCCCCCAAAAATGGAGGAACCCAAAAGTGAGATCTTTCACAGGGTTTATTACCGTGTAACAGATACAGTTCATGCCTTTTCCGAGAGAGTATCTGTCACAAGGGTGGATCTGGGCACGGTATTTTAGAATCTATTCAGGGGTCACTCACAGATAAAATGACGTGTTGTATCCACGTTAATAAATACTAAACATCTTTCCATCTGAGTGCTATTTTTAACAATATTGATACATTTCTATATACATACTAGATTGTAAGCACACACGCGTTACTGTACTCCTCTCATTGTTAACATTTGCCAATTACTGGGTTTATATATGTAGCCATTGTATCATTGTAATATGCTGCAGAATATGATCATTTAGTATATACCCCGTGGGTCTATATGTATAAAGAATACATGGGAGAGGTACTTACTATGAGGCTGGGTCCATCAGTAAGTGCTCACAGATGTTGCCTTTAAAGAGAGAGACGAGGTTGCTGGTCAGTCTGTGTACGTGCATGAATTGCCCAATAAATCTGTGTCAGCTCATGAATGAATGAATGCCGTTCATTATACAGTGCGAAGCGGCCATTTCACTCATTAGTAAAGTTTTAATTAGCAATTAATGTGGTTTATCTCCGCTCTATCTCAGGAAGAACAGATCCTTGTTTTAGTCATTAGTCTGGGATACCCACAGCATGGGCCACTTCCAATCCCAATGAATGGCTCATTATTCTATGAAAAGTGGGTTTATTCTATTTTAGTAGAACTGGATGTCTTTCATCCTTGATTAGGGAACAAGTGAAAACATAAGATGAAATTTAAAGGGACAGCTGAAATTTAAACAACACATTTTTACTGCATTATTGATAAAATATTGCTATAAAAAAATGTGCTGGTTCTATTTGGAACGCTATCTCGATTCTCCCTCCTTCCATGCACTTCTGTCTTCAACAAACATAAGTTTTTAGCTAGCGGCACTCGATTCTGCTCCCCTTTCCACTTTTAATCTCTCCTCATTAGAACAACTGTTCCTACCAATATATATTTAATACACATTACTCAATTCTATTTCTGATTGACTACTGTTTATTCTGCTCTTATAAACGCATGGACACTGTTATCTTTTCTCTTGCTGTTTTTGCGTGTGTTCAATCTTGTTTATACAACTAATCTGTTTTTCAATAGAAGTATTTTACACTGAAAAAAATACATCTCCATTTTTTTCCTTTGCTATAAATCCCTGCACAAACCAGGAACTCGCTGAGGTTGTTCAGCCAATCCTGGCCTTCACAATATTTCAGTGGGAGAGCAGTACTAATCACTAAATTCCTTGTGGCCTGTGCTACTCTAATTGCTTAACGTTATTTCTCCCTGTAATTGGGTCCAAGAGGGTGGCAGACTGAGTGGGATGTCCTTATGGCTGTAAATGATACTTACTGTGCTGCTGGCTGGGTTAATCTTCAGGATGTGTTTCTTAATTAGATCCGTCACCTGCAATACGTGAAACAAATATTTATCTCATTAATAAGCACTCAGCACTCAGCATAATAACATCACAAATTCGTTTTTGCAGGATTATTTCGCATAATAATAAAGGATTTTTAGCTTGTCAAAAGAACAAGGAAAAGTGGGGGGATATGGATGAATATCTCCTATGTGGGGAATAACCCCTAGTGAATAACTTCACCACGAATACAAAACTAAAGAAAGAAAAGAAGGAGAAAAGTAGGACAGACTAATCCCAATAGTCCTAATAGAGTGGATTTCCCTTTAAGAGAAGGGAAATTGTATCGGGAACAGTTAGTGCCTATGTAGAATATTGCATATTCTATGTTTCTATTGATTATATATGGATGTGTGGATTGACATAAGTAACAGATGGTATCAATAAGTCACAAGGCTTTCTTTGTCCGAGAGCTCTGGAATGTGGATTCGGGGGTCTTTTCCTTATATGGCTAGAGTTATATGCTGACGTTAGTATTAGCACATCTTTATAGTAACAGAGGGACACGAGGTCGCTCTCAGTCTTGGTTTGAGTCTTAGTCTCACTCTTGGCTCTTGGCTCTGTACAACGATGTAACTCTCCCAAAAGAAGTCCAGCAATTACCATCTGCTGTTGAATGTACATTATCCTGTAACATCATTTATTATGTTTTATTATGTATCTGTAACTAAGAATAAACCTGAAGAAACCGTAAGTCAGATTGCGTATTACTACTTTTCAATAATATAGACATATATTAATGTGGCGAGCATTTGGCCCAAGAATATATATACAAAAGACGTATATATATCAATCAGCTGAAGATAAGAAGAAATTAAGAAGAATCTACATGAACATCCATTCATCTACATTTTTTACATTGGCTAGCCAGCCAGTCTTCTATTCAAGTTTTGTTCCCACTTCAAGGGGGGAGAGAGAAGAATCGAGTTACAAAGCTATTTTGGAACTGGGAAAACAAACTTGAAGAGAAAAAAAGAATCTAGACTGACTGTCATAGAAGAACTGTGGTTTGTAAGAAAAATAGAGTTTTCAAATCATAAAGACTGTACAAGACTATTTTCTACAACTGAGACAAAAAGCACAAGATACAACGTGAATTCTAGAAGCAAGCACGTGGCAGACATTGGCAAATTTCCAGATCCAAGCAAAGAACTGCGCAGCTGTGTGGCTGAAGCAACGAAATAGACAGAGATAACTGATCTGGTAAAGCGTGACAGATCCATGTGGCAATAAATCAGGAAAGCATTCCTTCAGACAACTGGACATCGACTGTTGGAAAGAGACTTTTCATCTGATCTGCAAACTGTGATGGAAGATTCTACAGAGTTCATTCGATACAGAAGATTAACAGACTTACAAAGAAATAAAAGATTGACACTAACAAATATTAATTCCTAAATATTAATGAAGAAAAAAGACAATGAAAAGTTATTTAACAGTTATGAGTATTAATACCAAAAGAGAGTACTTAGAAAATTATGAAAGGATAGTATTTTGAAAAGAACTGTTACATTATTACCTATACATAGAATGAGAAGTATCAGAGGTAGATAAAATATGAAGTTGATAAAATAAGGATCATGGTTACTTAATACCACAAAGATTGAGTTCAATAGTATTTCATAGATTAACTATAATGAGTAATTTGTTTATATCGAGGTGAAGTAAAACAAACAATGGTAACATAAGGAAGAAAACTAAGGAAGGATAATTTATATTGATTAATATTAAGTAATTATATACATTAAGAAAGCCTTGGATATAAGAGTTCAGAGATCCAAGAGGAATTGAATTGAATGGAAAGAGTATAGTACACAATTATATTTGACCTAAGTCTATAAAGGTATGGACTAGGGAGAATAGGTTTCTGGATATGATGGTATCCAATGAATACGTTGTTATTAAGATTTCCCTGAGTTTGTTAGACACAGACTAGGAATAAGAGTTTCTGGGCAGTATGACCCCAAGTTTATTTTATTTTATTTTACTTTAGTCAGTTGAAGTGTACTAAGGAATACGGATTGGTCAGAATAAATGTTAGGGTAACATTAGGACAATCCTACTTTTATGTTGAGATGTATTACATTAATAAGTCATCACAATGCTAATGAAGAGAGTGATGCTAATGAATTTATATTATTCTTTCCAAGTTCTTTTAAAGTAAACTATGTTTCTATTGAATTTAAAGTTTGTTACTACAAGGTGGAATTTTAGTGAAAATTATAATTATGTGAACAAAATCAAATCTATGATAGAAAGATTTCTGGGTGAAGAATTTCTAGAACAATAAGTATTGTTAACACCATGAATACTATTTGAAGAATTATTATAAGACTTCATGGTTGATAACACATCCTTTGAATGAGACTTATAAGTAGTGTTGGTATATTTTAGGTAGTGAGAGCCTATAGAATATTCAAATTAAATACTATGATTGTAAAGTACTGATACAATCATCACTAGGTGGTATTAATGGTATAGGAAGGTAATTCATGAATACAAATGACCTAAAAATTTTAAGTTACTAGAAAACAGATGATTCATGGAAATCTAATTGGACAGGATATTATAGTAATACATGTATTAGTACTTAAGTAATATCAGGTATTGAGAATTAAAATACTTTGCTATATGTGTCTTTATTAGGAATATGATAGTGATACACAGTTATTATTTAGAAAGTTACGATCTTGATTTTGTTATCTACAAAGATACGATTGTACCTGAGCAGGTAGATCTTTCTGATTGCTTTATTGTTTATTGGATCAACATTTGTAAATATTTTATTTTATTCATTTATTATTGTTATATATGTATATATTATGTTCAAGTAGTTATGATGTAACATGGACATGGATATCAATACATAGCTGAAACAGAGGGAGTTTTGAAGTAAAGTAAGCAGTATGAGGGATAAAAACTCGACCTTCTAAGAACTCTCATATAATAGAAAGTTGTGACTACATCTTGTTCTATGCTCAATGAATGTGATACAAGTGATGTATGAATGGACAGGTTCATTACATTGTGTTATGGTTTTAAAACAAACCATAAACAGAGGGAATGTAGAATATTGCATATTCTATGTTTCTATTGATTATATATATGGATGTGTGGATTGACATAAGTAACAGATGGTATAAGTCACAAGGCTTTCTTTGTCCGAGAGCTCTGGAATGTGGATTCGGGGGTCTTTTCCTTATATGGCTAGAGTTAAATGCTGACGTTAGTATTAGCACATCTTTATAGTAACAGAGGGACACGAGGTCGCTCTCAGTCTTGGTTTGAGTCTTAGTCTCACTCTTGGCTTGGCTCTGTACAACGATGTAACTCTCCCAAAAGAAGTCCAGCAATTACCATCTGCTGTTGAATGTACATTATCCTGTAACATCCTTTATTATGTATCCGTAACAAAGAATAAACCTGAAGAAACCGTAAGTCAGATTGCGTATTACTACTTTTCAATAATATAGACATATATTATTGTGGCGAGCATTTGGCCCAAGAATATATATACAAAAGACGTATATATATCAATCAGCTGAAGATAAGAAGAAATTAAGAAGAATCTACATGAACATCCATTCATCTACATTTTTTACAGCCTAATAACGCAATCCCAAATATAAAACGTAGCTTTTAATAACAACTAACTAAAAATACAGATAATAGTGGATTCAATTGCCCACCGAAACAGCTATGCCTATATATAGCCAAACAACGGCACCTCCAGGAGCAGTCTGGAGATAGTCTCACGTGGAGACTTACAACTAATAATTGCAAAATGTTAAAAAAGATAGTGATGTTTGCAAAGTAGGTTACCACACACTACTTGATACTAAGTTGTGTGGATATATTGGCATCAAAGTATCCACTGTGAGTCTATACTGACCTCACAGGATACGGTCTAGTGTCAAAGTGAGATCCTGTCAGGATTTGGGGCTTAGATAATATGGTGTGATTACCAATAAATCAGTGAGACGGATAGAACTGACCTCACAGGATACGGTCTGGTGTTAAAGTAAGATCCTGTCCGGTTTTTGGGCTTAAATAATATGGTGTGATTACCAAGAAATAAGTCAGTGTACCTGACAGAACTATAGGATAAATAAAGTATTATATCCTGGGTCAAAGATCTGACACATTTTAGGGAAAAAGGTAACTGACGATAAATTGGGCAGGGGGGAATTACTAAGCACTAAGTAGCTATACTCCAGCCCTAGCTGCTTGTGCCTTCATGGGCACCCCTTGACCCAAAAAGCCTAATAGCCCCTAATTCTTGTCGACAATGCACCCACCCCCAATAGTAGTGTATGTGCCCTAAAATACAAATAGATCGATGCCGATAATGCTCCTAAACGGAACCCCACCAGCCGGGTTCGGAGTTGCCGATAGGTATAGGTAGCCCTGTCACAATGGCAGGGATGAAAAAATGTAAAGACACTGATGGTGCAGTGGGAAAGAAAGGATAACGCCAGGTACTGGCCCCTGACGCGCGTTTTGCCACTCAAAGCTCTTCAGAGGGGAACTGAGCTACCGTTCCGGTCCAGTTTATATAGGAGAGAAGGTCGAAGCCCATTGGTATATTAATTAGCCAATGGGAGGTTCGGCAGTCTATAGTAGGCAAGGTTGGGCAAAATGTAACCTTTCCACTGCCGATGGAAAGTCACATTCGTTAACGTTATATCAGATCATAGAAACAATGACAATAGCTGCCGTTATGGCATTATCCTACTGAGGAGGAGAGGGCAGCAGTAGGAATCGCTAACAGGCATTGTAAACTTAAATGCCCTAAATACAGAGCACTAAACACACAGAAAACACGGTGGTCAAAATAAAAATAAAATAAAAATATAAATAAATATTCAAATAGACAAAGTTGTCTCGGTAATTCTAGGCAGGTGTCTCCAAGATGGTACTGAAATGACTGAAAAACAATGAAAAATTGTTGTCCCAACCCAGGAGACACTGTGCAAAGAGAACACTGAGATGCATTATGACCATAAAGGTAGTTTGTTCAAGATGACCAAAAGTTTTAGACTGGAAAGGGAAGCCCCCTATCTGGAGGCCATTTGGTTAACCATAAAGAATACGGTACCATTATTGGAACATTGTTAATGTATGAATGGGGTGAAGTTGAATTCTTCATTAAGACCTGAGGGTGTGTGAGTTTTTTAAATTCATGAATCCATTTGGACTCCCTTTTCAGTAATCTTATATTAAAGCCTACTATAGACTGCCGAACCTCCCATTGGCTAATTAATAGACCAATGGGATTCGACCTTCTCTCCTATATAAACCGGACCGGAACGGTAGCTCAGTTCCCCTCTGAAGAGCTTTGAGTGGCGAAACGCGCGTCAGGGGCCAGTACCTGGCGTTATTCTTTCTTTTCCACTGCACCATCAGTGTCTTTACATTTTTTCATCCCTGCCATTGTGACAGGGCTACCTATACGTATCGGCAACTCCGAACCCGGCTGGTGGGGTTCCTTTTAGGAGCATTATCGGCATCGATCTATTTGTATTTTAGGGCACATACTATTGGGGGTGGGTGCATTGTCGACAAGAATTAGGGGCTATTAGGCTTTTTGGGTCAAGGGGTGCCCATGAAGGCACAAGCGGCTAGGGCTGGAGTATAGCTACTTAGTGCTTAGTAATTCCCCCCTGCCCAATTTATCGTCAGTTACCTTTTTCCCTAAAATGTGTCAGATCTTTGACCCAGGATATAATACTTTATTTATCCTATAGTTCTGTCCGTTACACTGACTTATTTCTTGGTAATCACACCATATTATTTAAGCCCAAAAACCGGACAGGATCTCACTTTGACACTAGACCGTATCCTGTGAGGTCAGTATAGACTCACAGTGGATACTTTGATGCCAAAATATCCACACAACTTAGTATCAAGTAGTGTGTGGTAACCTACTTTGCAAACATCATTATCTCTTTTAACATTTTGCAATTATTAGTTGTAAGTCTCCACGTGAGACTATCTCCAGACTGCTCCTGGAGGTGCCGTTGTTCGGCTATATAAAGGCATAGCTGTTTCGGTGGGCAATTGAATCTATTAACTATTATCTGTATTTTTAGTTAGTTGTTATTAAAAGCTACGTTTTATATTTGGGATTGCGTTATTAGGCACTAACTGTTCCCGATACAATTTCCCTTCTCTTAAAGGGAAATCCACTCTATTAGGATTTTTAGCTTACCCCAAGCCACCCCTGCGGAGCGGAATGGTAGTAATTAAACAGGTCTTCCATTACAATCTCAGGTTCTGATTGGCTGCTCATATCACATGTTCCCAGCAGTTATATTTTAATCAATAGATTTCACTGACCTCTAGGGGGGCTTTAAGAAAATGCTGTTAACAGGGGGGCGTGGCCAGAATTCTAGCAGGATGGACAATTAGGGAATCGCTTTTGTAATTCATGGCAGTTTGCTATATGAGGAGTCTTTTTTGACTGCTCCTCCACTTGGGCATGTATATATATTATACTTACCCCCATCTCCATACAAAGATTGAACATTAGTTATAGAGCTATCTTCTCTGTAATTCCATGGCTACTCGCATTCAAGAGTTGATATGATTGCTGGCAATCGAGGCAGCCACAAAACCAGTCAAGTGTGCTAGGTCTGTGCCAGCTAGGGCTGTATTAGGTCTGTGCTAGCTAGGTGTGTGCTAGGTCTGTGCTAGGGTTGCGCTAGGTCTGTGCTAGGGTTGCGCTAGGGCTGTGTTAGGTCTGTGTCTGTTGAAAAACATTTAGGTAACAGATCTACTTAGATACGACTCGCCAAACCTTGATACTCTTTAGAATCTGACTTGAAATTGTGTGCGCGCCAGATAGTGGCCTGACGTATCTCAAGCCATATTGTGCATAGGATGCTGAGGGAGCTCAGTGTCGGTTGACCACTATCAGACTATAAGACTTAAGGGGGTACCTTGTTGTTAACTGTAGATTTTGGGGGTATTTCTGTTATGCATGTCCTGGACCTGAGAGTTAATATAATTATGTTGTACATTGTGTGTCTGTCCCCTCTCAGGTCCAGTGGGGAATGCCCCTGGAATGCGTTACTGTAGACCCCTTGCATGGGGATTCACATAAAAGGCCATGTGTGGTCCCATTAAAACCAGTTCAGCTTTACCCTCAACATAGAGCCTTGTCTCGTGCTTGTAGAGACCCGCTATACCAGCTATACCTGCTTCTGTACCGCTTGGATTTATGCTTGGGAATACTTCAGCATTCTTCATACTATGGGGAAAGGACATCTCTGGCGGCAGAAACTCCTGCTCTCACAGGGTGGCCGTCACAACATTAAAAACAGTTTAACGCTGAATAGAAAGGGTGACGCCAGGGGACTACTGACACTTTAACCACTTCAATGAGCTGATGTAGTTAGTGCCTAGAGTCCCTCTTTAAGTGCTCTAGGGCTGAAGAACTAAAATATACCACAATAAAAAAAAGCAAATGACTTGAGAAACACTACAATATTCTCTGTATTGACAGCACAAGTTACGCACCTTTTTATCCAACAAACAAGAAAAAAGGAGGATGAAGAAACCCTGCAGGGTAAAATGGACAGAATGTTATTTTAGTTTTGCACACATTTTGCAGGTCAGAATGTAGTAAGACAGACGTCACGCACATTATTATATTATTATTATTATAAAGCTCCAGCAGCATAGATCAATCAAGCAAGTTTAAACCAATCAAAAATAAGTAAGATCCCATATATAAGATAGGCCAGCCCCCAATTCTTCCTCTTTCTTTGCTGCTCCACGCAGAGACGGTCAGAGTACTTGCTCCTGATAATACTCTCTTACATTGTGTTATTATTAGAAACATAGAAACATAGAATGTGACGGCAGATAACAACCATTCGGCACATCTAGTCTGCCCTATTTTCTAAATACTTTCATTAGTCCTAGCCTTATCTTATAGTTAGGATAGCCTTATGCCTATCCCACGCATGCTTAAACTCCTTTACTGTGTTAACCTCTACCACTTCAGCTGGAAGGCTATTCCATGCATCCACTACCCTCTCAGTAAAGTAATACTTCCTGATATTATTTTTAAACCTTTGTCCCTCTAATTTAAGACTATGTCCTCATGTTGTGGTATATTGCTGGTATATTGATTATTATTGCTGATATAGTGATTATTTTTTGATTCTTTGCCTGTCAGCTGTTTTTCTCAATACTACCAGGTGTCTTTCCCCCTGTGACAAGACCAATCTCGCCACATTGCATTGGAGAAGCCTGGTTGCTCGCCTGTTGCCTTTGGATTATGGCCCCATGTTAAAAGGCTTGATTTTCCCCTGCAAAGACATGAAAGCTGGGTCATTTGGTGCATGCCCTGTTTGAGCGGTGATACCCCAGATAGCTATGCCATGGAGCCCATTCGTATAATGAAAGACTATAGGAAAGACTTTGGCTCCATGGCAATTGATCTGTATGTGTGTGCTCTGAGTGCCATTCAGTAATAATGTGCGCTCAGATCTAAGCTATCTGGGATATGTTGAATGTACCTGTTTTGTGCAATGGCTGCACAGTTATGTTTTTATGTGTTTTATTGTCTTTTGCTGCCATGTGTTCATTGGAGTTTTGCCTCTGCCTTGGAGATAATTGGATTACTTCCCAATTATCTCCAGGATAGAAGACTCTGTGGAACTGGTTTTGGGCAGAAAATCCATGCTTCCTTTGGTCACAAAGGACTACGATCTATCGTTTGAACCATTGAACCAATTTGTATGAATTTGACATGTGTTTGTATTTGGAGTATGCTGATTCTGAAAATGTAAGTTTTATGTGAATGTGATGCATACTTTTCAAGTTATGAATAATGTGGAAACATTTTATTTCTCTGCTTGTGCTAATTACATTACCCATTGTGTAAGGTAATTGAATCACAGGCAGAGGGGAGGATTTTGTGTGGGAGTGTCTGAGTGTATTGTATGTGTTTATTGGTTGTGTTCCAAAACCCTGTGGGTGGTACTAATGTGTAAGAATGTGTACATAAGCACAATAAACCCACAGCTCTGACTGTTCACTGCTTGACCCTCAACACGGAGCTCTGTCTCGTTCTTGGGGGGATATACTGTATGCTGTTCCAGTTTGACTGCTAGGAGTGTAAACCTATTCATATGGTTTTTCCTGTTCGGCTGTTTACAACATTCGTATGGTTTCCTGTTCGGCGAATTGGTGTTCTGCAGTAGCTGTGCCTGTGTCTCAGGAAAGGGAAGATCTACTAAATGGCGGTTTAACCCCTTTATGCCTGGGGGTGCCGTTACACCCCCCTTTGGGGTTTATATTCTCAGGGGTCTCCCTTCATCCTTATACCTAATCCTCTTACTAACCAACGGCCGCGGCACCCCTCTCTCCTTACACACTAACCAGCGGACAAGTGCGCAAGCGACAGCTTTTCACTCATCTTACTCTCTCATTCGGACCCTCAGGAGTTCTTTCCACCTGTTCCTCATGCACGGCGGCCATCTTGAATCTTGCGAGGAACCTAATCTTGGGAGCAGCACTGGCAGATCATTTAAAGAAACAATCTAGGCACAATAATTGTAACTCCTAGTGCTTCCCGAGGACTCCAAGCACTCCGCCAGACACCTTAACCACTGTAGACTCCCATGAACCGCCGCAGCTTGGTTGGGGTCTCGCCGTCTCCACCCACTCTGGACCCAATACCAGGGTCGAGCTTACAGTAGGTTGACCTCTCCGAATTCCAGAGAGCAGGAACAGAAACAAGCTCTTAGCAGAGCTTAGTGATTATACCCTGGGGAGTATAGTGATTATAGCAATCTCCAGAGTGTAGTTCTCCAATCCCCCAAACATGAGCCGAAACTTAATTAAGGTACAAGATGATCTGACTCCAATGAGCATTTATTACTCCTTATATACAAGTTTTCAGGCCAGAGGCATGTGGCAAACCTAGCCACTTATAGACTATTATGCATATATATGCCTGACTGTTGTTTCCTTTGTGTCTCCATCCAGGAGAAACTTAACCCCTGTTAACTGTATTTGCATAACCAGGTTTCACCTACTGTTCCTATGTATTTGTGTGTTTCAAGCGTACGAATGCCACTAACCCGAGGTTTCAAGCTTCACAAACAGGGGATTCCAACCCTGTTCGTGAAACGAACAAAATACTGAATAAGAGACCACCCTAGAAGGTCGTGTGCCATTCATTAGTAAACCGAAACATTGTATCCATCCTTAATCAGTGTTCTGTGTGTGGCCGCCGTTCGCATATCGAACACGTGGCAGCGGCCATCTTTGCTTTGTTAGATTTCAGCGGTGTTTGGTCGTCGAGTGCCTGGAATTGAAATCGGTCACTTGATTTTCAAACACCGCTGAACTTCCATAGCATTCGGTAATCTCTCACCTTCGGGAAATTAAACCCATTCGTGAGTTTTCTCTGTTAAGACCCCATTCATATGAATGTATATTGTAAGCGGCATTCGGTTGTTTCTGCAGGGATCAGAGCGGTACTTCGGTATATTGTACCAATCCATCCCTGCAATCTAATGAGGGGTCATTTGGTGGAATGTGAGGGGAATTGCTAAAGTTATACATTTTAATGTAAAAGACTGTATTTTCTGTACCAGGAGATAATCCCATTCCCAGTGCATTCTGGGGCAATTATTTCTCTGGTACAGCAGTGTATGATGGGAGACCCGCTTGTAAAATCAGTCTCCCATGTAGTCCACTGTTGTACAATTCTTGGAATGTGACTTTGGAAACCCCTTACATTTGTAACCACATAAATACTGTGACCTGTAATTAAAACGCCAGTTGACCTCCAAGCTATGTGTCGTCTAGTTCTTGGGAGGAAGGGACTATTACTACGCTACCTGTGTTTTACCTGCTTATCCTGACTACCAGCGGAGACACCGTGGATTTACCCCTACTACTCCGCTACTAGGCACACCCCCTGGACCTGGTGGTAAACTGTGACAAAAGGGACACAAACCAAAGGGAGCACTAATTAACATAATAACACTCCCACATACACAATGAAATCCCTCCTCTCCATCCTGGAGGTAATTGGCGTAAGGCACTGCAGTAAACTCAATTATCTCCAGGTACAGAAAATATCTACATTTTACACTAACAGCAAAAATACGTAAAAGTACATAAAAATACATAATTCTTATTATATTACACATAACCCCCACACTCGGATCTGAGCGCCCAATATAGGTGAACAGCGCTTAGATCCCATGAACAGAGTAAATTTGCCATGGGGTAAAGCATAGCAAGGGCTGTTGAGAGACCAAGGAGGGACAAAAGCAGTCAGTTCCAACTGGTTTGGCAGTGTGCCTGGGACAACGCCCTGCAGGAGAACAATAGACAGGAAACGGGGGAGGGGAAAAGACACACCTTCCCATGGATTCAAATGGGCAGAAACAGTCTTTAGAAGCCAATAAACCCCAAATAGTCATGAGGAAGGAGGCTGGCAATCAGGCTCCTCCAACAGCCGGGGGAAAAGGGCAGCTTGTCACCTAACAATCCAGTGAAAAAGGCATTTCGTCACAATAACAACTACAGTTCTCTGAGACAAGTGTTTCGCCCACCTCCAGGCCGCAGTGTTTTTGGGTGGGCTGGTTGACAGAGGAGCCGAGCCACCAGCTGATTCTGGAATTTATGCTCCATACCAAGCCGTCCTTCATCGTCGTTCTACTCGACATCAACCTCATGGACACCAAACTACTACAGAGGTGCGGACAGAACCAGAGGTTAATGAGGAAGAGGATGAGGACGTTTTCCCTCCAAAGGTGAGTCCAAACCCTCATACCAATGTCTCTACTTTGACTGCAGGCAGTCCTACAGACGGTCAGGGGCGTTTTAGCCGTGAGGCGGCAAACTGACGGCTAACTGACATGCTGGGCGGGCGGGTGATGGCGAGGGAGCACTTCCTCTGAGCTGTCTGCTCAGCTCCCTCGCGCGCCACCCGCAGAGTGAGGCTGGGAGCCGGGTCAATGACGTCATATTCCGGCTCCCAGCCTCACTCTGCGGCGCGTGAGGGAGCTGAGCAGACAGCCCAGAGGAAGTGCTCCCTCGCCAGCCGCCCGCCGAGCAGCCAGCCCATCAGCCCGACTGGCAGCCACTGGACCCCCAGGGAGAGAGGGAACCCCCCAGCATTCCCAAAGGTAAGGAGGCTTGGGGGGGTTACATAAAAAAAAATAAAAAATGTGTTAATGTGAGTGAGTGTGTGTGTATGTCTGTTGGTGTCTGTTAGTGCGTGTGTGTGAGTGTGTGTGTGTGTGTGTGTGTGTGTGAGTGTGTGTCTGTTAGTGAGTGTCTGTTAGTGAGTGTGAGTGTCTGTTAGTGTGAGTGTCTGTTAGTGTATGTGTGTGTGTCTGTTAGTGAGTGTGTGTGTGTGTCTGTTAGTGAGTGTGTGTGTGTCAGTGAGTGAGTGTGTGTGTCTGTTAGTGAGTGTGTGTGTGTCTGTTAGTGTGTGTGTCTGTTAGTGTGTGTGTGTCTGTTAGTGAGTGGGTGTGTCTGTTAGTGCGTGTATCTGTTAGTGAGTGTCTTTAGTGAGTGTGAGTGTCTGTTAGTGAGTGTGAGTGTCAGTGTGTGTGAGTGTGTCTGTTAGTGTGTGTGTCTGTTAGTGTGTCTGGTAGTGAGTGTGTCTGTTAGTGTGTGTGTGTGTCTGTTAGTGTGAGTGTGTTTGCCTGTGAGTGTGTGTGTCACTGAGTGTGTGTCTGCTAGTGAGTGAGTGTGTGTCTCTTAGAGAGTGTTTGTCTGTTAGTGAGTGCGTCTCTTAGTGTGTGTGTGTGTTTCTGTTAGCTAGTGTATGCGTATCTGTCAGTGAATGTGTGTGTGTATTTAGAAGACGGGGCGGGGGGAAGGGTTGGGTGGGAGTGGCAGGGGGGAGGGGAGCGCCTGAGTTTTGTCCTGCCTAGGGCAGCACAAAACCAGGATACACCACTGCAGACGGTACGAGGATACTTGATCGAATTTCATACACAACCATTCCAGGCACACCCACCACCACCCCTGCGTACATCTGCAGACAACTAATCTGATCGATAAGGAAGTCCGAACCCTTTTCTACAAAGGTGCGGTAAAAAAAGGCGCGCAGAAAGACGACGGCTTCTTCAGCAACATATTCTTCATTTAGAAGAAGGTAGGAGACTTTCGCCCCGTCATCAACCTGTGGCAACTCAACTACTTCGTGGGATACCATCACATGGAAGGGATCCATCTGCTTCGCGATCTACTCCTAAAGGATGACTGGTTCACTCGATTGGATCTCAAAGACGCTTAACTTTCGGTACCACTGGCTCTATACTGTCGCAAGTTGCTACGCTTCCGATGGCACGGTCAAACATGCCAATTCACGTGCCTCCCGTTCAGACTCAGACTGGTGTTTCAAGAAATTCCTGAAGCTGGTCTTGGCCCGTCTTCGATTGCTAGGCATAAGATGTATCATCTACTTGGACGACTTGCTACTGTTTTGCAACACACCGTCACGACTCAGATCACAGACGAAATTGGTTGTAGACTTCCTCGAATCCCTGGGTTTTGTGGTGAATCAAGACAAGTCCATGATGATTCCCTCTCAAGTAGTCCAATTTCTGGGGTTTGAGATAGACTTAACCTCCTGTACGCTCAGACTGCCGATCAAGAAGATAGCTGCCATGAGGAAAGAAATTCGCAAAGTGTTAAGCATGAATCACGTTCCATTGCGCCTCCTAGCACGAGTTGTGGGACTCCTATCAGCCTCCATTCAGGCGATATATCCGGGACCACTGCACTACAGAGCTATGCAATGTTTGAAAGCACACTCCTTGCGTTCCCCTCACGGCTGAAGTTCGGACGGAACTTCACTGGTGGCTCCTCCACATGCAAGCCTGGAACAGGAAAGCCATATTTGGTCTCACACCAGATTTCATGCTAGAATCCGACGCCAGCCTCTACAGGTGGTCCCTGGTTGGAAGAAGAATGGACTTCCACTTCTGCTGACCGACCCGCGGGGGGAACACCACCCCCTCGTCCTACAAGAACATCTGGAACTAGGAGTTTGAAAGATTTCAGGGGATCCTGGTCAACAGATGGATTATCACAGGCCACTAAGGATCTATTATGGGACTCATGGGCACCTGGCACCAGACGCTGTTATCTCGCAGCCTGGAACAAATGGTCTAGCTGGTGTTTGGGGAGGGATTTCAATCCCTTTACAGCACCTGTTCCTATGATCTTACATTTTTTATCACATTCCTTTTCCTTAGGACGTTCATATCGATCCATCAATGTCACGCGATCCGTGATATCGGCTGCACGTGTTCCGGTTCAGGGTCTCCCAGTGGGTCAAGATCCTTTGATCTGCAGACTACTGAGAGGTATACGTCTATCATGCCCACTGACGCCAAAATACTCCAGACTCTGGGATGTTGAGGTGGTCATGTGACTTTTACGAAAATGGACGGATAATACATCTTTGTCTTTGTGCCAACTCTCAGTGAAACTCACTCTGTTGCTTTGTCTAGTATCTTTATATTGAGTAGCAGATGTTAGAGCGTTTGACGTAAACAGTTTATCCTTTACCCCTTTGTTTTTGGTCACGATAAGATGATTTTGTCGACGGTCTTTTACCTGTTTTTTCCTGCGGCCCCACACCTTTGTGTGGTCAGGACGTTGCTGCCCTACGTAGAAATTACTAAACCTTTACGGAGTTCCCAATCAGGTCAACTTCTTGTGTCTTATGCCAAACCACACAAACCGGTGTCTATGACTACTCTTGCAAGATATTATCCTTGGCAGGCGCCGAGGCATCTTTCGGAGCTCATTCCGTACTGGGCATCGCGGCTACACGCGCTTTTATGTCGGGTGCATCTCTCACCATCATCATGCGATCGGCGGATTGGTTTCAGGGAAAATACGTTTCGAGTTTTCTATTTTCATCCTTCTTCCCATGCTTCTTTTTCTCTTCTTGATTAGCGTTACAAATGCAAATATGAAGCCTCCTGTCATGTGGTAAAATTGTAGATTATGCTAACATGGTGTACCTATAATCTTAATTTTAGTAATGACAGGAAGCGAGTATTTCCCTACCTTATTTCTTTCCCCCCCTTTTTTGAAATTTCTCTTATATACGCATGCAATCATTCAGATACACACATTCACTGGAAACACACTCACTGACAGACAGACAGACACACATTCACTGAAACACACACACTCACTCACATTCACTGACACACTCACACACATTCACTGAAACACACACACTCACTGACAGACACACACACTCACACACATTCACTGAAACACACACACTCACTCAAATTCACTGACACACACTTACTCACATTCACTGACACTCACACTCACATTCACTGACACTCACACTCACATTCACTGACACACTCACATTCACACATTTCCCCACACTCACAATTATTATTATTATTATTTTAAATTTAAATCCATTAAATCCACCGAGCCTCCCTACTTTTGGGATAGCTGGGTGGATTTTTTACCTGGGGTCCAGTGGGGCTGCTGGGCAGCAAGGCAGCCAGATGTGTGGGCGGGCGCTCTACGTTTTCAGCGAGGGAGCACATTCCCCTGAGCTCTCTCTGCTCAGCTCCCCCGCGCGCTGCAGAGCGATTCCGGGAGCCGAAATATGACGTCATATTCCGGCCGCTGGCATTACTGTGGAGAGCAGAGAGAACTTCGGAAAAGTATTCCCTCGCCGCCTGCCCGGGAAACATTTTGGGCGTTTTTTGCCGCCCCCTGGAAATTGCTTTGTTTGCCTCGCGGTAGACACATCCCTGGGGGTGCCCACATTTCATCATACCTAGGGCAGCACATATCCAAAATACACTACTTTCTAGAACTGCACTCTTCTGGACAGCGATCTCAGATGTCCCACATGGAATCTGCTGAAGATACTTTTCCAACTTGGGAGTCACAGCCCAGAGTGCTCTTATCACAACTGGGATTACTACTGCCTTATCTTTCCACATCCATTCTATTTCCTTTTTCAGTCTTTGGTTCACCTTCTCGTGTTCCTTCTTACTGATGTTGTAGTCACTGGGTATTGCCACATCCACCACAACTGCAGTCTTCCGTTCCTTGTCTATCAACACGATGTCAGGTTGGTTGGCCACTACTAGCTTGTCTGTCTGGATCTAAAAGTCCCACAAGATCCTAGCCCTGTCATTCTTAACTACCCTTTGTGGTATCTCCCATCTGGACTTAGGCAGGTCTGGTCCATATTCTGTACAGATACCTTGGTACACAATTCCAGAAACTTAGTTGTGTCTCTCTCCGTGTATGCTGTTCCTGCTAACATCTTGCACCTGGTTACTATGTGCTGGATTGTCTCAGAGGCCTCTTTGCACAATCTGCACGTTGGGTCTTGCCTGGTGTGGTAGACTCCAGCTTCTATTGATCTGGTTCTGAGTGCCTGTTCTTGTGCTGCTAGGATTAATGCCTCAGTGCTGTCTTTTAGTCCTGCCTTTTTAAACCATTGGTAAGATTTAGTAATGTGAGCCGCATCCACTATTTGCTGGTGGCACACCCCATGGAGAGGTTTATCTTGCCATGGAACCTCCCCTTTTTCTGCATGCTCTATCTGTTGTTGTCTCAGGCATTCTCATATCCATCCAAGGCATATTTGTGAAGTATTCGTATGAATGGCTGGTTTCTATAGCCCAGCCATTCGAATTACTCTTTTTCCCGAACAAAACTGCCGAACCGACGGCCACCCAGGAGAGAAGTGTGCTGCTGGTTAACCTATTGATCCCAATTAGAACGTTGTGGTTAACCGCAGACACTTCTCAATTAAACCGAATTCAGGGTGGTCGTCGTTCGTATGTCGACCACGAGGCAGCGGCCATTTTAAACCAAGCGAACGCCCAGCGGTGTTTGGCTCTATTTCTGTGGAACTAAAAACGGACACTTTTTCTGCCGAACACCGCTGAAACAACGGAACGCCTGGCTGCCTCCAAGAAACCATACGAACACCGGCCGTTCGGGAGTTTTGGAGCATACGAAAAGACTGAACCCAGATAACCTTCCCATGGAGTCATTCGTATACCGAAAGACTGTAAGAACTTTGACTCCATGGCGATTGAACTATGTGTGTGGGATCTGAGCGCTATTCGCCAATAATATGCACTCAGATCCGGGCTATCTGGGGATATGTAATACGAATGGGAAATGTTCGGTTACTTTAAAGTTATGTATTTTTATGTCTTTTGTGATTTTATGTTTAAAATGGCAACTGGCTTTGTTCTGGAGTTAATTGAGTTACTTGGTAATTAACTCCAGGACAGAGGGGAGGGAATCATAATGCACTGTGGGTAAAACCTGTAACTGTATGTCTGGAATGTCCCCATGTCTATCTGTAATTCCAGTCTCCCATTTGGTCCCCTAGGGGAGTGTCCACCAAGTGGGAGACCTGCATAAATACGGGCAGGTAGCCCACAGTAAAGCCAGATCCTGTTTGACCCTCAATGTGGAGCTTCTGTCTTGTTATTGGGGGGATTTTTCCTTCACGTTTAGAGACTGCTGGATGGAACGAAAGCCGCTTGGTGAATATTGCTGTTCGACAGTTACCAGTAGTTCGTGTATTGCCGTTCGGGAGTTTGGAGCCGTTCACAGATCTCGATCGGGAGATTGCCGCTTCCCCTGCATTTGGTTCGTATACCACAGATTAAGCGAACGGAGACTGTACTGCAGCCGGGGAAGGTCTACTAAACGGCGGTTTTGCCTAAAGACACTGGAGGTGTCTTAACATTCCTGTTGACCTTAATAGGGACTTCTGTCAATAATTAATTTGGAATGATTTTCTAAATGTCTTAAATTATTTGGAAACTCTAAGTTTTGTACCAAGAGTCATCATGGATGATACAACCCATTTTAATCTTTAAAAGTGAATATACCAGGCCTGTTAGATTACTATAGCTAGATTTGTATATCATATTAATGAATTCTTGTTTTTTTTTTTTAATATGCTGTACTTTTATCAAGTATTTTTTTTCCCAAAATAGACAGTTGATCAATAGTTATTAAATATTTACTGACCTGGAGTGGATTCAGTAGTACAAACATGTATTGTAAAACCAGGGAGTTATTTGCAAACATCGGAATACCGATAGCCCAGGTCAACCCAAACTGAGGCGTGCAAAAGACGACTGCTTTCACCAGTTTCTTCACAACCTCCACATCCTCACTGCTTCCCTCAGAAATGGACGGTCTGAGAAGTTTCTGTATCACTACAATCAGTACCAGGAAATTTACACACATAATTATTATTATTGGGACAGTAAATGCCAGGGAAGCCCCAGAATTACCATCCAGCCAACATGCATTGTACTTTCGGTAATTATTATTTGGCGAGTACACCAGATAGGTGGCTGTTGCTATAATGATTGGACACACATATCCAAATACTATGGAGAGGGACATGAATTCTCTCTTGGTAACATGGTGGAAAACGAACACTAATCTGCATGCCAAGAAAAGTCCTTGGACCAAGGTCCAGCAGAAGAAGCCCAGAGTGGAAAGATGTGTACATAAGGTAAAAGCAACACATATATCCTTTTGTACAACTGGGTCGAGAAAACTAGAAGCTAAAAAAGAAATGTTGCTTATTAGCAAAAAAACAGATATGTTTAGTGTGCAGATATGTCTATAGGAAGCCATAATGTTACATGATTGACTTAAGAGAATTATTTGAAATGTGATGCAGATAACTAGGGACGTTATGGAAATTAGAAGGCCAGCTCTGGTGATGATATCCTGGATGTTAGCTTGGAATGGGTCATCGAGAACTGAATTTGACATTAATACTGCAAAGGATGTGAGATGACTGCAGACACAGCTGGTGATTCCACCGGTGACCTCTGTGTTGCACCCTTCTGATGACCATGTATTAGAGAGAAAATCCCAGAAAACGCATAGTGCCGTTTCGTTACATGTTTTGTTTGTGCAAGTAAAGGTTAAGTTGATGTTGACATCATGATAATTCCTGTTATTTAAAATGAAAACTTGTGTCATTATCTTACTGGCCACAAAATAGGTCTGAGAAACGCTTTCTTGATTGCCATATTCAGCATTAAAGCTTCCATGTTCTGGAGTGTAAGACATGGACAATACATTTACAAGACAATCTTTTGGATTGTGCTCAGCGTCATAACGAGGCAATGATACACTGGAACTCGAGTCAAGTACCAAAACAGCCCCATTATCCATGTCATCGCAAGAAGCCACAGAGCACTGGAGGTCCACGTTCCCATAATATATGTTAAAAGATTCATTTGTGACTTCCATCTCAGCAAGTATATTCTCTAGACGACCCAGGAGCTGTGGACCCAGATTATTATTTACACTCGTCGAGGGCGCAGTGGAAAGGCCACTAAAAAGCTGGTTGGCTATGTACCCGACATTCTGCAGAAAACAATGGAAATTAGATATATTATTTGGAAATTATTTAAAAAGCACAAATTGGCCAATGAACAAGAATACACATACAGTATATCCACCTGGGTTTATTACGTAGGCAGAGCAGGGAGATTTTTACAGCAGGTGTCCTTAGCCAATAAATAAACCAAGTAACAACATCACTGAGATTTAATTCTACAAATTAGGGCACCATATTGTGGTTGTGAAAATCCAACACGAAGTGCAAATTCACACCCATAAAAAGACAGACATTTTAAAAAGTTAATGGGCGACAAAACGATTTCTACATTCCACAATGTCCTCCTCTACTGAGTACATGCTAAATGGACAACCCACTACTAAAATAAAAATAAATCACTGTTTATACATTTAATTTTAATTTCAAGTATATCTAAAAACAGCTTGTCTGCTGCCCTTGCAAGCCCTCCCCTTCTAACCCCGCCCAGACTCTATGTGGCTGTCCAATCACAGACCTCCCATTGCAGCTCAATGAGAAGTCTTTGCAAGGCAGGTGCTCCGGGCAATTGCTGCCTCTTGAGTTTATCTCCACTGAGCTAAACAAACCAGGAAGTAACAGCCAGGGGTGATTGACAGCCAGGGGTGTGTAACAAGGTTTATTTATAAAACTGTCCACTTCTATTCAAATCTGCACTTTTTTATAAAATTAAATAAAGGGACACTCCAAATCTTGGAGTCTCTTAAAGCCCAGCTATATGAGAGGAGGGGTTGGCAACCTTGGTATGTCGTCACAGACTTTAAATGGTGTGGGGGGAGAACAAGTAGGTAACTCTTACAACTATTGTACTTGGTATCCCACAGTCTGCAATATATTACAGAGATAAACAACATTAAATCCAATTCACATCATTGCTAGCCAGTGTTGCAGAAAACAGGAGGTACACAAGTCTATTCACTATATTGTAAAATCAGAAATTAATCCAAAACAGAATGTGGAAACATTCTAAAATTCTATTTTTTCCTGACTTGGCTACTTTGGAATACATTCTTTAACTCATTAATTTGCCCAAAGTTCATTGTTTCTGGAACAAACACAGTAGTCAAACAGTGCGTTATTATACGGACACCGTCCACTCACCTTTACAGTGTCCACATTGAAACGGAAATTCGACTGCACAGCTGCTTCAGTCAGGTTTCCCAGAATGTAGAAGATGGACAGCATTTCTCCCACTTGATATCTGCTAGAGTTGATGGACGACGTGTAGTCCTTCAAAGAGGTTATGATGGTAAGTGTATCGGATTCCTTAATATTCTATGAACACAAATCATGTAAAATTACTATGTCTTATCTTACAATATGCTGCCATACTACTCATTCAACTAAGCTGAATATATTATAGCTAATATCGTGTGTAGCCACAACATTAAAACCACGTCTCAGGTGAAGTGAATAACGGTGATTATATCGTTACAATGGAGCCTGTCAGGGGCAGCAAGTGAACAATAAGTTCTTAAATTTCATGTGTTGGAAGCAGGAAAAATGGAAGTATGAAGATTTGCAACAATAATTTGTCAGCCTGACTCAAAAGCTATCAGTGTTTGTTAAATTCTTAATGTTTAATCCCTAAATCTTAAACCGTTGGCGGGTCTTGAAAACTAGTTTGAGAATCGCCATTCAGAGTGAGTATTTAATAAGATAAATCTTTATAAAATCCTCATATTGACTGTGTTGGAAGTCACTGAAATTACAACGAGTTAAAAGATATAAGGACTACTTTCTCTCAGTATTTTTCTACGGCTCACAATTCTAGATACTGGGCGGAGCTATCATCATCTAGAAGTGGTAATCCCCCAGCCGTCCCCAGTGACAGCCGCTTGGAATTGGCTCTGTCTATGGCAGGACCCTCCATAGATCTCAATGCTGTTGTAACGGTTTCTTTAATGGTTCTTTCTTAATGGAACTTCATCTATACCCCTTTAAGAGAACCCCTGACCCCTACGTATTGAAACGTTCAACGTCAATGCCTCCGCACATAGTTAATGTGTTAATTCCCGTGTTAATGTGTTAATTCCCGTGTTAATTCCTGTGTTAATGTGTTAATTCCCGTGTTAATGTGTTAATGTGTTAATTCCGTGTGCAGCTGAAACCTATTCTTATCCTCTAGGTTCCTTTCTAACCATTCTAATCTTACCTAATTGCTCTTTCATTACCTGACCGGATTGAACTTTAACCCTTCTTTTGGATCTACCTTCGGATTACTTACCTGATATCGACCTGGATCGGACTAAACCACTCCCTTAACGACTACTCATTTGCTGCTGACCTGGATTATCACCTAAACGACTCTCTTGGATTCCCTAAAATTAATCTTTCTTCTTGAAAATTAACCTCTTGACCTGGTAAGTGGTCTTTGTTTTGAATTTGTTAGACAAAAGTTGCTTAAAGTTATTACAGCTGTACTCTTGAGCATGCTGAAGTGCCAAGAGCAGAAGGGGAAGAAGGTAGTGGCGCCCGCAAGGGACAGATTAAGGTAGGTTAAACTCATCTTTGCCTGCCCCCTACCCCCCGGACTCACAGCAGCGATGTCACCGTCTGGTTGGCTGAATGGATTTCCTCAATATATTGTCTGGATGATATTCAGATGAGCCGAACTGCCATGCTCACAACTATCGCCTTCCAGAACAAAAATACATTTTCAGACAAAGTTATTCGGCCAAACCAAAATTTTCTGCTGTGCATAAGTCTAGTGAGCTGTACAAGGTATTTATTTTAATCATGCACATTGTTACGTTTGTTAGGTATTAGGGTGTTTATTCATTTGTAGAAAATCAGTTTATCAAGTAATTTTGGTTGTTGGCTTCAATAAGCAAAAATTAGCTCCATTAAAGGATCACTATAGTGTCAGGAAAACAAACCCGTTTTCCTGACACTATGTCATCCTTGGGGGACCCTCACCCTCAGGGTCCCCCTCCCGTGGCGCTGAAGGGATTAAAACCGCTACAGCCACTTACCTTAATCCAGCGCCGGGCCCCCTTGGCGCTGATGACCTCTCCTCCCCCGCCGACGTCAGCTCCCGAGTGGAGCGGAATGCGCATGCGCGGCAAGAGCCACACGCGCATTCTAACAGTCCAGCAAGACAGCCACTAGAGGTTGGATTAACCCTGCAATGTAAACATAGTTTTTCTGAAACTGCTATGTTTACATCTGAAGAGTTAAAACCTGGGGGACCTGGCACCCAGACCACTTCATTGAGATGAAGTGGTCTGGGTGACTATAGTGTCCCTTTAAAGGGAAACTCCAGTGCCAGGAAAACAATCCGTTTTCCTGGCACTGCATGTACCCTTTCCCTCCCACCCCTTCAGGTCACTTACCTGAGACCCTGCCGATGTCTCTCGGCAGTGGTTTCGGGTCGGCATCGCTCCTCCCAATAATTGCGTCAGGCGGTGGGCGAGACTGATCCTGCCCGCCGGCTGAGGAAACCTAATGCGCATGTGCAGCAATGCCACGCACGCGCATTAGGTCTCCCCATAGGAAAGCATTGAAAACGATTTTCAATGCTTTTGTATGGGGAATTGAGCGACGCTGGAGGTCCTCACACAGCGTGAGGACGTCCAGCGACGCTCTAGCAAAGAAAATCTTTGCTATCAATGCGGAAGTGCCCACCCCTTCTAGTAGACAGCCACTAGAGGTGGAGTTAACTATGCAATGTAATTATTGCAGTTTATAAAAAAACAGCAATAATTACAGTTGCAGGGTTAAGAGTAGTGGGAGTTGGCACCCTGGAGTGTCCCTTTAATGTTTCAATGAATCCTATACAGATTGACTGTGATTGCTTTAGCTTATACTTAATGTAAGGTATAAGCATTTCACAAATATATGTGTGTGTGTGTGTGTATATATTTATGTATATTTCTTGTGTTTACATATATTCCTATGCGTACATGATGTTAAAAGGATAATGTGTAGAAAAGTATACTAAACCAAAGATAGTCAGATTAAGTAGTAACTAATCCCTTCTAACATTTAGAATATAAAATGATTGCTGATACTTATATGAATTGCTGCCAAGGGTACATTTTAGAGCAAGTACCCCCTACCAGTCCAGGATTTAGGGATTAGCCTGTTGTGTCTAAAGTGTTTTTTTTTCTTTTCTTTAAAACCTTAGACACAACTGGGCAATCTTTAAAGTTTGGACTGTTAGGGGGTACTTCAGGACTGGGTTGGGAACCCCTGATGTAGAGAATAATGAAATAGAAAGTGAATAAAAGGTAATTAGGTAGAAGAGGATATGTATTATTTGGCCTGAAAATAGCCCGGCTTAACGTAATGTCCACGATAGGCAGGGGCGTATTAGCCGCGAGGCAAACAAGGCATTTGCCTTGGGCGGCATTTTCCAGGGGGCGGCAAAAAAAGCCGCCCCCCAGATGCCCAGGGCAAATGCCTTGTTAGCCTTGCGGCTAACTGACATGCTGGGCTGGGCGGCTGGGCGGCTGGCGAGGGAGCACTTCCCCTGAGCACTCTGCTCAGCTCCCTCACGCGCCACAGAGTGAGGCTGGGAGCCGGGTTGATGACGTCATATTCCGGCTCCCAGCCTCACTCTGAGGCTCGCGAGGGAGCTGAGCAGAGTGCTCAGGGGAAGAGCTCCCTCGCCAGCCGCCCGCCAACGCCGCCCGCCTAGCAGCCACTGGACCCCCAGGGAGATAGAGAACCCCTTCCGCCCCCAGCACTCACGAAGGTAAGGAAGGGGGGGGGGTTAAAAATAAATAAATGTGTTAATGTGAGTGTGTGTATGTCTGTTAGTGTGTGTGTGTGTCTGTTAGTGTGTGTGTGTGTGTCTGTTAGTGTGTGAGTGTGTCTGTTAGTGTGTGTGTCTGTTAGTGTGTGTGTGTGTCTGTTAGTGTGTGTGTGTGTCTGTTGTGTGTGTGTCTGTTAGTGTGTGTGTGTCTGTTAGTGTGTGTGTGTCTGTTAGTGTGTATGTGTGTCAGTGAGTGTGTGTGTCTGCTAGTGAGTGTGTGTCTGTTAGTGAGTGTGTGCTTGCCTGTGAGTGTGTGTGTCTGTTAGTGAGTGTGTGTTTCAGTGAGTGAATGAGTGTGTTTGTTTGTGTGTGTGTGTCTGACTGTGTGTGTATGTTTGCCTGTGAGTGTGTCAGTGAGTGTTTGTGTCTGCTAGTGTGTGTCTGCTAGTGTGTGTCTGCTAGTGTGTGTCTGCTAGTGAGTGAGTATGTGTCTGTGTGTGTCAGTGAGTGTGTGTTTGTCAGTGAATGTGTGTGTGTGTATTTAGAAGGCGGGACGGGGGAAGGGATGGGTGGGGGTCGCGCGCGGGGGTTGGGGGGCGCCTGAGTTTTGTCCTGCCTAGGACAAAACCAGGATACACCACTGACGATAGGCAAATAGCAAGTTAATAGCAACAAAATAATAACAAAGTCATAAAAACAAGTGGAGGTCAAGGATTCCAGATATTAAATAAAACGATAAGAAAAGCCAAGGTGGGATACCACCAGATAAACAGAATGGTCAGACCAAGCCAGTCAGGAAAATGGAAACAATAACATGTATGTACGTAGTGGGCATTGGATAGCATTCCCTTCATCCCCCATAAAACCATAACTTACCCCTTCAAATAACGACAGACAACTTCTTGGAGAAAACAGGCCACAGCATTTATTAACACAATCAAATACTGTATGACTCCTTTAACATATAACAAAATAATAAATATCATAAATTAACATAAACAATTTGCATATAGTCATACAGTAACCAAAGAAACCGTCCTTGCCAATCTAACTTCCCCAAGGCTCTCACCTCCCCCCTCGGCATAATAAAAACATCTTCCTTTTCAGGGCTCCCCACCAACTCGGTGGGGCCCAACTATAATGCTCCCCACTGGTCGACTTACAACCAAGAGGGGACACGTCCAACCTGGTACCTCCTCCAGGTTCACCATAAGAGACAGGGGGAGGATGAGACCCGGCCATTATCCCCCTTTTTCATCTAATCTACCAAACCATCCCTTATTTGGCAAGGACACACCCCCACCTCGCTGTGACAACCCCCGGGCCCAAAGCAGCAAAGGGAGGGTGGGTGGGAAACTTGTTGCTGGCCCGGCACTGAGGTCAGTCTATTCTGTCACCACCCACTTCCTCACATCTCACACTCCCACATGTAGCATATAGCCAATCATGCACCATCCATCCCACACTCGTACATGTGCCCCTGTCCGCTAAGCTGCGCACTCTCCCTGGGGCCTAAACGCACTCTAGGGCAACCAAAACCATGACAGGGCACCTACTACCAGGAAGATATATATTTGGTGGACCAAAACACTATCGCAAAGCATCATACTTTAATAAACTTTTATTAAAAATATTATGTGCCAGGTAACACTGTGACCTCTGTGAAGTGTGGAGCATGTCGAACAGTCTGATCTGGAAAGCATTCCCCTGGAGAGGAGAAGAGGAATGGATCCCTGGACTCCGAAGTTGCCGTGTGGCTCTCCCCTAAGTTTGCGAATGCCACACGGCGGCAGCCGAAGATATGACAAGTGGCCATGTCAAGCTAGCATGTTTAACCCCTTAAGGACACATGACGTGTCAATATTAGTTTGTTTTTAAACATTTTGTTTGAATTAAATAATGGAAAGGCTCTGGAAAGTGTGAGTGACCCATTGCCTCTACTATTAATCATTGTATGTGATTACAGTATTACAGTATTATGCTATGTTAGCTTTAGTATCTTGTTACACGGCGATAAAGAGGTGTTACACTCATTGAGATTAAGTATTAATCACTGTGTACTGGAGATAATTTATGCACCCCCCATTTCTACTTCGATACACGTGTTTTTAGTGTCTTGTGAGTGATTTTAGGCACTGGGGGTAGCTGCATTAACGTTTTATCAAGTGCCAACCCACTCATATTCCATCCTATTTTGGGATTGAATATTTTGTATCTTTTATTGTTTTATATAGTAGTCATGTGGCTTGGAGATTCCCTTTAAGTCTAGGATGTTAAAGGTCGGAAAGTAAGAATGGATCCAGTGTCAGTCGGAGGTAGACAAGAGGTAGTTGTTATACTGTAAGAAACTTACTGTTAATGACATCTGTAGCAATTGATCAATCAGACTCAGTCCAGTGGTTGCCGATGTAGTACCTGCCATGAACAGATAATTATTAGATAATAACAGAGGCACCAGAACAATGAAACTAGCGGACAAATAAAAAAATATTAATAGAAACCACTAATGGGTCTTAATAAAAAATCTGGACATTCAGTACGGACCCACAACCCAACACAGAGGCTTTACAGCCTTTAGGAAACCGTCTGAAAAAACTGTCCGTTTTTATTAGGTCAGCTCCACGACAACAAAAAATCTTATAATATACTACACTATATTTACTAACCGGGCACTGTTACTTAGACAAACTACACAATTAGGAATGTTTGTACATTGCCCTATTCTGTGCAATGCCAGCCTGGCAATTTAGAGTAATCTGACTGGGCATGTAATTCAGAGTAAATATAAAACCTTTTCATGCACGTCTGAATATTATAAATATATATATAATATATTTTGTAGTAAAACAGTAAGTGTCACGGGGGTGGGGCTTAACCAAGGAACGGAGCAGCCGCCGTTTTCCACAGGTCCAGTGGCAATCAGCTAAAATCCCCTGGATATTACGGGCATCAGTGTCCGCATGGAAGCAGAGACCTTAAAACTCACCACTGAGCGTCACCCAGACCCGGGACATGCCGTTCTTTCTACAATCTGGGCTGAAACGGCGAAAGAAACAGCTTGCAGTCTACCATCTCCCACCAAGCCTGGGCCTTGAGGAGTGGTGGAGCGCACCCCAGACCCCGGATAAGAGGGGAGTCACTACTACAGCCACAACGCCGGACACACTACCTGACATGGGAAGGCGATCCCAGAAACCGCCACCAGGTACACCATGCGACTCCCGAGATATAGGGTCCATGCTCCAGAGACAGGCCATAGCCAAGATGGCGGCCCTGGATGTCCACATGGCCGTAATTGCACCCCAGACCCTCATACAAGAGGTAGCTCAACCTCAGCCTCAGCAACAGATCTCCGAGCAAACAGCTCAAAAACTACCCAGACTTCTCACTCCTGGCAACTAAACAGGACATTAAGACCCTCCTTGCCGATTTTCACCAGACATTAGCAGCAGATATTACAGTGATCCAGAATGACTTAAAGATGGTAACTGGTAGGGTCCGTGCCACAGAAGAAGATGTTATAGAAGTGAAACAGGCAGTGTCTACTCTAAAAGACTCAATTCAGGAAGCGCAGAAAGCTCAACACACTTTCACCACACAAATTACCATGCTGGATGATCGCTCCAGGCGTCATCATTTTAAAATCAGAGGGTCACCTGAAGCTGTCACATTGAAGGAACTGCCAAACTACCTGAGGCATCTGGTGGCCTTGCTGTTACCACCGCCGCAAGCCAAAAAGTCATGTTCGACGGAGTGTTACGCCTTGCGAAGTCAGATAGGGCACCAGCTTGGCCGTAAGGGACATTCTAATCCACTGCACCCTGGCACAAGATAAAAAAGCGCTTCTAGCAGCCTGCCTCCAATCTCCCCACCCCCACCCACCCGAAATCCAACCCTTGGTTAGGGATAACTTAAGCAAAGGCCTGACAATCCTTCCTATTTGATGCACGTACCACAGCCATATGACCTGGTACATGCTCCTCTAGATGCCTATATAGGTCCACAGCACAACAGTAGGTGCAAAATCAAACCACCCCACGAGCAGTAATTAGGTCTCTGTATAAGCTTAACAGGGTTACCATTTTAAGCCAGGGCTTACGCGGCCCTAGTAACACCCAAATGCTTAAGCACTGCCCAATGACCCCCGCAGCAACGGCTGTAGGGAATAAGGACTTATATAATCCTCACACAATAAGCAGGCAGCAGTAATCGTAGTCGGCCATCGGGGCCAACTTCAACGTTCACACTAGAATATAATCGGTTATACATTCTAATTTACTTATCCCTTAACATAAAAGAGGCTACCACAATTAGAAGAGGGAGTTAACTTGTGTACACATTGCATACTGCTCTGATTTTACTACGTACACATGTAAGGCCACTCTAACTACCTCTCCTTTTTTCCTTTCTGTACAATGCCATAATGCCTCAATAAAAGAAAGATTGACAACAAAAAACAAAAAAACAGTAAGTGTCACAACTCTGTACGTACAATATAATGCTGTCACGATTCGGGGAACCAAACACGCCAACACACACACACACACACAAAGTGCCGTACCGGACCTTAGAGTGGCCGGGCTAAGCACACAAAGAATAGTCAGGAACAAGCCGAGTAAGGGGAACCAGAAGACAGAGTAACGTGAAACAAGCCGAGGTCAAAGGGTAGGAGAAAGTCACAGAGTCGGATAACAAGCCAGAGAGTACGTAACCAGAAGCACAAGTACAGAATCAATACTAACAAGCAAAGACCACAACAGGGCAAGGAGGAACAGGAAAGGTAAGTATTTAAACCCTCAGGTTAACTCTGATTGGATGATTTCCAATCAGAATTAACAATCACACGTGGGAGATATTTAGACCTCCCACTGTGATTGAGGCACTTTGCCTTTAACGCCGGGTCAGGTGACTGACCCCGGCGTGTATAAACCTGGGCGGTCTCCCAGCGTGCAGCGTCATGCAACGTGGAGGGAACGGCGGGCGGCATCCGAGGCTGGAAGGATGCCGCTCGCCGTACCCACGAGGCGGAGGGGACCGCGGACGGCTGGAGGGTGAGTACTGCGAGCGGAGTGCAGCCTCCCCTCGCAGCCGCCCGCGGGAGCCTGACATTACCCCCCCCTCGAAGACCGCCCAGGGGGCGGGAAGCGGAAGGCTTCAAAGGAAAGCGGGCATGAAAGGAGCGGACCAAAGAGGGAGCGTGCACATCGGAGCTTGAAACCCAGGACCGCTCCTCAGGGCCGTACCCCTTCCAGTCCACCAAATATTGCAGCCGACCCCTAGAAACACGAGAGTCGAGAAGGGTAGCCACCTCGTACACGTCGTCAGAGACAGCTCGAGGGGAAACGGGCCGCCCGAGGGGACGAGAGAACCGGTTACACAGCAAGGGTTTCAAAAGCGAGACGTGAAACGTGTTCGGGACACGCATGGAAGGAGGCAAATCAAGGGAGTAGGAAACGGGATTAACCCTACGTAACACCTTGAAGGGACCAAGAAATCTGGGGGCGAATTTCATCGAGGGAACCTTGAGACGGAGGTTCCGGGAGGACAACCATACCCTATCACCCGGAACATAGGAAGGGGCCGCAACCCTACGGCGATCAGCAAACTTTTTCTGAGCAGCCGCTGAACGAGACAGCGCAACATGGACTTGATCCCATGTCTTCCGCAAAGAGGCGAGGTGCTGGTCCAAGGCGGGCATTCCCTTGTCGGAGAACGCACCGGGAAGGACAGAAGGACGAAACCCATAGGCAACCTCAAAAGGACTTAAGCCAGTAGACGAATGAGTCACCGTATTCCTGGCAAATTCAGCCCACGGAAGAAGGCGAGACCAGTCATCCTGGTGCGCATTAGTGAAGCAGCGCAAATACAATTCCACAGACTGATTAGCACGTTCGGCCGCACCATTAGATTGCGGGTGATAGGAGGAAGAAAACGACAAGGATACCCCCATCTCAGCACAAAAGCCCCTCCAGAACTGAGAGACAAATTGAGGGCCCCTGTCAGATACGATATCCTGGGGTACCCCATGCAATCGGAACACTTCTTTGGCAAATACCTGAGCTAACTGAACCGCAGAAGGCAGTTTCTTAAGCGGAATGAAGTGCGCCATTTTAGAGAACCTATCCGTCACAGTCAGTATCACCGTCTGACCATCAGAAAGAGGCAGGTCTACAATGAAATCCATGGATAAGTGGGTCCATGGTTTCTTGGGTATAGATAGAGGCATCAGAAAACCCTGGGGTCTCACATTAAGGGACTTACATTGCGTGCAGACCTGACAAGCCTGAACAAAATCCACTACGTCTCGCTTGAGTGAAGGCCACCAGAACTGTTGAAGGAGGCCCTTGTAGGTTTTGGTAACCCCCGGATGACCAGCAGTTTTGGCTGTGTGAAATAAAGTTAACAACTTTTTTCTGTCATTAGTTTCAACGTATAGTTTACCAACCGGCGTCTCAGGGGGTGCCTGGGTTTGGTATGTCTTAATACTGGTAAGGAAAGGTGAAGAAACAACCAAACGGGTAGCAGCTATTATCTGAGACTCAGGTACAATAGGTTCAGGAGTCGGGTTAACAAATTCTACTGGTTCATGCTGCCGAGAGATGGCGTCAGCCTTGGCATTACGGCAACCAGGTCTATAGGTGATAACATATTGGAAGCGTGAGAGAAATAGAGACCATCTAGCCTGCCGGGCAGATAACCTTCTAGCATCAGCAATATAGGATAGATTCTTATGATCTGTTATAACCATAATTTTGTGTCTAGAACCCTCTAATAAGTACCTCCATTCCTTGAAAGCTAACACAATAGCTAATAGTTCCCTATTCCCAACATCATAATTCTTCTCTGAATCAGACAACCTTTTAGAAAAATAACAACAGGGATGGAGGGGTTTGTCATAAGACAACCTCTGTGACAGTACGGCTCCCACACCTGACTCTGAGGCGTCTACTTCCATAACAAAGGGAAGAGAAGGATCAGGGTGGTGCAGCACTGGAGCAGAGGCAAATGCCTTCTTGAGGGTTTCGAAGGCCTTAAGGGCTTCAGGAGTCCAAACCCTAGGATGTAGACCTTTTTTTGTCAACTTCGTTATGGGAGATATGAGTGGTGAAAAGTTTTTTATAAATTTCCTATAATAGTTGGCAAATCCTATAAAACGCTGGATAGCCTTTAGTCCTTGGGGAAGTGGCCAGGACATTATAGCTTCCAATTTAGCAGGATCCATACTGAAACCCTGTTCAGTAATGATATATCCTAGGAATTGCACAGAGGTCTGATCGAATAAACATTTTTCTAACTTACAGTAGAGTCCGCTCTGCAATAGCCTTTTGAGCACCATCCTAACATGGTTATGGTGTGACTTCAAATCAGGAGAATACACAAGTATGTCGTCAAGGTACACTACAGCACAGACATGCAATAGATCCCTAAGGACATCATTTATGAGGTCCTGAAACACGGCAGGAGCATTACACAATCCAAAAGGCATGACCAGATATTCGTAATGCCCACTGCGTGTGTTGAAGGCTGTCTTCCACTCGTCATTCTCCTTTATACGGACAAGGTTATAAGCCCCCCTGAGGTCTAATTTGGTGAAAAATTTAGAACCTTTAACACGATCAAACAACTCAGTGATGAGGGGGATAGGGTAGGCGTTTTTAACCGTTATATTGTTCAGACCCCTGTAGTCTATACATGGCCTCAAATCACCCTCCTTCTTAGCCACAAAAAAGAAACCAGCACCAGCAGGAGAGGAGGACCTTCTAATAAAACCTTTTCTTAGGGATTCCTGTATGTACTCCTCCATGATTTGGTTCTCTTTTTCAGAAAGAGGGTAGACCTTTCCCCTAGGAGGCATAGTGCCCGGTAAGAGGTTTATGGCACAATCATACTCACGATGTGGAGGTAGCTTATCTGCCTCCCTCTTCTCAAAAACCAAGGCAAGATCCGCATAAACAGAGGGCACAGAAACCGAGAGTGGTTTAGCCGTAGGTACGTTAAGTAAACAGACAGGATGTACATGAGCCACACAGTCTCGTTGACAAGATTCCCCCCAGGAAAGTATGTCTAAACAACCCCAATCAAGAACAGGGTTGTGTTTAACCAACCAGGGAAAACCTAGAACGATGGAGGCTGTTGGGGAGTTAATTATTTGGAAGGTTAACTTCTCTTTGTGCAAAACACCCACAGACATAACTATTTCCTGGGTTTCATGGGTCACCAGAGGTTTCTCCAGTGGTCTACCATCTATGGCCTCAACGGCCAAGGGTGTCTCCTTTCGAATCAAATTCAGGGCTGCGGTTTTGGCAAAGGTCTCATCCATAAGGTTGTCTGCCGCACCTGAATCGATCAGGGCTTTGGTTGTTATAGTGGTTTTATTGACCAAGAGAGAAACCGTAATAAACGGTCTAGAGATGGACATATGAGGGGACAAGGTCATAACACCCGAGGCCGACCCCTCTCTAGGCCTTAGGTGCTGCAGTTTCCCTGTAGTTTAGGGCAGGCTTTACAGTGATGCCCCCTCTTCCCACAATAAAGGCATAACCCCTCCCTTCTACGGTACGCTCTTTCGGCCTCAGTTAACCCTGTAGCACCCAACTGCATGGGTTCAGGGGATGGCTGCACAGGAGCGGGTAACGCTAGCAGGGAAGTACTGGGTAGAGCAGGTAACACCCGTGTATCCAACCGTCTTTGGCTACGCCTCTCTCTAATACGGTTATCTATAAGAATCACATAGTCTATAACATCATCTAGAAGAGCAGGTAATTCCCTGGATGCTATTTCATCCAGTATATAAGCGGCCAGACCCTCCTGAAAGGCTGTTACGAGGGCGTCATTATTCCAAACCACTTCAGCTGCTAGAGTACGAAATTCGATAGTGTAATCTGCTACAGACCTGTTACCCTGTCGGACCCTAAGCAGAGCCTTGCCAGCAGAAGCAACCCTACCGGGTTGATCAAACGTGCGTCTGAAAGCTGTCAGAAAATCAGCAAAGGACATAGGAGACGTATTTTCCCAAATGGGGTTGGCCCATGCTAAAGCTCTCCCGGACAAGTGGTTTATCAAAAAGGCAATTTTAGATCTGTCAGTGGGATAGGAGCGTGGATTCATCACCAAATGGATGTCGATTTGGTTGAGGAAACCACGACACAATGCTGGGTCACCACTGTAGCGCTGTGGCGGCGTCATGTGAACTACATGAGCGGGAACAGGTACTGGAGTGGGAATGGGTTCGGGCACAGCAGCAGCAGCCTCCTGAACGGCCGGTTGCAAGTGTGCAGTACGAGCCAGAATGGTTTGTAAAGCTTGAGCAAACTGATCCATACGGTGGTCTAAGCCATCCATTCTAGCCTCTTGATTAACTAGAAGCTGTGGTATGTCAGCAGGTTCCATTATGGCCCTGTTGTAATGTCACGATTCGGGGAACCAAACACGCCAACACACACACACACACACAAAGTGCCGTACCGGACCTTAGAGTGGCCGGGCTAAGCACACAAAGAATAGTCAGGAAACAAGCCGAGTAAGGGGAACCAGAAGACAGAATAACGTGAAACAAGCCGAGGTCAAAGGGTAGGAGAAAGTCACAGAGTCGGATAACAAGCCAGAGAGTACGTAACCAGAAGCACAAGTTCAGAATCAATACTAACAAGCAAAGACCACAACAGGGCAAGGAGGAACAGGAAAGGTAAGTATTTAAACCATCAGGTTAATTCTGATTGGATGATTTCCAATCAGAATTAACAATCACACGTGGGAGATATTTAGACCTCCCACTGTGATTGTGGCACTTTGCCTTTAACGCCGGGTCAGGTGACTGAACCCGGCGTGTATAACCCTGGGCGGTCTCCCAGCGTGCAGCGTCATGCATGCTGCCGCTGGGGGACGTGGAGGGAACGGCGGGCGGCATCCGAGGCTGGAAGGATGCCGCTCGCCGTACCCACGAGGTGGAGGGGACCGCGGACGGCTGGAGGGTGAGTACTGCGAGCGGAGTGCAGCCTCCCCTCGCAGCCGTCCGCGGGAGCCTGACAATATCCACAGGAGGCAGATGGTCAGTAGACGAATCATTCCTACACATAAACTCACTGGAACTACTGACGGCCTCATTTGCCATTCGCAGCCTCACACCCAAGGGCGCCTCATGCTCGATCCTCCTCAAGTTAGACAACGTCTCGGCAGTCAGGTACATAAACCATCTTGGAGGTACCAAGTCACGCATCCTAGCGGTTTTAGCTCGAGACTTCTGGCATTACTGTTTACAAAACAATGTGTCGGTGACCGCGGAACACATACCGGGCCTGGACAATTACACCGCGGACTGGAACTCCCGATATCTGAGGGATTTGGGGGACTGGAAGCTTCAACCAAAAGTCTTCGCCAGGATAGCTCGACTATGGGGGCCCTTGAGTGTGGACCTCTTTGCGTCCAGACTGAACACTCAACTTCCTCAATTCTTCAGCTGGCGACCGGACCCGGAAGCCTTGGCGACAGACGCTTTCCTTCAGGACTGGACCGGGGGACGAGCATACGCCTTTCCCCCGTTCAACCTGATTGCTCGGACTCTAACATACATTCGACGCTTCAGAACCTCGTTGGTCTTGATAACACCGTGCTGGAGATCCCAACCCTGGTTCCCTCACCTTCTGGAAATGGCGATCGACTTCCCACGGTTACTACCGGATCAAATGTCCCTGTTAACCAACCCAGATGGGGAGAATCACGACTTGATAGAACGGGGAATCCTCCGACTCATGGCATGGCTCCTTTCCGGGGACCCTGGGAAATCACGGAAGTTTCGGGAACAACTACCCAACTCTTGGCGAACGCCTGGGCACCGGGAACAAGGCGCGCATATGCTACGGCATGGAGAACTTGGTCCGATTGGTGCCTGGAAAGATCAGTGGATCCCATATCAGCTTCTGTAAAGACGGTACTGGACTTCCTCACTCAATTGTTCGAATCGGGCAAGGCATTCCGTACAGTCAACATCTACAGGTCTGCTATCTCAGCAGGTCATGATACTGTGGACGGGACTCCCCTCGGTCAGAACCCCCTGATATGTCGCTTACTCAAAGGTATACGTTTTTCACGGCCACCAAAACCCAGGTACGGATCCTTTTGGGATGTCAACATAGTGTTCAAATTCCTGGAGGAATGGCCCGACAACGCGGCACTGTCAATCAAACAGCTGTCCGCTAAACTACTCATGATTTTATGTTTATTATTGCCTCCCTTTCGGGCTCTCCTCCGCTCCCTGGTGCTTTACGAAAGTGCTGAAACCAGTGGTAGCATTTCTCAGATTACACGGGATTCGCCTCATTATCTATCTGGACGATATCCTCATACTGTCTGGGACACGATCCCTTCTGCTGTCACACCTGTCGTGGACCCTTCACCTCCTGCAGAACCTCGGTTTTCTAGTGAACTGGGAGAAATCGGTGCTACAACCTTCTCAACAGATGGAATTCCTAGGATTCCGAGTCGATTCGGTACAACAAATCCTGTGCCTCCCTTCAGACAAGATGTCCAACATCAAGAAGGAGATCAGGAGGATAATGAACCGTTCGGACATTTCTCTAAGACAACTGGCTTGGGTAATCGGCTTACTAGCATCCTCTATACAGGCGATCTTCCCGGGACCGCTACACTATCGGGCGCTACAACGCCTAAAGGCTTCCTGCCTAAGGAAGGGTCAGTCGTACGAATCCAACATCACGCTGGACGAAGAATCCAGGGAGGAACTGGACTGGTGGCTGACCCACATGGAAGCATGGAATGGACGGGCAATCTTCGGTTCCACTCCAGATATGATAATCGAGTCGGATGCAAGCTTACATGGCTGGGGCGCGCGCTGCGGCTCCATATCTGTCACGATTCGGGGAACCAAACACGCCAACACACACACACACACACAAAGTGCCGTACCGGACCTTAGAGTGGCCGGGCTAAGCACACAAAGAATAGTCAGGAAACAAGCCGAGTAAGGGGAACCAGAAGACAGAATAACGTGAAACAAGCCGAGGTCAAAGGGTAGGAGAAAGTCACAGAGTCGGATAACAAGCCAGAGAGTACGTAACCAGAAGCACAAGTTCAGAATCAATACTAACAAGCAAAGACCACAACAGGGCAAGGAGGAACAGGAAAGGTAAGTATTTAAACCATCAGGTTAATTCTGATTGGATGATTTCCAATCAGAATTAACAATCACACGTGGGAGATATTTAGACCTCCCACTGTGATTGTGGCACTTTGCCTTTAACGCCGGGTCAGGTGACTGACCCCGGCGTGTATAAACCTGGGCGGTCTCCCAGCGTGCAGCGTCATGCATGCTGCCGCTGGGGGACGTGGAGGGAACGGCGGGCGGCATCCGAGGCTGGAAGGATGCCGCTCGCCGTACCCACGAGGCGGAGGGGACCGCGGACGGCTGGAGGGTGAGTACTGCGAGCGGAGTGCAGCCTCCCCTCGCAGCCGCCCGCGGGAGCCTGACATTACCCCCCCCTCGAAGACCGCCCAGGGGGCGGGAAGCGGAAGGCTTCAAAGGAAAGCGGGCATGAAAGGAGCGGACCAAAGAGGGAGCGTGCACATCGGAGCTTGAAACCCAGGACCGCTCCTCAGGGCCGTACCCCTTCCAGTCCACCAAATATTGCAGCCGACCCCTAGAAACACGAGAGTCGAGAAGGGTAGCCACCTCGTACACGTCGTCAGAGACAGCTCGAGGGGAAACGGGCCGCCCGAGGGGACGAGAGAACCGGTTACACAGCAAGGGTTTCAAAAGCGAGACGTGAAACGTGTTCGGGACACGCATGGAAGGAGGCAAATCAAGGGAGTAGGAAACGGGATTAACCCTACGTAACACCTTGAAGGGACCAAGAAATCTGGGGGCGAATTTCATCGAGGGAACCTTGAGACGGAGGTTCCGGGAGGACAACCATACCCTATCACCCGGAACATAGGAAGGGGCCGCAACCCTACGGCGATCAGCAAACTTTTTCTGAGCAGCCGCTGAACGAGACAGCGCAACATGGACTTGATCCCATGTCTTCCGCAAAGAGGCGAGGTGCTGGTCCAAGGCGGGCATTCCCTTGTCGGAGAACGCACCGGGAAGGACAGAAGGACGAAACCCATAAGCAACCTCAAAAGGACTTAAGCCAGTAGACGAATGAGACACCGTATTCCTGGCAAATTCAGCCCACGGAAGAAGGCGAGACCAGTCATCCTGGTGCGCATTAGTGAAGCAGCGCAAATACAATTCCACAGACTGATTAGCACGTTCGGCCGCACCATTAGATTGCGGGTGATAGGAGGAAGAAAACGACAAGGATACCCCCATCTCAGCACAAAAGCCCCTCCAGAACCGAGAGACAAATTGAGGGCCCCTGTCAGATACGATATCCTGGGGTACCCCATGCAATCGGAACACTTCTTTGGCAAATACCTGAGCTAACTGAACCGCAGAAGGCAGTTTCTTAAGCGGAATGAAGTGCGCCATTTTAGAGAACCTATCCGTCACAGTCAGTATCACCGTCTGACCATCAGAAAGAGGCAGGTCTACAATGAAATCCATGGATAAGTGGGTCCATGGTTTCTTGGGTATAGATAGAGGCATCAGAAAACCCTGGGGTCTCACATTAAGGGACTTACATTGCGTGCAGACCTGACAAGCCTGAACAAAATCCACTACGTCTCGCTTGAGTGAAGGCCACCAGAACTGTTGAAGGAGGCCCTTGTAGGTTTTGGTAACCCCCGGATGACCAGCAGTTTTGGCTGTGTGAAATAAAGTTAACAACTTTTTTCTGTCATTAGCTTCAACGTATAGTTTACCAACCGGCGTCTCAGGGGGTGCCTGGGTTTGGTATGTCTTAATACTGGTAAGGAAAGGTGAAGAAACAACCAAACGGGTAGCAGCTATTATCTGAGACTCAGGTACAATAGGTTCAGGAGTCGGGTTAACAAATTCTACTGGTTCATGCTGCCGAGAGATGGCGTCAGCCTTGGCATTACGGCAACCAGGTCTATAGGTGATAACATATTGGAAGCGTGAGAGAAATAGAGACCATCTAGCCTGCCGGGCAGATAACCTTCTAGCATCAGCAATATAGGATAGATTCTTATGATCTGTTATAACCATAATTTTGTGTCTAGAACCCTCTAATAAGTACCTCCATTCCTTGAAAGCTAACACAATAGCTAATAGTTCCCTATTCCCAACATCATAATTCTTCTCTGAATCAGACAACCTTTTAGAAAAATAACAACAGGGATGGAGGGGTTTGTCATAAGACAACCTCTGTGACAGTACGGCTCCCACACCTGACTCTGAGGCGTCTACTTCCATAACAAAGGGAAGAGAAGGATCAGGGTGGTGCAGCACTGGAGCAGAGGCAAATGCCTTCTTGAGGGTTTCGAAGGCCTTAAGGGCTTCAGGAGTCCAAACCCTAGGATGTAGACCTTTTTTTGTCAACTTCGTTATGGGAGATATGAGTGGTGAAAAGTTTTTTATAAATTTCCTATAATAGTTGGCAAATCCTATAAAACGCTGGATAGCCTTTAGTCCTTGGGGAAGTGGCCAGGACATTATAGCTTCCAATTTAGCAGGATCCATACTGAAACCCTGTTCAGTAATGATATATCCTAGGAATTGCACAGAGGTCTGATCGAATAAACATTTTTCTAACTTACAGTAGAGTCCGTTCTGCAATAGCCTTTTGAGCACCATCCTAACATGGTTATGGTGTGACTTCAAATCAGGAGAATACACAAGTATGTCGTCAAGGTATACTACAGCACAGACATGCAATTTATGAGGTCCTGAAACACGGCAGGAGCATTACACAATCCAAAAGGCATGACCAGATATTCGTAATGCCCACTGCGTGTGTTGAAGGCTGTCTTCCACTCGTCATTCTCCTTTATACGGACAAGGTTATAAGCCCCCCTGAGGTCTAATTTGGTGAAAAATTTAGAACCTTTAACACGATCAAACAACTCAGTGATGAGGGGGATAGGGTAGGCGTTTTTAACCGTTATATTGTTCAGACCCCTGTAGTCTATACATGGCCTCAAATCACCCTCCTTCTTAGCCACAAAAAAGAAACCAGCACCAGCAGGAGAGGAGGACCTTCTAATAAAACCTTTTCTTAGGGATTCCTGTATGTACTCCTCCATGATTTGGTTCTCTTTTTCAGAAAGAGGGTAGACCTTTCCCCTAGGAGGCATAGTGCCCGGTAAGAGGTTTATGGCACAATCATACTCACGATGTGGAGGTAGCTTATCTGCCTCCCTCTTCTCAAAAACCAAGGCAAGATCCGCATAAACAGAGGGCACAGAAACCGAGAGTGGTTTAGCCGTGGGTACGTTAAGTAAACAGACAGGATGTACATGAGCCACACAGTCTCGCTGACAAGATTCCCCCCAGGAAAGTATGTCTAAACAACCCCAATCAAGAACAGGGTTGTGTTTAACTAACCAGGGAAAACCTAGAACGATGGAGGCTGTTGGGGAGTTAATTATTTGGAAGGTTAACTTCTCTTTGTGCAAAACACCCACAGACATAACTATTTCCTGGGTTTCATGGGTCACCAGAGGTTTCTCCAGTGGTCTACCATCTATGGCCTCAACGGCCAAGGGTGTCTCCTTTCGAATCAAATTCAGGGCTGCGGTTTTGGCAAAGGTCTCATCCATAAGGTTGTCTGCCGCACCTGAATCGATCAGGGCTTTGGTTGTTATAGTGGTTTTATTGACCAAGAGAGAAACCGTAATAAACGGTCTAGAGATGGACATATGAGGGGACAAGGTCATAACACCCGAGGCCGACCCCTCTCTAGGCCTTAGGTGCTGCAGTTTCCCTGTAGTTTAGGGCAGGCTTTACAGTGATGCCCCCTCTTCCCACAATAAAGGCATAACCCCTCCCTTCTACGGTACGCTCTTTCGGCCTCAGTTAACCCTGTAGCACCCAACTGCATGGGTTCAGGGGATGGCTGCACAGGAGCGGGTAACGCTAGCAGGGAAGTACTGGGTAGAGCAGGTAACACCCGTGTATCCAACCGTCTTTGGCTACGCCTCTCTCTAATACGGTTATCTATAAGAATCACATAGTCTATAACATCATCTAGAAGAGCAGGTAATTCCCTGGATGCTATTTCATCCAGTATATAAGCGGCCAGACCCTCCTGAAAGGCTGTTACGAGGGCGTCATTATTCCAAACCACTTCAGCTGCTAGAGTACGAAATTCGATAGTGTAATCTGCTACAGACCTGTTACCCTGTCGGACCCTAAGCAGAGCCTTGCCAGCAGAAGCAACCCTACCGGGTTGATCAAACGTGCGTCTGAAAGCTGTCAGAAAATCAGCAAAGGACATAGGAGACGTATTTTCCCAAATGGGGTTGGCCCATGCTAAAGCTCTCCCGGACAAGTGGTTTATCAAAAAGGCAATTTTAGATCTGTCAGTGGGATAGGAGCGTGGATTCATCACCAAATGGATGTCGATTTGGTTGAGGAAACCACGACACAATGCTGGGTCACCACTGTAGCGCTGTGGCGGCGTCATGTGAACTACATGAGCGGGAACAGGTACTGGAGTGGGAATGGGTTCGGGCACAGCAGCAGCAGCCTCCTGAACGGCCGGTTGCAAGTGTGCAGTACGAGCCAGAATGGTTTGTAAAGCTTGAGCAAACTGATCCATACGGTGGTCTAAGCCATCCATTCTAGCCTCTTGATTAACTAGAAGCTGTGGTATGTCAGCAGGTTCCATTATGGCCCTGTTGTAATGTCACGATTCGGGGAACCAAACACGCCAACACACACACACACACACAAAGTGCCGTACCGGACCTTAGAGTGGCCGGGCTAAGCACACAAAGAATAGTCAGGAAACAAGCCGAGTAAGGGGAACCAGAAGACAGAATAACGTGAAACAAGCCGAGGTCAAAGGGTAGGAGAAAGTCACAGAGTCGGATAACAAGCCAGAGAGTACGTAACCAGAAGCACAAGTTCAGAATCAATACTAACAAGCAAAGACCACAACAGGGCAAGGAGGAACAGGAAAGGTAAGTATTTAAACCATCAGGTTAATTCTGATTGGATGATTTCCAATCAGAATTAACAATCACACGTGGGAGATATTTAGACCTCCCACTGTGATTGTGGCACTTTGCCTTTAACGCCGGGTCAGGTGACTGAACCCGGCGTGTATAACCCTGGGCGGTCTCCCAGCGTGCAGCGTCATGCATGCTGCCGCTGGGGGACGTGGAGGGAACGGCGGGCGGCATCCGAGGCTGGAAGGATGCCGCTCGCCGTACCCACGAGGTGGAGGGGACCGCGGACGGCTGGAGGGTGAGTACTGCGAGCGGAGTGCAGCCTCCCCTCGCAGCCGTCCGCGGGAGCCTGACAATATCCACAGGAGGCAGATGGTCAGTAGACGAATCATTCCTACACATAAACTCACTGGAACTACTGACGGCCTCATTTGCCATTCGCAGCCTCACACCCAAGGGCGCCTCATGCTCGATCCTCCTCAAGTTAGACAACGTCTCGGCAGTCAGGTACATAAACCATCTTGGAGGTACCAAGTCACGCATCCTAGCGGTTTTAGCTCGAGACTTCTGGCATTACTGTTTACAAAACAATGTGTCGGTGACCGCGGAACACATACCGGGCCTGGACAATTACACCGCGGACTGGAACTCCCGATATCTGAGGGATTTGGGGGACTGGAAGCTTCAACCAAAAGTCTTCGCCAGGATAGCTCGACTATGGGGGCCCTTGAGTGTGGACCTCTTTGCGTCCAGACTGAACACTCAACTTCCTCAATTCTTCAGCTGGCGACCGGACCCGGAAGCCTTGGCGACAGACGCTTTCCTTCAGGACTGGACCGGGGGACGAGCATACGCCTTTCCCCCGTTCAACCTGATTGCTCGGACTCTAACATACATTCGACGCTACAGAACCTCGTTGGTCTTGATAACACCGTGCTGGAGATCCCAACCCTGGTTCCCTCACCTTCTGGAAATGGCGATCGACTTCCCACGGTTACTACCGGATCAAATGTCCCTGTTAACCAACCCAGATGGGGAGAATCACGACTTGATAGAACGGGGAATCCTCCGACTCATGGCATGGCTCCTTTCCGGGGACCCTGGGAAATCACGGAAGTTTCGGGAACAACTACCCAACTCTTGGCGAACGCCTGGGCACCGGGAACAAGGCGCGCATATGCTACGGCATGGAGAACTTGGTCCGATTGGTGCCTGGAAAGATCAGTGGATCCCATATCAGCTTCTGTAAAGACGGTACTGGACTTCCTCACTCAATTGTTCGAATCGGGCAAGGCATTCCGTACAGTCAACATCTACAGGTCTGCTATCTCAGCAGGTCATGATACTGTGGACGGGACTCCCCTCGGTCAGAACCCCCTGATATGTCGCTTACTCAAAGGTATACGTTTTTCACGGCCACCAAAACCCAGGTACGGATCCTTTTGGGATGTCAACATAGTGTTCAAATTCCTGGAGGAATGGCCCGACAACGCGGCACTGTCAATCAAACAGCTGTCCGCTAAACTACTCATGATTTTATGTTTATTATCCTGTAAACGCGTGTCAGATGTAAGGGCTTTGGACTGGCTAGCCCGCTCATTCACTCCAGAAGGGGTGTCTTTCGATATTTCAAGAAGAACTAAATCAGCGACTAAACAAGTTTTCTATCCACACCTCCCGCACCAACCGAAGCTGTGCCCAATTCTATGCTTAAAAGAATACGAAACCCGTACTTCTTCCCTAAGACCGTCAAACTACGGCCCTTTGTTCATTTCACTAAAGAAACCGCACCTACCAGTATCCACACCTACTCTCGCCCGTTGGGCCAAATGGTTATTGGCCTCGGCCGGGATAGACGTTACAATTTTTTCGGCCCATTCGGTCAGAGGCGCTATGGCTTCTAAAGCATCGACAGTAGGGTGCCGGTTAGAAGACATCCTGAAGGCCGCAGACTGGTCTACGGAATCCACATTCCGGAATTTCTATTTTAAACCAATCCAACATTTCTCGGACAGAGTCATTGCTCAGCTTTGAAAGAGCATAATAGGAGCCTCCGTGTCTTTAATAAAATTCCTAGATTTTACTATTAACATGACGTAAAGTCATGATTTTATTAAAGACACGGAGGCGAGTATTATTCCCTCCCACCCTCCCTGGGTGGAGGGATTGGTTTTTTCTCACGGATACCAACCACAGATCAGGTGGACTCCTACAATGTAGATACCTGTAGGTGCGCTCATACGTCTCTCAGGTAGGTGACTTTGTGATATAGTAGACATAATCTTATATTACCTTTTGATATGTCGACATGACTACTACGTTATACGACTTAGTTTTTACCTACATGAAGTTACATGATGCAACCAGTTGCCGACCATATATTACCATATTTTCTCCTCTCTTTTAGCCTGAATCATACTGTCAAAGTGGTGATTTTCCGTTACAAAGCGTTACAGTCTAACCTCAAGGATTGGACATTACCTTTCGCCCACTGTTCCTGTTCGGGCCAAGTTACAGTTCGGTTATGGATCTGGTCTTCGGATCACGGAAGAAAGAGGAAGAAGCATGGAGTGCTACACCTTATATACTAAGGGGGTGGATACCTATGAGCACTGTTCCATATGCTAATGTTATTGTTATTTTTTCTCTCATTTGCATATATCTCTCTTCGCTGCTGAGGGAGAATTAAAGAAAGAGAAGCATAATACTCGCCTCCGTGTCTTTAATAAAATCATGACTTTACGTCATGTTAATAGTAAAATCTAGGAATTTATGTGTACAACAAATTTACATGTAACTGTTATAGGGCTACATGCTAGGCTGTTTGTAATTATTAATACTTATTAGCATCTTTTTATATATTGCACTTTATTGCAGTTTAGTTGAATATATC
>OW240913.1:6621621-6637738 GCA_933207985.1 Pelobates cultripes
GGTCTGTCAGTATTGCTGGAAGTAGTGATACCGTCTGTCAGTATTGCTGGAAGTAGTGATACCGTCTGTCAGTATTGCTGGAAGTAGTGATACCGTCTGTCAGTATTGCTGGAAGTAGTGATACGGTCTGTCAGGTTTGCTGGAAGTAGTGATACGGTCTGTCAGTATTGCTGGAAGTAGTGATACGGTCTGTCAGGTTTGCTGGAAGTAGTGATACGGTCTGTCGGTATTACTGGAAGTAGTTATACAGTCTGTCAGTATTGCTGGAAGTAGTGATACGGTCTGTCAGGTTTGCTGGAAGTAGTGATACGGTCTGTCAGGTTTGCTGGAAGTAGTGATACGGTCTGTCAGGTTTGCTGGAAGTAGTGATACCGTCTGTCAGTATTGCTGGAAGTAGTGATACCGTCTGTCAGTATTGCTGGAAGTAGTGATACGGTCTGTCAGGTTTGCTGGAAGTAGTGATACCGTCTGTCAGTATTGCTGGAAGTAGTGATACCGTCTGTCAGTATTCCTGGAAGTAGTGATACAGTCTGTCAGGTTTGCTGGAAGTAGTGATACGGTCTGTCAGTATTGCTGGAAGTAGTGATACGGTCTGTCAGGTTTGCTGGAAGTAGTGATACGGTCTGTCAGTATTGCTGGAAGTAGTGATACGGTCTGTCAGGTTTGCTGGTGTTGTGTAAAGGTTCCTTAGGGTTAAATTTAGGGTTAAAACTAGGTTTAGGGAGTATTTTATACTAATCTCAGTTCCTATTCTAATCATTCTAATTATAACTGCAACCTAATGTCGTAGGAATCTCCGTAAGTAAATTTAGTCCCTAAACCTACCCCTAATGTTTACCATAACTTTATTCCTAAATTTCCTAACTCTGTGTGTAGCCCCTTATAGACTTCGCCTCTTTGGCCAGTGTGTTGGTGGAATCCTGAGAGACCACGTAACATATCTCTACGGGGAACCAACTTTAGTAAACGTTGTAGAGGGACACTTTCTATGGGACGCCTGTATGTGCTTAACCCAAAAAGATGTTGATGGCTCCAACCACACCTGGGGAGCTCTGTCACTGGTATCAAGGTGCTCTGAGGGAGTGGTGTGCGCACTATGCCATGCGCTGTAATTAAATCCCTATATCTCTCAGTGAGTTGGGTGTTTTGTACGAGATGTCAAAGTGTTAAATCTGCAAATTAGGATAAATGTTTAGGGTGTAACAGAGTTGGATACAAATGCTCTATCGTGCAGTCAGGGGACAGGTGAGTAAAGGTGTGGTGTCGCACTCTCTTGGTTGTCATGGTAATGTGTCTAAACAAGGTAATACGTGCACAGACAAATTTAGTGTAAATATGTGTAGAAAAAAGGGACACAGCTGCACAATCTGCAGGCGGTTTTTAACTGTATTTTGGTTGTTACTCTAATAGAGGTCCTGAGGAAGCTATTGAACGAATTTAGCCCCATGTAGCAAAAGCGCAGCTTAGTGGACAATTTTGACCCATATACCCTAGTGTCCATGTTTTATTGGGTTAGGTATATGGGTGTTTTTGGCCTGATTCTGCCTGCACATATGGCGACTATGCACCTGTCATGAAACGGGTAGGACCTGGGCCTAGTATAATTTTATTTTATTTTATTTCATTTTTAACTTTTGTTCTTTACAATAAATGTGTTTAAACTTTCCTGGATTCCTGACTTCTCTCGGCTCCTGGATCAAGACATCAGTCAGAATGAGGAGGTCAGTCTAGCCCCCTATTGTTATCGAGGGAGGCACCTTTAAGACGATTTTAATATCCTTATCTTGTGAGTGCGACTGATTATGGTGTCACTTTGTAATTGTGGGACTATATTACACAATTTTTTATTAATGTTTATTTTTAGATTGTACAGCTGTTTCCCTATTTTTTTCTACACACATATATATTTTGTTTTTTGTAGTAACCGTCTGGGAAGGCTACACAGGGCACAAACGGATCCAAAACCTAATCTCGGGAGGGACACTGGTATATTATTTAAAAGAACAATCCAGGCACAATAACCACTACAGCTCTATGTAGTGGTTATGGTATCAGGAGTTCCGTATTGCCCTCCCAGAATAAGTAGTCAAACATTTTAGAACAGTTTGACAACTTACATGGGGTATGCCGGGATAGGGCTGTAATAGGGTATAGGGGCAATAGTGTGTGACGGGTGCAATGTGTGTGTGTGTGAGAGGGGTGCAATGTCTGTGCAGTATGTGTGTGTGGAAGTGGTACAATGTGTGTGTGTGTGGAAGTGGTGCAATGTGTGTGAGGGGTGCAATGTGTGTGTAGGGAGCATTGAGGGGTGCAGTATGTGGGAATGGTGCAGTGTGTGTAGGGTGCATTGAGGGGTGCAGAGTGTGTGAGAGATACAGTATGTGTGAAGGATACAGTGTGTGTAGAGGGTGCAGTGAGTGTGTGTGTAGTGGTACAGTTTGTGTGTGTTGAAGGGTGCAGGTTGAGTGTGTGTGTGAGGGGTACAGTGTGTCTGAGGGGTACTGTAAGTGTGTGAGGGGTACTGTAAGTAAGTGAGGGGTCCAGTGTGTGTAGCAGTGTTTGTGTGATGGATGCAGTGTGTGTGAGGGGAGCAGTGTGTGAGTGGTGCAGTGTGTGTGTAAAAGAGGGGTACAGTGTGTGTGAGGGGTGCAGTGTGTGTGTGTGTTTGGGGGGTACAGTGTGTGAGGGGTGTAGTGTGTAAGTGGTGCAATGTGTGATGGTGCAGTGTGTGAGGGTTACAGTGTGTGGGGCAGTGTCTGTGTGAGCGGTACAGTGTGTGTGAGGGGTGCAGTGAGTGTGAGTGGTGCAGTGTGTGGGGCAGTGGGTGTGTGAGGGATACAGTGTGTTGCCTGGGAGGGGGGATCTTTCTCAATCTCTGGTGGCCCAGTAGAGAATCCCTGCAGCTCCCCACACCTCCTATAATCCACACTACCTGAGCACACACTCACTGCAGCTCCACATACCTCCTATAACCCACACTGTAGCAGATTACATTCCCCTATGTTCGGTTGTCTGTAACCCCCTTGTTTGTCTCCCCAAAAACTGGTGTGTGGTCCCTTGTTATGCCCCAGTAAACACCGACCTCCCCTGGCTGTTAACCACAAATTAACGACTTGACATCTTGAATGCTTGAATGCTTTTCCTGGGTGATCATACCTCCCGAACGCAGGCAGCAGTACTTAGTCTTCAAACACAAAGGCTCTTGGGCCCTTGTGTTTTTGATTTGGCAACCCCATGCTAGGGGCAATGCATAAAAAGCAGTGTGTGGCAGAATAAAGTCATGTATGTACGTAGCGGGGAATTACGATGCCACATAAACATATATAACCCCAATAAAAAAAAAAACAATAATGACAGACAACTTAGTATGGATGAACAGGCCACAGCATTTATTATCACAAACTAAATTACTGCATAACACATCCATAACTTTATTTATTAAACTCTTCTTTCTGTTAGAAATAAATAATCATAAATTAACATATATACATATATAACTCCACACATAGTGTTATACAGTGACCCAACCGTCCTTGCCAATAAACATACAGTGGTTCCTAATCACCACTTCCTCTCACCTCCCCCTCGTCATAAAAATCATATCTTTCCAATGCCCGCCATCAGCCGACCTTATCCACGCTCGATGGGCACGACACCTCAGGCAACCTAATGTTAACCTTTTGAAGCAGGGGAGGTTGAGACCTGCAAAACATAAAAACTTAGTCCATCCCTAGACATAACCCTTCAAACTTAATTGGCAAGGACATACCCCCGCCTCGCTGTGACTAACTGAAACTAAAAGGGGTGGGCGGGCGGGAAGCTGTTTGCTGGTCCGTATCCCAAGTGGCACAGAGGTAAGACCTCCCCCCACACTAACTTACATTAAACCTAACTCCTCCCATGCACACTTCCCAAGTCCCTCCCCTGTATCTATCCCCACACTCCTACATGTGCCCTTGTCCGCTTAGCTGCGCTATCTCCCCAGGGCCTGTTGTACTCCCAGAACTGTGTGTCGTCCAGTTGCTGGGGGTGCAGGGGGGGCTATTTACTTGGCATTTTCTTGTCTCTGATTCTACTTTTGGTGATCCAGCGAAGGAGAAAGTCCCTGTTAGGACTAAGGGCTGCGCTACACACACTACCTGAGCAGCCTGCTCACTGCAGCTCCCCACACCTCTTATAACCCACACTACCTGAGCAGCACACTCAGGGCCGTCTATAATATGCATAGGACCCTAGGCAAAGCATTTTCTTGGGCCCCCTGGGCACTGCCCATCCCACCCCCCAATTACGCCCAACCCCCAGTCAAACTGACAGACATATTGACACATACACACACAGACAGACATATTAAAACATTCACAGATACATACTAACACACACATATATACCGGCATATATATTGACACACATTCAGACATACTGACACACAGACACACACATAGGTGTGCCGGGTGTGCCTGGGCACACCCTAATTCCCGCGGCACGCCTATGGTGTGAGACCGGCAGGGGAGATCTCAGGATCTCCCCTGTTGGCTTATGCAGAGCCGGCGCTATCCGAGTGCTGGCTCTGCTCTCAGCCTCCCTCCCCACCAACCCACAGGCAGGGAGGGAGGCAGGAGAGGACCCGGGGAGCTCTTGCCAGCAGCTCCGCCGGGTTCCTCTTGCGAGATCTGAGCATTGCTGTGGTTACCAGTCTCACCACTAGGACCATCAGGGATGGCAGAAAGGATCCCACCTCCCTGGCATAAGGTTACAAGGGAGGGGGGATATTAAGTAATCTGCCCCCACCTCCACTGGACCACCAAGGAAGGCAGCAGCACGGTCCCCTCTCACTACATAAGGTAAGAAGGGAGGGGGGATATTTATTAACTAATCTGCCCCCACCTCCACCCCCACAAATCACCCAAACATACAGAACACACACAGCGCACACACACACACAAACATACAGCACACACACATACAACACACAAACAGCACACATACACATACAGCACACACACACATATAGCACACAAACAACACACACACACAGCACACACACATACAGCACACACACAGCACACACACACATACAGCACACAAACAGCACGCACACAAACAGCACACACATACAGCACACATACAGCACACACATACATACAGCACACAAACAGCACCCACACACATACAGCACAAACAGCACACACACACATACTGCACACATACACATGCCGCACACAAACATCACACACATACAGCACACACACACATACAGCACACACACACATACAGCACACAAACAGCACACCCACACATACAGCACACACATACATACAGCACACATACACCCACAACACACATACAGCACACACACACACATACAGCACCCACACACATACAGCACACACACACAGCACCCACACACATACAGCACACACACAGCACCCCACACACATACAGCACAAACAGCACACACACACACCGCATACACATACAGCACACACACACATACAGCACACACACATACAGCACACACACTTACAGCACACACACTTACAGCACACAAACAGCACACACACATACAGCACACACACAGCACCCACACACATATAGCACACACAGCACCCACACACATACAGCACACAAACAGCACACACGCAGCACACACACACACACAGCACCCACACATACAGCAAACAAACTTCACACACACAGCATCCTCACACATACAGCACACAAACAGAACACACATCACCCGCACCCACACACATCACCCGCACCCACACACAGCACCCACCCACACAGCACCCGCACACAGCACCCACACACATACAGCACCCACACATACAGCACCCACACACATACAGCACCCTCACGAACACACACAGCACACAAACAGCACCCTCACACACACACAGCACACTAACAGTACCCTCACAAACACAAACAGCACCCTCACACAGCACACTAACAGGACCCTAACAAACACACAGCATACTACCAGTACCCTCACACACAAACAGCACCCTCACACACAGTACATTAACAGCACCCTCACAAACGCACACACAAACACAAACACCCTCACCCACATAGCACACTAACAGCACCCTCACAAGCACACACACACAAACACCCTCACCCACATAGCACACTACCAGCACCCTCACACAGCACACACACACACAGCAGTGTATGTGTGTGTGTGTGAGTGTGTATATATATATATATATATATATATACGCGGCGTGTGCTTGTGCTTTAGGGTGCACACCCTAATGCAATAGGCTGTGCACGCCTATGGACACACATACATACATACACACACAGACACATACACTGACAGATATACTGACACACACACAGACAAACATACAGCACACACACATACAACACACAAACAGCACACATACACATACAGCACACACACACATATAGCACACAAACAACACACACATACAGCACACACACAACACACACACACATACAGCACGCACACAAACAGCACACACACACATACAGCACACATACAGCACATACATACAGCACACAAACAGCACCCACACACATACAGCACAAACAGCACACACACACATACAGCACACACACACATACAGCACACACACAGCACACACACAGCACACCCACACATACAGCACAAACAGCACACACACACATACAGCACACACACACATACAGCACACACACAGCACACCCACACATACAGCACACCCACACATACAGCACACTCCACACATACAGCACACCCATACATAGCACACACCATACATACAGTACACAAAATAGCACACACACACATACAGTATTACACACACATATAATCTTACACACATAAGCTAGCATAAATAGCACACACATACACGCATACATACAGCATATCACATTGTAATATTACAGCACACGACACATACAGCACACACACACATACAAAGCACCCAAACAGCACACACACACAGCACACACACACACATAGCACACACAGCAACCCAGCCACACATACAAAGCACCACAAACAGCACACACACAGCACACACACACACAGCACCCACACATACAGCAAACAAACTTCACACACACAGCATCCTCACACATACAGCACACAAACAGAACACACATCACCCGCACCCACACACATCACCCGCACCCACACACAGCACCCACCCACACAGCACCCGCACACAGCACCCACACACATACAGCACCCACACATACAGCACCCACACACATACAGCACCCTCACGAACACACACAGCACACAAACAGCACCCTCACACACACACAGCACACTAACAGTACCCTCACAAACACAAACAGCACCCTCACACAGCACACTAACAGGACCCTAACAAACACACAGCATACTACCAGTACCCTCACACACAAACAGCACCCTCACACACAGTACATTAACAGCACCCTCACAAACGCACACACACACACAAACACCCTCACCCACATAGCACACTAACAGCACCCTCACAAGCACACACACACAAACACCCTCACCCACATAGCACACTACCAGCACCCTCACACAGCACACACAGCAGTGTATGTGTGTGTGTGTGTATATATATATATATATATATATATATATATATACGCGGCGTGTGCTTGTGCTTTAGGGTGCACACCCTAATGCAATAGGCTGTGCACGCCTATTGACACACATATATACAGACACAGACACATACACTGACAGATATACTGACACACACACAGACACATATACTGAAACACACACAGACACATACACTGACAGACGTATTGACACACACACACACACACACAGACATACTGACATACACATACACACAGACATACTGACATACACATACCCACACACACACAGACATACAAACACAGACATACTGACACACACGCACAGAGATACACACACAGACATACTGACACACACACACAGACATACATTTAGCCACCCTCCAGGTTCTTACCTTTTTCTGGAGGGTGGTTTCCCTAGGGTCCAGTGGCAGGCTGAGGCAGTTGGGAGTTCTCCTCCCTGCCTACCTCCTCCTTCGTGGCTCTTATCTCCGGTGGGAGGAAGTTACGCGCGGCACTCACTTCCTCCCAGCCTGCTGACGATCAGGAACGGGGGCCCCCCCACCTGGGGTGCCTCCTTAGTGTGCAGGCCGGTGCGGCTCTGTGCAGCCGTACCGCCTGGTCCATGGGGGCTGCACAAATCGTGGGACCCACGGAGCAGCTGCTCTGGTCTCCCAAAGACTCCCAAATATCAAATTATATTTTTGAAAAAAGTTCAATATGATGATGATAATGATAACTAAGTTGCAAATATATATATGGTAAGAATGTAGGGATTAGGCCCCAGGGAGAGTGTGCAGCTTAGCGGACAGGGGCACATGTATGAGTGTGGGATGGATGATGCATGATTGGCTATGTGCTACATGTGGGAGTGGGAGATGTGAGGAAGTGGGTGGTGACAGATCAGACTGACCTCAGTGCCACTTAGGAGCCGGGCCAGCAACAAGTTTCCCACCCACCCTCCCTTTGCTGCTTTGGGACTGGGGGGTTGTCACAGCGAGGCGGGGGGGTGTCCTTGCCAAATAAGGGATGGTGTAACGGACCATTTGCACATAAGGGGTAAAAAACGTTTAGGCAATCATCCCCCTTTCCAGAGACACAGGCACAGCTACTGCAGAACACCAATCCGCCGAACAGGAAACCATATGAATGCTGTAAACAGCCGAATAGGAAAAACCATACGAATAGGTTTACACTCCTTGCAGTCGAACTGGAACAGCATACAATAAATCCCCCCAAGAACGAGACAAAGCTCCGTGTTGAGGGTCAAGCAGTGAACAGACAGAGCTGTGGGTTTATTGTGCTTATGTACACATTCTTACACATTAGTACCACCCACAGGGTTTTGGAACACAACCAATAAACACATACAATACACCAGGGCCGGACTGGGGATACAAAGCAGCCCTGGAAAAAAAATTTGTGCCAGCCCCATAAGTCACTGCGCCATATATTGTCGCGTGTAATATGTAAGGCTATGTCTTGCCAGGACAGATGATTGAGTAATATATATATATATATATTGCCTTTTCTAATATAAAATATTGGTCCTTTCAGGGTAAAACGTTTAATTATACAGTAAGCATACGCACATGCAGACACAGGCAATTTCACTGACATTTCAATGACACACACAAGCTCATTGATACACAGCCTCATAGACAAACAATCTTATTGATATACATCAGCTCATTGACATAAAAACACAAGCTCACTCACTAGCAGGCACACGCATGCAAGCAAGCTCACTCACTAGCAGACGCACACACACAGTTTAATGTGGTGGTACTGGTGTCTATAGCATGTCCCTACAGGCTTTTCAACGTAAACACTGACTTTTCAGAGAAAAGGCAGTGTTTACATTGCTTCAAAGTGACACTGCTAGTGACAGTCACTCAGACGGTCACTAGAGGTGCTTCCTGTTAGTGCTCTTCGCTGGCTAAGCTGAAGGAGACTGGCGCTCGAATATGACGCTATATTCGGGCGCCGTCTCATCTACGCCGCCAGGACAAAGTCCACCAGCGTCACCTCAAAAGACCCCAGCGCCAGAGGCTGGCAGCCCAGGGCCTGGGGGGGCAAACCAGTCAAGAAGACTGGTGCACCTGCCCAGGATCAGAGCCGAAGTGCAAGGATTTTGCCACTCTAGACAAAATAAAAATTTGCTGCCCCCACGTACATCACAATGCCCCACCCATATGAATCTAACGCCAGTGCTGCACACAGTGTGTGTTTACATTAAAAAGCCTGCAGGGACCAGCTATAGACACCAGAACCACTTCATTAAGCTATAGTGTCCCTTTAATGTGAGGTAAATTATAGATTAGTGTCACTAATAATATACTAGATTGCCTACTTACAAGCAGATGAGGATGATGATGGGCTGCAGTTTGGCTCCACTGGTCTGGTGTAGAACATGTGTGTAGGTAGTGGTTATTGTGCGGTGCGAACTAAAGCAATCAAAATTACGTTATCCCAATTTTTCCCCCCAATTAAAACCAAGAGACATAAATGTGGTATAAAACAGGCCACAGCTTTATTTATATTAACAAACATAAATCAATCAGCCAATATTTTCATCGAAAAATATTGTCCTTGCCAACCAAACCATAATAACTCCAGAGTACCCCCAACCAGGGTAACTGCCCTCCCCCCTCGTCCAAGATAACTGGCCTTTTAACTTGGCCTTCCAATTACCCATGCCAACCCCTGGCCGCCTTTTACTGGCACGGGGGGCACGCCCAACTACCACAAACTCTCCGAGGTTAGGGGAGGGACCAAACCCAGCATTCCTTCTTCCGGTGTACTCGTTTTCCAACTGGTTTGGCAAGGACTAGCGCCACTGCATTTTTTTTTTAAGCCTAAATCAGCGGGCGCGACTCCCCACCACCGCCATGGCCTGCAGCGCAAGATTAAATAAATACAAACCCACATCCGTGAGATGGACCCCGTCCGGGCGAAAATAAATCGCCGCTTCCCTTTCGAATATCCGGTGTCGCACTGTGACACCCCCAACCCCGAGTATGAATTTGGACACCCTCTTGTTGATCTTCACCCTGCAGCGCTCAATTGCCCCCTGATCCCTCGCGCGGCGCCAATAGTTCCTAGATACTATACCTGACCAGACTAAGCAGAGCTGCGGGAAGAGGACCAGCAAGCGCGCCAAATCCCGTCTAATGAGCTCACTAAGCCCCCAAGCAGGCAGCGCCCCAAGATCATTACCCCCCAGATGTATCACCAATACATCAGGGGCCCCCAACAATGTAGCCAACTGTAACACCTCCGGCAAAAGCTGGCCCCAGCGCATGCCCCGAAAACCGAACCATCGGACCTCAGCCAGCTCCCGGGGAATTCCAAGTCGCGTCCCACCTGGGCGTACCCCTGCCCGCAGGTGGGCCCAGTAGATATATGAATGCCCAATCAGCCAGATCCGTCGGCCGGAGCCTGCAGAGAAAACACAAGGGAGGCACCCATCAGACGCGTGGGCCGGATATAAGAACGAAACCTCCCAGATTCCCACCTCCCAATCCTCTGAATCACTTGATCAGAAAAACCCAACCGAGAGGCTTCTGTAGCTGCCCCAATCCGGAAGGAATGACCCCCAAATTCACCACTCGGGATTCCCAGCTTGTCGAGCGCCAACCGAAATACTCTGAGGAATTGAAAGTGAGACAGGTAAGTACCATCCTCGTGCATTAACAACGGACCCGCAAGATTCGGGCGTATGGAGCAGTAGGACTGATACGCAGCGGCTGGGCAAACAGACGAATTAGGGATGGTGCGAAGGGTAACCCAGCGACCTCTCCCAACAACGTCAGTTTTTGACCGCCGTATCAAGAAACGCACCGCACCATCCAAGAGGAACACATCATGAACTAACAAGCCCCCCGGAGTCCCCCTGCTCGGGCTGACTAGTTCCCCAATCCGGAGGGCCCCAAAAAAGGCAAAAATGAAGGCCAAACGAAATAAACTAGCTTCAAAATCGGAATAACATATCTGCGGTAGTACTGAGGCAATTCCTAGCAGCAGCGCCCCCGAGACCGGCCTACGAGAATCCTGTCCACGAGGGCCACTACGCCAACCACGCATCGCAAGCTTAATCATGAAATCTTTTGTGACATCCGGCACCCGAGTTAGGTTAAACCAGAAACTAAGACCGGAAAGCTTCCCCGAAACAGTAGACGAGGAACACCCGCAAGCCTCCCAAAACCAAAACAAACGTAACAAACCTTGCACCTGTTCCGCCGAGGAAGTGTAACCCCCGCAATCCTGTTCAAGAGCAACCCAGTCCCCCCAAGCCTTACCATACCGGACCCATGTCGCCTCAGACACCGAGGACCGTATCCATTCCCTTATCCGCTCAGGCCAAGGGACCATAGTTCTCTGGGACAGGGGAGGCCTTCCAAGTCTGCTCCCGGAGCGGCTTTCCGAAACACCTGCCATTGAAAGCGAGAAAGAGAGTCAGCCATAGTATTCATGACCCCGGGAATATGCACAGCACGGCACGTTATGTTCAGAGACAAGCATTGCAAAACCAGCTGTCGCAATAGCCTAACCACTGGAGGGGAAGAGGCCGTCAGGTTATTGATGGCCTGAACTACACCCAGGTTATCACAGTGGAAGACGACACGCCTGTCTTTGAGCTCCGTACCCCATAGGTGGACAGCCACCAAGATGGGGAAGAGCTCCAACAACGCCAGGTTCTTGGTAAGGCCTGAATCGACCCAAGATACAGGCCAAGGTTCCGCGCACCAATGAGACCCCAGGATAGCCCCAAAACCCGAGGAACCCGCAGCATCTGTAAACAAGTGAAGCGCTGCATTCGAAACTTCTGGCTGCTGCCAATAAGACCTCCTGTTGTAAGTTTCAAGAAAAACAGCCCAGACTGACAGATCCTCCCTGAGCGCCTTAGTTAAGCGGATGAAGTGGAAGGGCTTCGAGATTCCAGACGTGGCGGCCGCCAGACTCCTGTTGAATACTCTGCCCATAGGCATGATCCGGCAGGCAAAGTTTAGCTTGCCTAAAAGGGATTGAAGGCGTCGGAGAGTGATCTTACGCAAGGAGCCCGCCTCACGCACAGACCCCCGTAGATCTACCAATTTGTCCACCGGGAGCCGGCATTCCCCAATAACGGAATCAATCTCAATCCCAAGAAAACACAGGCACGTTGAAGGGCCCACTGTTTTGTCGGGCGCCAGCGGTACACCAAACCCAGAGGCCACATCCGCCACCGACTGCAAAATCTGTGAGCAGATTGAGGAATGCGCGGGACCAACACACAAAAAATCGTCTAAGTAGTGAAGGAGGGAGCTGTGACCAGACTCCATTCTCACCACCCATTCAAGAAATGAGCTAAAACACTCGAAATAGAAGCAGGAGATCGCGCAGCCCATCGGGAGGCACATGTCCACATAGTAATGCCCCTCAAAGTAACAACCTAAGAGATGATGACATCCCGGGTGAACCGGCAAGAGGCGAAAAGCAGACTCAATGTCTGCTTTTGCCATGAGTGCCCCTGATCCGGCAGCTCTGACCATACAAACCGCAGCATCAAACGAGGCGTAGGAAACACGACATAATTCAGATGCAATGTCATCATTTACAGACCTCCCATGGGGGTGCGATAAATGATGAATGAGCCGAAATTTACCCTGTTCTCTCTTGGGTACGACGCCTAACGGCGACACCCGGAGATCCGGGAGAGGGGATTCCCGAAAAGGGCCTGCCATACGCCCCAAAGCCACTTCCTTGGCCAACTTGTCCCTGACCACCCCAGGGTGGTCATAGACCGAACGCAAGTTCCGGCATACATTTGACGCCGGTCGAGGTTGGTGGGGAATCCAAAAGCCAAACGTAAAACCTTCCAGGAGTAAGGTGGCCGCCTTTTTGTTTTTATAACGTTTTAACCACGGTTGCATCGCGCCTACGTCCACCGGCGTCCTCGCCTTTTGAGCCCATGGCGTCACCCTTGTCGCCAGGCCTACCCCGCTTAAAGCATTTTGAGGCGGGGTGCGATCCGCCACACCCAGAACATTCGTGCTTGAAACGACAGCCTGCGCCGAATTTACATTGCCCATCGTTGTACTGCCAGCAACAACCCGTTCGTCGTTGATTGGCCGACGCAGCGGTCGAGGACCCTGCGCCGGCCCCCCCAAGAAAGGACGAGAGGCCCCCTTGATGCGACGCCGGGCGGGTCATGATGGCCAACCACAAGCCAATGTCCATCTGGTCCCAACTCAACGATGGGCGGACCGCTATGCGTTGGCGGAACTGCTCATCATAGCGCCACCAGCCTAACCCGCCATAGGTCCGGCACGCGTTCCATATCGTATCCTGGTAGCAAAAGAGGGATGAGCATTTATTAGGGGACTTCTCACCTATCACACTTTCCAGGATCGAAAAGGCCCTAATCCAATTACCAAAAGTTTTTGGTATCTTCCGATACCTAAACTTCTCCTTCTCCTTTTCAGAGTCTTTTGCCGTAGGATCAACCCGAGGCAGATCCTCCATAGGGAGCAAGGAAAAAATTTCAACGAATTCCCCTTTCTCTATCTTGGTGCGCAATTCCGGGGTCAAATGGAGACCTAGAGGGCCTGACCAGCACATGTAAGCGGCCCCATGCGCAGCGGGGGCGACCCCTGACCCCGAAGCCGCAGGATGGCTCAAGTTCCGCCACTGGAGGAACTGGCACAACAGGGCCACTGAGCCCTGCAGGTGCAGCAGAGGGGCCTGCGACCACCCCTGAAAGTTCAGAAGCACCAGCAGCTGCCCAACCCGACCTCAGCTGATCATCGAGGGCTAAAGGGGGCTGGAGCCCAGGGCGATGAGCCTTCTCCAACGACTGTAAGAATTGTCTCATGGTTTTTATTAAAGCATCCCACTCAGGTAGGACCCCTGCACCAAGACCCCTTAAAGCACCCCCGGATAAAGCTGCGTACTCACCAGCGACAATGGAATGTGACGGCAGCTGCGGCGACCCCATAACCTGGTCCCCAGGTTGCAGTGGACCCACGGGAGTTGTCACTGCAGAAGGGACAGCACCAGCGCCAGCGTCCGAGAAACGCACCTGACCAGGGGCCACCTGTGAAGAAAGCAAAGGTGAAAAGGAACCCAGCCCTCCCACACCTGCCGTAAAAGTACTTGGAGAGGCGGATGGCACCCCAACAGGCATAGGGCCGGGAAGGGTGGAATGGAGGGTACCAATAGAGGGCCCAGGATGATGAGGAGGGGGGGCAGGTAAAACTTGATGGGCCCCCACCCTGAGAGGGCCTGCTGATGGGGCAGACAATGGGCCTAGGGCAGGTCCAGGCGTGCCAGAAAGGGGGGCAGACACCAAGGGGGCAGGTGAGGGGGAAGGGAGGGGTGATGGGGCATGGACAGAGGACAGGGGAGAAGTGCCAGCCACAGAGGGACCCACCGTGGGTTGAAGGGCACTAGGATTGGTGGCAGGAGCAGGCCCAGGGGAGGCAGGGAAGAAGGGCAAAGCAGGAGGGGAGCTGCTGTGAGGGTGAGGTGATCCCGCTGCAGTAACAGGGCCTCCCGAACTCCCCCCCGGAAACAACCCTGCCGACCTGCGGCTTACTCACCCGACCGGAGGTCACCGGAGCCGCCATCCGTGAGGATCTCGTCATTGGAAACCTGCTGAAAGCCGGTCTCGCGGCCGCCCTCCGCAAAGCCCGCGAGACCGGCTGGGGAGATGAGAGTGAGGCAGCGTGGGCCGCATCCGACCGGCGCGCGGCCCCCTGCCGGCCTCCCCGAGCCCCGCTCGGGGAGGAAGTGCCGGGAGTGGGAGAGACCTCAGCGGCCGCGACCACGTGGGAACTGGTGCGCGGCCCGGCCACAGGGCTCCTGCTCCTGCCCCTCACCCGACCCTCCCGCGAGGGGCTATACCGGGTGGGGGGGCGTGCACGGCGGCGCTGGACGCTGGGGCTGGTGAGGGGGGGAGCAGCCGACCCAGATGCACCCTGCAGCCGCGCCAACTGAGATTGCAGGTGACGTCCTCCATCCTGAAGGGCCTCAGCCCTGAGAGCAGACAAAATTGCTTCTATGTCCATGCCCTGGCCGTGAGACAAGCAGTGGTAACAGGCAGCAAGGAGGAAGAAGATGTTACCAGCCGTTATTCTAAGATGGCTGAGGTAAGGGACAAAATGACTGCCCTTTTATATAACCCCACCCCACCCCACCCCTAACCTAAGTGACACCCCCCCACATGTGACACCTACACCCACCACACCTACACATGCCTCCTATCCGGCTAGCTTTTCAGCCCGCCTCCTCTGGGCCTGGATCTCTGGAGGCTGTTTGCAACTGTGGTCACAAAATTCAATGTTCTGGGAGAATTGGAAGCAGCTCAATTTTTTGGGGGCCCCTTACACAGCTCAAGGTCTGGGCCCCAGGGCCTGACGGTGAGTATGCCCATAAGGCCCACTCATAAGTTCCACCAACCCATGAGTTCGCTCACAGTGAGTGGAGTGTGTAGGGGATGTGTTATGTGTTATTGTAGAGGATCTAATATGTGTGCTTATGGTATGTAGTGTTTAGGGTTACCAGTTTGTGC
>OW240913.1:6644737-6765867 GCA_933207985.1 Pelobates cultripes
GACAGTCCATAAAATAATGCGGTAGGGAGATGTTTGATGGGACGGTCCATAAATAATTGGGGAGGGAGATGTTTGATGGGATGGTCCATAAATAATGGGGGAGGAAGATGTTTGATGAGGACAGTCCATAAATAATGGGGGAGGGAGATGTTTGATTGTTTATAACGGTTTATGGTGGCTGCTCTCGTGTTCTCTGCTGCTGTTTGGTTTTCTGAAAAGCAAACATAAATTGTTTTTAGTCATGTGCCATTTGTTTTGGTCTGGATTTAAATTCGGACGGATTTCGGCAAGTCGGACATTCGAATGCTTCCGAATGTCCTAAGTGCTGAATTTCGCAAGTGCCGAACCAAATTGCCGAAGTACCGAATTTCGGAAGTGCCGAAGTGCTTCGGATTTCTGAAAAGTGGCAAAGCAGGAGAGGGAGGGAAAATTAAGGGAATGATAACAGGAATCTAACCCTAATCCTACCCCTAAGCCTACTCCTAGCCCTAAACCCACCTAGGGTAGGGATATGGTTAGGCTTAGGGGTAGAGGAAGGTTAGGGGTAGGCTTAGTGTTAGGGGTGGGGCTAGGTTTGGGGTAGGGTTAGGGCTAGGGAACTGCCAAAGTCCCGAAGTGCTGAACTCCCGATTCCTGAACTCCCGAATTTCGTAAGTGCCGAACCGTTCAGCATCCCAACGCCCTGCATATGGACGCTGAATTTTCTTTCTAGAGATGCATTGATTCAATGCATCTCTATGAGGAGGTCCTGATTGGCCAAAACAGCATTTGGCCCTGCCCTTGTGCTGATTTTAGCAAATCCAATGCTTTCACTATGGGAATAGTTTAAACACATTACTGCTTCCTCTCAGGGCTGTTTATGATTAAGATAAATATCATCTAAGTGCATTATGATAACTACACAAAGTCTATTGTCTATAATGAATGTGAATCCTTCCTTTATCACACAGTGAAGCCCTATATAGCTTGCAGTTTACAAGTACATTTTTATGCAGTCAAAATAACTGAAAATTTGGGGCAGGTTCCGAATGGGGCCTAGCTGACTTCCTCTTTCTCAAATATGATGCTGTAACTCTGCGTTATTATTGGCGCATGAATCAAGCAGCACTCTCTACCTTCACCAGTAAGCATCTGATGTCATCACAATGTCGCAAGTTGATAGTATCACTTTTTCCTTTTTAACTTTTTTTCCCCCCAAGTTCCGTCATCCTTCCATACCTTTAGTGTAATCTAAGCTAAGCTTTCGGCTACTTCTGGTTATAAATTCGGCTTTTCATAGTCCACTACTGAGACCAGGGGTCTAGGCTACAGCTGCCCCAGCAGGGCTGCCCTTCAGCAGGGCTTACCCTCCCAGGCACCTGATCATGCAAATAACTTTTTCAACCAACAGGTGGCGATGCAAAGGCTCTCTACGTCTATCACAACCAACAGGTGGCACTGCACCGACTCCACAGCCAAATCAAACTATTACAGACCATCAGCAGGACAGGAGAGCACACAAGACAGGCACATATTTCACTTTAAAACAGGACTACTTAACCTGCTAAAAATGATTAGAATTGATCTATTTTTGGGTATTCTTTTTTCTGGTATTATTGGTGCGGACATTAATATAGTAAATCTTCCCAATCTCCTTTTTATACATAATACATAATACGGCAATATGGTTCAGTGCACACAGAACAAGTGTAAAGGAATACTACAGAGTTAAGAGTACAAATACATACACTTAATGCTGTAATTTCCGGTTACCTGTCTAGATGCACCCTCCCCCATGTGAAGGTTTTAAAGGTGAGTGTTACTTTCCTTTTAGCACTTGCCACGCCGGTCTCCATGATGTTGTTCCGCCTCCTTGGCTGAGATTCTCAAGATGATCATCATCAGCCAATCCAACGCTCTCTCAGAGGGAAACATTTGTAAGTTAGTGAGCATGCGTGGCAAAACGCTGCACTGTGCCTCTAGGAGCGCCGTTTGATCTATAGCTGAATTTAGCTTTGTTATAGCAGAGGAATTATGTCTTGTGACTTTCTTACTGAGAGTCACTAGAGACATTTAATTCCTGTAATGTGAACATTGACGTTCTTACAGAACTCTAAAGTTTTACATTGCAGGGTTAAAAACGACAGAAACGCAGCACCCAGACAACTTCAATGAGATGAAGTGGTCCATTGACTTTAGAGGCCCTTTAGCATTTTTATTTTTAACAATCTTTGTTCTGTTTTAAACACACCTTTGTCATGTATTGTATGTACTGAGTACTGTGGGCGTCAAGCAGGGAACTTTCTCTTTATCTCATAACATAACTTTTAATTTCTATATTTCACAAAAAGACTATCACAAACCAATATTTATTATCATATCAACATAGTCATTACTTGCCGTCACTGCTGTTAATGTGCATTTTCTGTAAGATTTCATACACTATGTGTATTTAGTTATACAGTGTGGCCATATTGTGTTTAGGCCAGACACTTTTTACTCAATCTGCCCATATCCTGCACAAACACTCGCAATCAGTCAATGCAGTCATTAAACATCCCGATCACTGAGAAGAAAGACGCACACGCGAGGGACGACGCGCTCCTTCCTCCTTTCCATTTTCCAACACCCGGCAGGTTATGACGCTATGTGGTTTCTTCAATGAGAGGTTTAATGTATCAGGATGTTAAATGGTAACAGGTATAAATAGACTGGATACACTGTCTCTCCATTAAGACATCTATTCTAAGATGAATGGGAAGGGACTGCAGCGCAATATATTTGCGTCCTCAGAGCTAAATATGTCCGTCCGCCACTATTTATAGTCTTATAACAAAGTAACCTTGAGCAAGGTCCAGCTGCGACAATCCCGTGTGTGCTGTACACATGTTGTCTGTATATAAATAACAAATATCTATTTAGATTCTAAATGATCACATTAATTTCATGACTAACGTGGATTTTTATTTTTGAATAATATTGTAATAGGAAAAAAAACAAACAGGAAATTAACTGTAAAAAAATATCTTTAGGTAATGGAAACATTTAGCAAACAGTAATCCTGTTTTAATTTTTTTATTTCTATAAAATATTAGTGTTTGTTTCAGACCTGCTGTATGGAGCTTAATAGCAGCTCGGTTTTTGGCACTTTATCCTAATTCAGTTTACATGCGGGTTTAACACGGCTGGGTTCCTCACCTGCTGAGTCCATCACAGAAAGTGATTCTGTGGAGTTGAACATTTCAGTGAGGACTTGTTTCCATCACAGAAAGTGATTCTGTGGAGTTGAACATTTCAGTGAGGACTTGTTTCTGCTATACCCATGGACATGGAAGCTACTCAGTAACCAGTAAGTGTTAGCCAAACCAGGGCCGGAGCAAGGCTCAGCAATATGAATAGCATCAAGGGTTTAGAATGAGACTAATGATTGTTGACTTTGGACCCATCTATCTCCAAATCTACCAGCATTTACGGTTATTGGAACACTATGGGCATCAAAACAACTTTATCTTAATGAGGCAGTTTTGGTGTAAAGATCACGCCCCTACAGTCTCACTGCTCAATTCTCCACCATTTAGGAGTTAAATCACTTTGTTTATGCAGTCCTAGTCACACCTCCCTGCATGTGGCTTGCACAGCCTTCCTGAACACTTCCTGTAAAGGGAGATTTAATGTTTACACTTCCTTTATTGCAAATTCTGTTTAATTTAGAATTCGCTATATCCTGCTCTGTTAATAACTTGCTAGACCTTGCAGGAGTCTCCTGTGTGTGATTAAAGTTCAATTTAAATGGACACTATAGTCACCAGAACAACTACAGCTTAAAAACTTCTAACACAAGTTAACATCTGATTGAAAATTAAACCATTTTGTCATGCATGCTGCATTAGTCACAGACAAGGACGGTGTGGCTAGGGCTGCATTAACAGAAACAAAAGTAATTATACTCCTAAATGGCAGAGAATTGAGCAGTGAGACTGCAGAGGTGTGATCTATACACAAAAACTTCTTAATTAAGCTAAAGTTGTTTTGGTGACTATAGTGTCCCTTTAAGTATATATGGGGGCACTAGCAATAACAGATACATAGCCACCATTGTAAGACACACAGATTTGAACATACACATCTTTACTTGCCTGCAATTTTGGCAGCTTATTTATAAATAGCAATCAGACCCGGACTGGCCATCGGGCATACCGGGCGAATGCCCGGTGGGCCGCCATGGACCCAGGCCGACAGGGGAGATCAGTGTATCTCCCCTGCCGGCCCATGCAGAGCCAGCACGATCAGAGCGCCGGCCTTCCTGTGTGCCTTCATGGGCCGGTGGGAGACAAAACCCCACTGGCCCGCAGGCAGGGAGATGTGGCAGGGGAGGGAGAGAGGGAGAGGGGACCCGGGGAGCTCTTTCCTGCAGCTCCGCCGGGTTCCTCTTGCGAGGAACTACAGGGTAGAGTTCACTCCACACTGGACCACCAGGGATTTCCTACCTGTCCTCCAGGATCGGCAACAAGGTCCCCCCTCCCAGACAAAGGTAAGAAGGGAGGGGGGGGACATAAATATTATAATAATAATAAAAAAAATTAATACAAAAAAACCACACTTACATATTTTTTAGTTTTACCCCACATCATACTACACCCCCAAACACCACACTGCACCCCTCACATGCACACACTACACTCCAAACACCCCACTGCACCCCTTACATACACACACTAAACCCCAAACACCCCACTGCACCCCTCATATGCACACACTACAACCCAAACATCACACTACACCCCAAATCCTCTAACTGCACCCCTCACATGCACACACTACACCTCATTGCACTCCTCACATACACACACTACACCCCAAACACCACACTGCACCCCACACACACCCCACACAGCACCCCAAACATCACAGAGCACTCCAAACAAACAGTGCACCCTCACACAAACACACAGTGCACCCTACACACACAGTGCACCCAAACCCACACACACAGCACTCCAAACACACACTGCACCCTCTCACACACACACAGTGCTCCCTTAACACACCCTGCACCCTCCACACACCACACACCGCCCAAACACACACAGCACCCCTAATACACACACACTGCATCCCTCACACATCCTGCTCCCCACAGTGCAGCCTTCACACACACACTGCACCCTTTACACACACACATGCACACCCTGCACCCCTACACACATTACATTCTAGACACACACTACATCCCTTATACATAATCCTCTACACACCTACACACTAGAATCCCTATACACACTCAGAATCCTCTACACACACACTAAATCACACACACACTCTGGGTTTTCCACATACACTAGATCCACTATAGGCACACACTGCACCACCTACACACACTACATTAAAGACATACACACTTTGGGGTCCCTATGAACACACTAGATCCCCTGTAAGCAAAAACACACTACTTTCCCTAAACACACACACTTTACAACCCCTACACACACTACATAATCTATACACACATACACTACATCCCCTATGCACACACTCGAGACATCACATATACTCACACTCTCTACAGCCCCTAGCTATACATATTACACCACAAACACAAAACAAATCAAACCGACATTTACACAAAATACCACACCACAATGAACTGACTCTACACACACTCAATCCCACAAGCAGGATCTAAACACATGTACAATACGCTTTCCTTACACTATTGTCCTCTGGTATCCCACTTATGGAGACACAGGAGAAATGTCGCAAGCATCTTAATAAATTTGCTTACCATGCATAGAACAAATACAGGGCCTTTTTTTCATGCAAGAGCTCTTCAGCGGGGCTCTGTGCATTGAACCAACCTGATCACTTTGCGAGGGGGCATGCTTGTCATTGGAAATGGCACGCCCCCTTCTCAGTGGGTCCGCTGTGATTATAAAATGCCCGGCCCGAATTTTCTCCCCAGTCCGGCCCTGCTAGCAATTCTGTGATGTAAAAATGATTTAACTCCTAAATGGCAGAGAATTGAACAGTGAGACTGCAGGGGCATGATATATACACCAAATCTGCCTTGTTGTTTTGGTGCTTAAAAAAAATAAAATGTATGAAAATTGTATTTGGCAATATCTATGTTATCCAGTAGATGGAGCCAGAGTCAATACCAGTCTGATCACAGCGCTTTTTTGAATATTATTATTATTATTATTGCCATTTATATAGCGCCAACAGATTCCGTAGCACTTTACAATATTATGAAAGGGGATTTAACTATAAATAGGACAATTACAAATAAACTTACAGGAACAATAGGTTGAAGAGGACCCTGCTCAATCGAGCTTACATTCTATAGGAGGTGGGGTGTAAAACACATTAAGACAGGAATGTGCAATCAAATAAGGTGGGCTGCCCTTTAGGAGAGGGCAAGAGACGGGTATGTGAGGTAGGGGTTAGTCTTGGAGGCCATAAGCTTTCCTAAAGAGATGGGTTTTAAGGCACTTCTTAAAAGATGCAAGACTAGGGGAGAGTCGGATGGCGGTAGGCAGGCTATTCCATAGGAAGGGAGCCGCCCGCGAGAAGTCCTGCAAGCGCGAGTTGGCCGTACGGGTGCGGACAACGGACAGGAGGTGGTCACGGGCAGAGCGGAGAGACCGAGAAGGGACATACCTGTGGATCAGTGAGGAGATATAAGAGGGGCTAGAGTTGTTCAGTGCTTTATAGGTGTGAGTTAGTGCCTTGAATTGACTCCTATAGCACACAGGAAGCCAATGTAAGGACTGGCAGAGGGGTGAGGTGTGAGAGAACCGACTAGAGAGGAAAATCAGTCTAGCAGCAGCATTCATTACAGACTGTAGGGGTGCAGTACGGCTTTTGGGAAGACCAAGCAGGAGAGGGTTACAATAATCCATGCGTGAAATTATTAGAGCATGGACAAGCTCCTTGGTAGTATCTGGTGCAAGAAAGGGGCGGATGCGGGCTATGTTTTTAAGATGGAATCTACAGGATTTGGCAACATGCTGGATGTGAGGCTCAAAGGTGAGACCAGAGTCAAGTATGACGCCAAGACAGCGCGCTTGCAAGGATGGGCTGATGTTGGTACCACAAACTTGAAGGGAGAGCGAGAGAGGAGGATCAGTATTAGGAGGAGGAAAGACAAGGAGCTCAGTTTTTGAGAGATTGAGTTTCAGAAAGCGGGAGGACATCCAGTCAGAGATGGAAGAAAGGCAAGCAGTGACACGTTGCAGGACAGCAGGGGAGAGGTCCGGGGAGGAGAGATATAGCTGGGTGTCATCAGCGTACAGGTGGTAGCGGAAACCAAATGAGGTAATAAGTTTGCCAAGAGAGGCAGTGTAAAGAGAAAATAGAAGGGGACCAAGGACGGAGCCTTGGGGGACTCCAACCGAGACAGGACGAGAGGAGGAGGTATCATTAGAAAAAGAGACACTGAATGAGCGTTGGGAGAGATAAGAGGAAAACCACGAGAGGACAGAGTCACAGAGACCAAGCGATTGCAGAGTTTGAAGGAGGAGAGCATGATCAACGGTGTCAAAGGCCGCCGAGAGGTCAAGAAGAATTAGTATGGAGTAGTGGCCTTTGGATTTAGCTGCGATTAGGTCGTTAGTAACTTTGATAAGGGCAGTCTCTGTAGAGTGGAGAGGGCGGAAGCCAGATTGAAGGGGGTCAAGGAGAGAGTTGGAATTGAGGAAATGAGACACACGGGTAAAGACGAGTCTTTCCAGAAGCTTTGAGGAAAAAGGGAGCAGGGATATGGGACGGTAGTTAGAGGGGGTGGAATATCCTACAAAATACTATTATATTACTGTGAGTTATAAAGTTCACCTTTTCCTACAGCGATTTACAATATTTAAATTAGGTAATCAAACAAACAATAACTATTAAGCAAGATAGTGTCCACAGAACAACACTGGTTACAAGGCCAGACTGAGCGGCAAAAATTGGACCAAGTCAAGGGAACTACACATTTTACGTCAAAGTAGTTGAAATGGAAAAATAATTTTAAAAAATTCCCAAATCAGTTATTTTTACATCAACTTTTCAGTTCCCTTTTGAATTTTCTACAATTACCCGTATAGTGACTAAAACTCAAAGAGCTGGATCTCGCTAATAATCTTAAAAATAATCTTAAAGCGGCACTGTCACAAGTTTGGCTTTAAAATTAACATTGTTTCCCTCGGTTTCCCCTTGTTTATATATATTTTTAATTCACCTTCCTTTTCTGAAAGGAAATAGATCTTTTTAAAGAATGATGTCTATGTCAAACAATGAGAACCCATCCTTCCGCCATATACATGCACCTTTGGTCAGACAGTGTTTGAAATCCAGAGGTTAGACTCTATGGTTTTCCGTGCACATTACCAGGGGGTGAAACAGGAAAGACCATAGAGATTTGCTAAGCTAATTTACCCAGAATCTATCTGTAAAATGAATCCCAGAGAAGTGAAACGGCAGGCAATATAGACCGAGGAAAACAAAATGGCGACGCCCATGTATTGAGATCCAGAAGGAAAAAAAGCTAATAAATAAAATCAAAATCCACGTTGGGGAGTAAAGTTATTAATATACACCGGGCATGAGCAAACGAAAACTGAAACAAACAAAAACAATCACTTTGTTACTTTAAGTAAAGAGCAATCCTCTTACTGAATTCCATAAAAAATTAATAATTAATTAGCCGAGATTTGCTTATCCCATCTTACAGGGCAGCCAATGAAGTTTAAATGTAAGATACGGGTAGCTGGCAGCTGGCAGCTGGAGTGAATTTGACAATTGGCACCTTTGGTCTTCTTTAAACTAAATTCATTTTTTGTCAGTGCACATGTAGGGGAGGCAGATACCCATCAGTTCATAAATCAAAGCACTAGGGGTGTGAGTGTGCTTCTTAGAGAATGAAAGCAATGGCTCTGAGTTACCCACAAATTGCTAGGGTTCATACAGTGTCGTAGGAAGTGATGGGTGTAATATGCTACTGCTGTAGGTACAGACCACCTTGCTTCACCCACCAAAACTCCAGGGTCACACCTCCTCCTTGCCTGAAAAGTAAGAACAGGAAAGAGGTGATGATAGCATTAAATAAAACCAATGACATCGGGAGGAGTGGGAGACACAAGTGGGGAGGAAAGGGCACAGGAATAAGGGAACAGAGATGACATGTGGGTGAGGTACAGTCCAAGAAGTAAGGATACAGGTAGGAGAAGAAGGAGAGCAAGGCACACAGGTTCGAGAAAAGTGGAGAATGGGGTACATGATTAAGAGAGAGCAGGAGGTGCAGAGGTGGTGATGAGGGAGAGAGCAGGAGGTACACAGGTGGGTGAGGAGAGGGAGAGCAGGAGGTGCAGAGGTGGGTGATGAGGGAGAAAGCAGGAGGTACACAGGTGGGTGAGGAGAGGGAGAGCAGGAGGTACACAGGTGGGTGAGAAGAGGGAGAGCAGGAGGTATGTAGGTGGGTGAGGAGAGGGAGAGCAGGAGGTATGTAGGTGGGTGAGGAGAGGGAGAGCAGGAGGTATGTAGGTGGGTGAGGAGAGGGAGAGAAGGAGGTGCAGAGATGGGTGAAGCGGGAGAGAACAGGAGGTGCAGAGGTGGGTGATGAGGGAGAGAGCAGGGAGGCAGAGGTGGGGTAGGAGAGGGAGAGCAGGAGGCTGTAGGGTGGATGAGGGAGAGGGAGAGCAGGAGGTACCACAGGTGGGGTGAGAAGAGGGAGAGCAGGAGGCTGAAAAGCTGAGAGGGAGAAAGCAGGAGGTATGTAGGTGGGTGAGGAGAGAGGGAGAGCAGGAGGCAGAGATGGCAGGCTGGAGAGAACAGGAGGTGCAGAGGTGGGGTGATGAGGAGAGAGCAGGAGGGGTGCAGAGGTGGTAGGAGCAGGAGGTGGCTGTGTGGGTGGGATGAGGAGAGGGGAGAGCAGTGGGAGGTACTACCAGGTGGGTGAGAAGAGGGAGAGCAGGGAGGTATGTAGGTAAGTGAGGAGAGGGGAGAGCAGGGAGGCTGTAGGTGGGTGAGGAGAGGGAGAGAAGGAGGTGCAGAGATGGGTGAAGCGGGAGAGAACAGGAGGTGCAGAGGTGGGTGATGAGGGAGAGAGCAGGAGGTGCAGAGGTGGGTAGGAGAGGGAGAGCAGGAGGTATGTAGGTGGATGAGGAGAGGGAGAGCAGGAGGTATGTAGGTGGATGAGGAGGGAGAGCAGGAGGTATGTAGGTGGATGAGGAGGGAGAGCAGGAGGTGCAGAGGTGGGTGAGGAGAGGGAGAGAGCAGGAGGTACACAGGTGGGTGAGGAGAGGGAGAGCAGGAGGTGCAGAGGTGGGTAGGAGAGGGAGAGCAGGAGGTACGTAGGTGGATGAGGAGAGGGAGAACAGGAGGTATGTAGGTGGATAAGGAGAGGGAGAGCAGGAGGTATGTAGGTGGATGAGGAGAGGGAGAACAGGGGGTATGTAGGTGGATAAGGAGAGGGAGAGCAGGAGGTATGTAGGTGGATGAGGAGGGAGAGCAGGAGGTGATGCACGTGTTCACTAAACTGAGAACTATAGATCATTGTACATTTTAGGCTAACATATCTTAGATGGAAAAATCTGTGAGTTTGAGAACGTTTACAGTTTGACTATTTTTCCCTAAAATGGGCAATTCCCTTTTAAATTCTTCACAATTCCCCATTTAGTGAATAATGCGCGTGTTGCTAGACGTCCCGTGTCAGAGTCTTACTTAGTGATGGGGTTAGAGGTTAAATGAATTTTCTGACATTCTATCCACGCTGAGTGTTTCTCTCCCCTTAACGCTCACACAATCCCACCCTCCGTATCCTGTGCGGTGTATTAATACAATTAGCGAAGACGCTCTCTGTATGTGAATCTAGGAGCAGTCACTCAGCCCCCTGCCTATATCCTCCGGCTGGGCTGTGCGATCAATAGACAGTTTCCATTCCCCCTCCTCCTTCCGGCTCAGGCTTTCGGGTAATTAATGGTTTAACCCTTTCTTCGCTTACGTCTCCCATCCTGATGAGTATATTTTTATTAACTAATCTAGGTCAGAGAGAAGTGAGAGCCAGGGCGCGAAGGGAGGAGCCTATTTAACTATCTCCAGGTTCCTGCTATTCTATTCAAACAGTCCAACACTGACTCTGGGGAGTTTTATCAAAAGCGATGCTATTCCTAATGTTAAACCTGTCCCCTGTATCACATGACTAAACCGATGAAATCAGATAAATCATTATACACTCTGCTGAGTTCATGCTTAACATGAAGGGATACTCAGGTTTTTTTTTTTAACAAACATGGATTGAAGTTTTCAATAAATATTTAAATATGTCAAGTACAGCATTTGTCTGACTACTGACTTCCGCTCTCCATAGACTGAATACTGAACCCCTAGCCCTCCATAGACTGAACACTGAACCCTGCAGCCCTCCATAGACTGAATGCTGAACCCTGCAGCTCTCCATAGACTGAAAATTGAACCCCTAGCTCTCCATAGACTGAATACTGAACCCTGCAGCTCTCCATAGACTGAATACTGAACCCTGCAGCTCTCCATAGACTGAAAATTGAACCCCTAGCTCTCCATAGACTGAATACTGAACCCTGCAGCTCTCCATAGACTGAATACTGAGCCCTGCAGCTCTCCATAGACTGAATACTGAACCCTGCAGCTCTCCATAGACTGAATACTGAACTCTGCAGCTCTCCATAGACTGAACCCTGAACCCTGCAGCTCTCCATAGACTGAACACTGAACCCAGCAGTTCTCCATAGACTGAATACTGAGCCCTGCAGCTCTCCATAGACTGAATACTGAACCCTGCAGCTCTCCATAGACTGAATACTGAGCCCAGCAGCTCTCCATAGACTGAATACTGAACCCTGCAGCTCTCCATAGACTGAACACTGAACCCTGCAGCTCTCCATAGACTGAACACTGAACCCTGCAGCTCTCCATAGACTGAATACTGAACCCTGCAGCTCTCCATAGACTGAATACTGAACCCTGCAGCTCTCCATAGACTGAATACTGAACCCTGCAGCTCTCCATAGACTGAACACTGAACCCTGCAGCTCTCCATAGACTGAATACTGAACCCTGCAGCTCTCCATAGACTGAACACTGAGCCCTGCAGCTCTCCATAGACTGAATACTGAACCATGCAGCTCTCCATAGACTGAACACTGAACCCTGCAGCTCTCCATAGACTGAATACTGAGCCCAGCAGCTCTCCATAGACTGAACACTAAACCCTGCAGCTCCACATAGAGTGAATACTGAACCCTGCAGCTCTCCATAGACTGAACACTAAACCTTGCAGCTCCACATACTGAACCCTGCAGCTCTCCATAGACTGAACACTAAACCTTGCAGCTCCACATAGACTGAACACTAAACCCTGTAGCTCCACAGAACCCTGAATACTGAACCCTGCAGCTCTCACATAGACTGAACACTGACACCCTGCAGCATCTGCTGTAGACTGAATACTGAACCCTGCAGCTCTCCATAGACTGAACACTGAACCCTGCAGCTCTCCATAGACTGAATACTGAGCCCAGCAGCTCTCCATAGACTGAACACTAAACCCTGCAGCTCCACATAGAGTGAATACTGAACCCTGCAGCTCTCCATAGACTGAACACTAAACCTTGCAGCTCCACATAGAGTGCATACTGAACCCTGCAGCTCCCCATAGACTGAATACTGAACCCTGCAGCTCTCCATAGACTGAATACTGAACTCTGCCGTTCTCCATAGACTAAACCCTGCAGCTCTCCATAGACTGAACACTAAACCCTGCAGCTCCACATAGAGTGAATACTGAACCCTGCAGCTCTCCATAGACTGAACACTGAACCCTGCAGCTCTCTATAGACTGAACACTAAACCCTGCAACTCTCCATAGACTGAACTCTGAACCCATCAGCTCTCCATAGACTGAACATTGAACCCCCAGCTCTCCATAGACTGAACATTGAACCCTGCAGCTATCCATAGACTGAACACTGAACCATGCAGCTCTCCATAGACTGAATACTGAACCCAGCAGCTCTCCATAGACTGAACATTGAACCCCTAGCTCTCCATAGACTGAACACTGAACCCTGCAGCCCTCTATAGACTGAATACTGAGCCCTTTAGCTTTCCATTGACTGAACATTGAACCCTGCAGCTCTCCATAGACTGAATACTGAACCCTGCAGCTCTCCATTGACTGAACATTGAACCCTGCAGCTCTCCATAGACTGAACACTGAACCTGGCGGCTCTCCATAGACTGAACTCTGAACCCAGCAGCTCTCCATAGACTGAACATTGAACCCCTAGCTCTCCATAGACTGAATACTGAACGCTGCAGCTCTCCATAGACTGAATACTGAACCCTGTAGCTCCCCATAGACTGAACCCTGCAGCTTTCTATGGACCAATCACTGAACTATGCAGCTTTCTATGGACCAATCACTGAACTCTGCATCTTTCTATGGACCAGTCAGTGAACTCTGCAGCTTTATATAGACCAATCACTGAACCTTGCAGCTTTCTATGGACCGATCACTGAACTCTGCAGCTTTCTATAGACCAATCACTGAACTCTGCATCTTTCTATGGACCAATCACTGAACTCTGCAGCTTTCTTTAGACCAATCACTGAACTTTGCGTCTTTCTATGGACCAATCACTGAACTCTGCAGCTTTCTTTAGACCAATCACTGAACTTTGCGTCTTTCTATGGACCAATCACTGAACCCTGCAGCTTTCTATGGACCAATCACTGAACTCTGCAGCTTTCTATGGGTCAGTCACTGAACTCTGCAGCTTTCTATGGGTCAGTCACTAAACTCTGCAGCTTTCTATGAGCCAGTCACTGAACTCTGCAGCTTTCTATGAGCCAGTCACTGAACTCTGCAGCTTTCTTTGGGTCAGTCACTGAACTCTGCAGCTCTCCCAACCCAAACACTTAACTGTATAGTTCAGTTTAAACGTGTAAAGTGTGAATTGTATTTTTGTGTGCACTTTGTGTATATCAGCGCACCACTCATGATAATTGGCAGCAGTAAAATAAATCTCGCCATTGGAAATGGGAGTGAACATCTTAGAGATCTGGAACTCAGTCTTCACATCAGTATTTTCTTTAAGTTCCTCTGGCACAGTATATATCAGGTATACAGCTCCATAATATTCCTGTTTCTAGTTAGGGGGTACATGGAGTTAGTGTTTGGAGTTAGGGTTCTAACCATGTTAGGGGGTACACAGAGTTGGTTTTTGGGGTTCCAGCCATGTTAGGAGGTACACAGAGTTGGTGTTTGGGGTTCCAGCCATGTTAGGGAGTACACAGAGTTGGTGTTTGGGGTTCCAGTCATGTTAGGGGGTACACAGAGTTGGTGTTTGGGGTTCCAGCCATGTTAGGGGGTACACAGAGTTGGTGTTTGGGGTTCCAGCCATGTTAGGGGGTACACGGAGTTGGTGTTTGGGGTTCCAGCCATGTTAGGGGGTACACAGAGTTGGTGTTTGGGGTTCCAGCCATGTTAGGGGGTACACAGAGTTGGTGTTTATGTTTCCAGCCATGTTAGGGGGTACACAGAGTTGGTGTTTATGTTTCCAGCCATGTTAGGGGGTACACAGAGTTAGTGTTTAAATGTAGGGTTCTAGCCATGTTAGGGGGTACACAGAGCTTGTGTTTAGGGTTAGGGGTCTACCCATGTGAGGGGGTAAATGTAGTTGGTGTTTATGGTTAGGGTTCTAGCCATGTTAGGAGGTACACAGAGTTGGTGTTTATGGTTCTAGCCATGTTAAGGGGTACACAGAGTTGGTGTTTAGGGTTAGGGTTCTAGCTATGTTAAGGGGTATACAGAGTTGGTATTTGGGGTTCCAGCCATGTTAGGGGGTACACAGAGTTGGTGTTTAGGGTTCTTGCCATGCCAGGGGGTACACAGAGTTGGTGTTTAGGGTTAGGGTTCTAGCTATGTTAAGAGGTGCACAGAATTTTAATTGGGAGGTGCAGAGAATACAGATAGTAACCTCATTAATGATATGAAGAACACATCTGTAATTTGCCACCTGAAACATGATATGTAACACGCTGTGTACGCTGACAGCAACATGTAATATAACATGACAAAACATACCCAGTATAACAGTACACACAACATATGGATACACACAGGAATACCTAACACACAGAATTCACAATATAGCTTACTGAAACACACACATAAATACACAGTATATCTAAATATAACACAATACAACACAATATATCACACACAGAAATACACAGTATAACTAAATATAATACACACTACAACACAATATATAACACACTGAAATACACATTATAACTAAATATAATACACACTGAAACACACACACAAATACCCGATACAATATATCAAAATACACACAAAACACACAGAACTAAACACTATAACATTACAAAGTACACACAGAACACACAATACAACCGAAACATACAAACTCACAGAAAGAAAAAAGCCCTGATACACTGACACAGATGCACACAATGTAAAATGTCACTCTTACACTGGATGTAAAACACTGCACACACTTGGTACTGTAAGATGCTTTTTAAAGTCCTTTCTTTGCTCCTGTATTGCCCCCCCTTAGCAGCAGTGGCTGCGATGCCCTTTACTGGCTGTGTGACAGACAGTTTGATAACTCCCAGGGCTGCCGTATGGACGTCAAAGGGTTACAGGATCTGAGTTTTCTTAGTGAATGAGCCAGGTCTCTGTGTTTAGGACACAAACCCAGGCTTATCCTCGGCAGGGGATACAGAGACTCTACCAGAGCTCCCTCCTCCTCCTCCTGAAGTGGAGGGGGGCTGGGATAAACTCTCTGAAAGCACCATTCCCTCTGGAGGTGCAGGGATAGGGGCTGGGGTGGAGGTGGAGCCTCTCCAATGTCCTGTACACAAATCTGTAACTGTGATGAAGCATCCCACTTGGACCAGGAGCACCATGGCACATAGAGGAGCAGTCGTCGCCTCCCACTGTGCCTTGGTGATGCTTCCCTTGGACATGTTCCTGACGATGGGATTGATGATGATGATAGTGCTAGTAGAAAGCTTGGCGGAGACCCTGGACCCTTGAGTTTTTGGAGTTTTTGGAGGGCTATGCAGCAGGACCAAGAACACCATGGAGAAACTCTCAGTTGGCATCTCCGAACTCAGCTGGAGCTCGGTGGCTTTACCCTTGGATGTGATCGTTAGCAAATTCCGACTCCCGACTCTCGTGAAAGTTGGCAAAGGTAAGAAGCCAGTTAATGCACTTTACATGGCAAGACGCCAAGCTTTCTTTGCCGGGAAAGTTTTCATTCAAACCAATGACACTAGCCGTGCCTGTGAAGGGAGACATCTATGCCGTCTGTGCAGTATCGGACTAGACCTGCTCTAGATATAGTCTAGATGAAGCAAAGCATAATCTTCCTTATTCTGCGGCACAGGTTCCTAGCTGAGCCCATGAAGCTTACTCTCTAATTGGAGGTCCTGAATATCTGTGACCTGTCCAGGGCACTGAGAGATGAATGAGTTAATCCGAGATATAGAATTTTTTATTGATAAATGTAGTCTAGAGATGATAAACATTAATTACTGAAAGTAGGGCTTTTATACACAGATAACCAGCATCACTTTAACATCACAATGGACAGAGAGTACTTCTCTTATATTAGCCAGTACTGGATCCATTAATGACAGATAGACTTGTAATACTGAACAGTACTGGATCCATTAAAGATGGGTCGACTTGTTATAGTGGACGGTACTGGATCCTTTAATGATGGGTAGACTCATAATAGTGGACGGTACTGGATCCATTAATGACGGGTAGACTCGTAATACTAGACGGTACTGGATCCATTAATGACGGGTAGACTCATAATACTAGACGGTACTGGATCCATTAATGATGGGTAGACTCGTAATACTGGACGGTACTGGATCCATTAATGATGGGTAGACTGGTAATACTGGATGGTACCGGATCCATTAATGATGGGTAGACTTGTAATACTGGACGGTACTGGATCCATTAATGACGGGTAGACTCGTAATACTAGACGGTACTGGATCCATTAATGATGGGTAGACTCATAATAGTGGACAGTACTGGATCCATTAATGATGGGTAGACTCGTAATACTGGATGGTACTGGATCCATTAATGATGGGTAGACTTGTAAAACGTCTGCCGGTGTATCTCTATGCCGGGTTAGAGGGCCTAGAGCCGCACTGCTTAGCAGACATGGACCATTGCCCTTTATTCCTGTGATACTAAGATATGTCCTGTATTATGGACAAACATAAAAATATATAGGATACTCTACATATATGGCTAAATTCTGCAAAATTTATATTTTATGTTCGTCAATGAAATACCAGTTGGCAGCTTTTAACCCACTGTGTGCCTCATATATGTAGAGAACACTGCTGCCCTCCAGACCTGAAGGGGTTAATTGTAGATGAGTGCAGTGCATCCAAGCCCTCTGTAGAGGAACACACCTCTCAGCTGACCCCGGCTCAGGATTTCACCAATTAATAGGGAGACGGAGTCACTCAGCCAATAGCTCTAGCAATGAAGCTTCAGACCAGCTGTTTGGCACGGCAGCTTGCATGGACTGCAACTCCCTTAATGCAGAGCAGTGCGTTACAGCTAGGACTGGAATAAAGAGAATCGTAGTGCACACGAGGTGGGGGTCTTGGAAAAACTCAGGGTTATTCACTAGAGTGAGAATTCAAAGTGAAATTCTAATTTATGGCCAAAGTAGCCAAAATGCACAAATTCTCTCATTCACCTGTGCGTCCATATCGGCTACTCTGGACTAAAGTTAGAAATTCCCTTTAATCGTTAGTGACTAGTCCTGTGTCTGTGTTTGTAGTATTGTTTGATTCACCCAGACATGGTGCTCTGACAGAGGGTGTGTGGGCACCTAGTACCTACCCGATTCAAAGAGTCAGAGCTCTCTGTTTTAATAGAAACGTACATTTATTGACAGTGGTCGAAGCTCGTTATCCGGTTGAGGGCTCTTTGACGTAAATGCATGGCCTGCAGGCCCAGCACAGGCCGACTCAGGGCTGCGTTCGTTATTTGGTGTAATATTGATGGCAGCCAGAGAATTCAGCAGCGAGTACGTGGGGGGAGGGGCTGATGAAATCCAGGGGTAAGTAATAATAAAGTTCTAATCACTCTGAATGGGAAACCGACTAACAAAGCTTGTTTATGACTGACATTGATTCACTTAAAATATAGCAGAAATAGTGAAATGTATCCAAATAGTAACTTTACAAAGTAACATCATAAGTTTTATAGGAATGTACTTTATCAAAGCCAAAATGTAACTTCCCAAATACTGTAATTAATAACATTAAAAAGCATGTTATATTGTGCTTTATATACTACTCTAAAACACAGATAGCTCCTCCTCCTGCGCAAGCTTCCTGACGTCACTGAAGTTTTGCAGGCATTGACCTGTGTGTAGACAGAACAGTCCATTGTCTGGCACAGGCTCTTATTCGCATGGTGACGCACAAAATGGCCACCCTGCGCAGTGACGCGGCACCTTCCAATTGGCTGACTGGACATGCAGCTCATGAAACATCCAAATTTATTTTGCCCTAGAATAAATCAAGGAAAATATTGATTATTATATTGATTGTGGAAAAAAGTTGTAGTGGTTATTGATACATTTTAATGTACAAATAGTATTTAGCGATTGAGGTTTGTTCTTCAAAATCAATGAGGCATCAATTATGTAATTGCACTAAAAGTCATCCTGGGTTAAATGGACTCCTAAATAAACTTGGTACAATATTATTTTTAACATGAAGAGAAAATCAATATTGGTGTGTTTAAAAACCAAAACACTCATGTATTTATAAAAATATACATTCCTTATACTATTAATGTAATCTGACATACATGGGTACCCCCTCCCCCCAAATAAATCTGCCCCATGCACTTTACTTCCTTATTAGGTTACTAATTATTGTTTCTAATTAGAATGTAGAACTATTACAGTCTGAAATAGCCAGATTTTCTAAAACAGAAGAATGGCCAATATTTACTAGTCCTGTCCTGTTACTGAACCTGTCACCAGGGAGATAACTGTATCATCTCTTTATTTGTATTTGGATATAGTGAAAAAAACCAAAAACTCACAATTGCCCATAATTTGCTCAAAATGCCCAGTTTCGGAAAACATAGAATTCACCTACAGTTTGGTAAATAAACCCCTTGGTTAATAAACTGGAAAGGAAACTAACAGGCCTAATTTTAGATGAAATCTTGAATATTAATCTACATTCATCCACCAACGTCAGACATCCATAGCATCTCCCTTGTCATCCTATAAAAGAATCAATAATTTGGGATCTAGACAGTAATCCGGGGCTGGCGCCCTCTGCTGGTAGGGTATGAAGTGCAGACAGAAGCTGTTTGAACTCACTGGGCGATCACTCCATGGATTGGAGTGCGCACACTCACTCAATGCACTTTAGTAGCCCAATCTGACTATATATATATATAGACATCTAACTCTCCTAGACATACGGACTCTCGCCATTCAGTGCTGCCATTAAATGGCTGTGAATGATGGAAATTAGATTTTAGGAACAAATACAGGCTGGAAATCTTGTATTCAGTATATCTCCATGGTTACTATCGATGACTAAAAACGAGAATTAGAACCAATAAAACAAACGTGTTATTTCTGGTAATAGAGAAATAGCAGAATATTAGAAAGTATCGCTATAGGAACAGGATTCGCTTTACGATTTATAGGATAATAGTCAAGGGATTGAATCATTTCTGGGAATATGTGCATAAGGCTACACTTAAAAAGTAGTAGGTACACAGAATGACCTCCAAGCAGACACAGCAGAAAGGAATTTAAAGTGGAATTGTCACAGCAGAGGTTTTTGAATGATAGAACCTGCTATTAATTTATTTTTTATTTCTATTGCATAGCTGACCATTCTGACACCCCTAGAGCATGACGTGTAAATGAGTTAAATCCCCAGACATAGTGACGCATGGGGTAATTAGTGCAGGAACGACCTATGAAGTATGAGCTCACTCAGAGCCTCAGGTGGTAATTATTTCACATTCAGCATAAAAGGAGTGCGTTACAGACCTACCTCCACTGCACCACTGACCTCCCTAACAAGGTTGTTTGCTAAAGTAAGAATTGTTGGCCATTCAAATTTAATTTCAAATGTGTATTTTGCAAACACCCCCTAAAGTGATATCTACAATGATGGTCTAGTGGCTGCAGGGTACAGAGGAAGGTAGCGGGATCCCTCGCGGTCTCTGCCTTATTTGCTCTACGCATTCTCCAATGCATGCGGTGAGGTCAGAGGTCAGAGGAGGATCTTGCGAGATTGTGTGAGTCTCCATCCATCGATGTAAGATTCCATCAGCTGGGGATACTGCTGGGATTGGGCAAAAGTACATGGCGAAACCCCGCTTTTATTAAGGGAACACTATAACGTCAGGAACACAAACATGTATTCCTGACCCTATAGTGTTACAAACACCATCAAGCCCCCCTGACCCATCTTGCAACCCTTAATATAGTAAAATCTTACCTGTATTCAAGGCTGCAACTGCTGGCTCTGCTACTAATCTGCCTGCTTGGCTAACATCATCAGAGGTGATTCTCTCAGCCAATCACAATGCTTTCACATAGGATTGGCTGAGACTGTCAAGGGGTAGAGACAGCACAAGCCAAACACTGCCTTGGCCAATCAGCATCTCTTCATAGAGATACATTGAATGAATGCATCTCCATGAGGAAGGTTCAGTGTCTCCATGCAGAGGGTGGAAATACTGAATGTCAGTCACACTGTGCAGCACTGCCCCAGGAAGCACCTCTAGTAGCCATCTGAGGTGGGGCCAGTTGAAGTATCCCTAGGCTTTAATGTAAACACTGCATTTTCTCTGAAACCACCCCCCCCCCCCCGTGTTTACTGCAAAAAGCTTGAAGGGAATGATTCTACTCACCAGACTATAGTGTCCCTTTAACTTTAACATTAAACTTACCATAGGACTTATGATACCTTATGTCTTGTGGTTTCTTTGGAATGTGTTGGAATTTCACAGAATGTCCAACGCATTCGGGATAAATATTTCATAAATATTGTATCTTTAGTAAATACCGAGGAGAGGCCGATCCGCTTTAGGCTAAAGTAACTGAATTGGGGAGTTTATTTTCAGTTCAGCTATTTTGTCCTTAAATTTGAATTCACTAGAAAACAGTCAGTATTTACTCCATATTTTATCTCAGCGTTTCTCTTAGAACCTCAGTACATAGCTCTGACGTGCGCCTGTATGGGCAATGTGGTGTCTGGAGATCAATGCTTTTTATGTTTAATTTAAAGCTGCATTTCTACAATTTAGGACAAATATATTTTAGTGTAAATTGGTATATTTATTCCTGCCCCCTGCATGCAGAATTCATATGCTCTTGATTTCCCTTACAGGGTAGAGAGGAGACCATTACAGAACACAAACCTTCTGGGAAGCAGAGAGATAGGATTGGGTTTGTTTAAAACCGCCATTTCGGTTTTTATTTGGTTCGGGTGCAGGACGTCCCCTACTTTATGCCACTCAACTGTCCCCAAAAAGTTACCAAAATGCTGGAAACTCCGAGAAGAAGTAAAGCTGCAATTAATCAGATAAATGGACACTTTACTTGAGTTGGGCTGATTGAGTTGCCCTATCGATAACCAAGTTTTTTTTTAAATGTTTTTTTATCCTAAATCACATAAAAAGTGAACATTTTGATAACCAATGACTTAACCCTTGAATCTAAGGAATAATTGTAAGCCAGATATTCCACCCGCCGATCGATCTCTGATCTGGTCACATGATGTACCTACTTCCCTTCCTCCCTCTCTTCCTCCCTTCCTCCTTTCCAACCTCTCTTCCTCCCTTCCCCTTCCCCTTCCCTCTCTCCCTCGCTCCATTCCTTCTATCCTCTTTCCTTCCTTCCTCCCTCTCTCCCTCCCTTCCTTCTATCCTCTTTCCTTCTTCCTTCCCTCTCTCCCTCCCTCCATTCCTTCTATCCTCTTTCCTCCCTCCCTGGATTCACTTCCTGACATTTCACACTGTAGCGGACCCTGGGGAACCCGACTGGTTACCTCCGCTATTATCTTCCTTCAGCTGCTCAGGAACCACTTTAGAATATACAGAGACCCATTTCCCCCCAGTAACTAGACGACACACAGTTCTGGAGGTACAACACGATTTTATTACACCACACTCGGCTTTTATGCATAGCCCCATGCAAGGGGTCAATTTCACAAACACAGGGATATGGGTCATATCCCAAGATCCTCTACACCTGGGAGCCAAAGTACGGGAAAGGGGGGTTGCTGACCACTCGGACGAGGGATCTCCCGCCATGGTCGACAGGGGGTTCTTCAGCCTCTGTACCTGGGAGCCAAAGCGCAACAAAGAAATTGTCTCTTTGTCTCCCAGGCACAAAAAAACCTGCCAAATTAGCCAGTGCACCAAAAGTGTCCCCACCAACCTCAGACGTCCTCACAACGGCACATTCCCCGGTTCAGTTTCTGTTCGCGAGGTTCTGGTGCTGAAACCGGCAAGGGAAGTGTCTCCTTTCGGGATCCGAATGCTCCCCCTGGCTGGCATTTATCTATACGAAATGGGGGAGCACTCATTAATGACTTCCCTTGCGGTTTCACACTATGTTGCGAGTGCGAACGTTGCGAACGTCACTTCTCCAACTCCATCTGTCTTGACAAACCTTCGGCATTCCCGTTATGCTTACCAGGCCTGTAATGAATGGTAAAGTCATAGGGCTGTAGTTCCAGGCTCCACCGTAACAGCCTGGCATTGTCTCTAGCGACCTGGTTAAGCCACACCAACGAGTTGTGATCCCTGAGTAAGGTGAACTGCTGTCCGTAGAGGTAGGTCTGCAGCTTTTTGAGTGCCCACACCATCGCCAGACACTCCTTTTTGATTGCGGCATAGCTCACCTTCATGGGTAGTTGTTTCCTGCTGAGGTAGGCTACGGGATGTTCTTTGCCATCGTCCTCGAACTGGCTCAGCAATACTCCTAATCCAAACAAAGAAGCATCTATACAGACAACAAAACGTTTATGCGGATTAGGAGCAGCCAGGACAGAGGCATTGATCAGGGTGCTCTTAAGGGCTTGGAACACCTGCTCACACTCTGGGGTCCAGCTTACCTGTCTTGGCAAGTTTCTTCAGGTCAAGTTGGTGAGGGGCCTAGCTAGGGCACTGTAATTGGGGACAAATTTCCTATAACAGCCAGCAGTCCCTAGGAAGGCCGTCACCTGGGTCTTAGTGTGGGGTAGGGGCCAGTTGGCTTCTGCCTCAACCTTGGCTGGCTCAGGCTTCTGTTTCCCACACCTTACTCGTTGTCCCAGGTTCTGCACTTCTGCCATCCCTATGTGGAATTTACTGGGCTTTAAGGTTAATCCTGCCTCCCTAATCTGGTCTAGAACAGCTCTTACATGTACCAGATGCTCTTCCCAAGTCTTATACGGCTGTGTCGTACAGGTATGCACAGGCATAATCCTGAAGGCCCTCCAACAGCCGGTCCTTGAACTTTGGAAAGTTGCCATCCTTTGGTATTCTTCATCCCAAATGGCATTACCTTAAATTGGTACAAGCCAAATGGGGTGACGAATGCCAACTTGGGAACAGCATCTGCAGCAAGGGAATCTGCCAGTACCCCTTACACAAATCTATCGAGGTGAGGTACTGGCCTGAAGGCTGTGACGGACCGCCGCCCTGGCACTCTGACCGAGTAACTCCGCCAATCGCTGCTTCCTAGTGCTGATGAGTACCATAAGCACTGCTCTGGAGCACCATAACCACCGCAGACCCCACAAACCGCCGCAGCTTGGTTGGGATCTTGCCGTCCTCCTCCCACTCTGGACACAAGACCAGGATCCAGCTTCCAGTAGGTAGACCTCTCTTAATCCAGAGAGCAGGAACAGCTCTTACCAGAGCTTAGTGATTATACTCTGGGGAGTATAGTGATTATAGCAATCCCCAGAGTGTAGGTCTCCAACCCCCAAACATGAGCCAAGACTTCATGAAGGTGCAAGATGATCTGAGCTTTAATGGTTCAGGTTGGCTTTTATACAATTCTCCAGGCCAGAGGAACACCCCTGGACCTGATGGGGCACAGGAACACAAAGGACATAAACCAATCAGAACAAACATACAGTCTGTGACATGCCCATGTACAGCACACAATCCCTCCCCTCTGCTTGGGAGATAATTGAGTAAAGTCCTGTAAGTAACTCCATTATCTCCAGGCAGAAAATCCACATTTTCACAAAGTTCAGAAAGTACCCCAAAAATGTTACATCCCCGGATAGCCCTGATCTGGATGAACAACATATCCAAAAATCACCCAGATCAAGGCAGGGGTTCAAAAGTTTCATGGAAGTCTCTTTTTGACTGTCTGCAAGCATGGCTTCATGGCCAAAACAGTTCCAGGGAATTAGGGCCAGCGGTCGGTCTCTCTTTGTGGAGTACAAATGTACTTACATTACATGAATGGAGCCTTTTAAAGTGTATTGGGCAAGGTATATTGCAGGGCCCATAGTCACAGGGTAGGAGGCAAGCAAACAGGCCCCTCCAAAAACTTGTGGCAAACTCACAGAAAAGGGGGAGTTTTTCACAAAGGCCATCTGGTCTAAAAGCTCTTCTGTACAGGGCATGGGGTAAGCATCGAAGTCCGCCTTGTTAATGAGCCTCCGGTAGTCTACACAGAACCGGGTGGCTCCGTATCGTTTCGGGAATAGCACTAACGGAGAGGCCCAAAGACTCTTGGATGGCTCGATGACCCCCATTCGGAGCATCTCCTGCATCTCCTGTCTCATATTCTCCCAAACCGCCTCTGGTATTCTGTACAGGGTTTGCCGCAGAGGCTGTTGGTTGAGAGTCTCTACCCTGTGGGTGGTTAGTGGGGTAAACTCTGGCAGATTGGAGAATGTCTCCCTCTTTGCAGACTGCATCTGCAGTGCCTGTCTGCATTCCTCAGCAGTCAGTCGGTCCTCCAAGTGGACCTCATTTATGGACCCTGCCTGAGCCCCATCCTCCAGGAGGTCAGGCAGGGGAAGATTATCAAAATCTTCAGAGGCAGGAGAACATATAGTGGCTACCTCCTCTGTCCGCTCGTGGTAGGGCTTCAGCATGTTAACATGCAACATGCGTCTAACTTCTGTACTTAGCACGGACCAATAACTTAAGTAGTATCACACTTCCGTTCCACTACCCAGTATGGGCCCTGCCAGGCAGCCTGTGGCCTATCATGCTGGACGGGTTTCAGAACCAAAACCTTCTGTCCGATCTGAAATCTAAGGCTCCTGGTTCCCGGATCATACCAAGTGCGCTGAGCCAAGGTTTCCTCACACCAGGTGAGTGAGGTCCTCCAGCCAGTCCCTGAACTCCAGCACATATGGGATGATGGGGGTCCCTTCCTGATCCCATTCCCCTTCCACTGTTCTTGGACAAGGTCTAGGGGCCCGTTAACTCTCCACCCGAATCCTGCAGATTCCTGGGGCACCTCCCAGTATGCGAACAAGAGATGCGACAGGAATCTTTCCCAATCCACTGTCGCTGCAAAGGTATGGAGCATATGCTTCAACATTACATTGAAGTGGTCACACATTCCGTTGGTCTGGGGATGGTATGGGGAGCTCTAGATTGGTTTAATGCCACATAACCTCCACAGTTGGTAGGTCATCTCAGCAGCAAACTGGGTGCCCTGATCTGAGATGTTCTCGAGGAAGCCCCATCTGAGAGAACACTCGCATCAGGGCTTCGACTACAGTCTCTGCCTGAATATTATTCAGGACAACTGTCTCGGGGTACTGAGTAGTGTAGTCCACAATGGTCAGAATATATTTCTTCCCAGAGGACCTATAATGTTGATAGCTACACTGCCGAAGGGGTCTTCAATAATGGGTAGGGGCTGGAGCTTGGCCTTATGCAGGTCACCCCGCTTTCCCACTCTCTGGCAGACGTCACAAGACTGGCAATACTGCCTCAGGTCCTTAGAGATGCCCGGTCAGAAAAGTTTTGGGTGAGTCGATGCTTAGTACGACTCACTCCCAAATGCCCTGCCAGGAAAATATTGTTAGCTATCTTCAATAGCTCATGCTGCTGGGTGGTAGTAGGAGCTGTCCCTTTGTCTCCCAGGAACAGTAAAGCCTGCCAAAAAAAGCCTGCCCGAAAAGTGTCCCCACCAATCTCAGGTGTCCTCACAACGGCACATTCCCCTGTATAGTCTCCGTTCACAGGGTTCCGGTGCTGAAACCTGCAAGGGAAGTGTCTCATTTCGTGATCGGAATGTTTCCACTGGCTGGCGTTTGTATATGAAATGGCAGCCACCCAGGGGAGAACTCATTAATTGCGTCCCTTGCGGTTTCACACTATGTTGCCAGTGCGAACGTTGCGGTTTCACAGTGCAAACTTTCTGATTAATTGGTGGGAATGTTCTAATGGGTCACTGGGTGGTCCCCATTTGGGAGGCGAAGGGGTTTTATTCGTATGAACGCTCCCAAACGGGGAAACCGAGTATAAGGCACGAAAGTCAGGATAAACACATAAAACCAAGGGGAAAAGGCATGATTAGGCAGTGGTTCTGGCACACACACGTTAATAAATAGCCGGCTGGCTGACAGCGTCACTTCCTGACATTTCACACAGCGAATAGCCGTCTCCGACCTGAGTTGTACAGACATATTTCATGGCTTCAGGTGACCATCTGGTCAAACTAAAGGAAACCAGTCTTTGTGGAAGGGCATGCCTGAGCTTTATAGGAGTGGTTGACCAACACGGGCGCTACCGAGAGGCTCTATGACAGGAGATGACAGGAGATAAATGTAGAGCCCTGGGAATGTGAAAAGCAGGGGCTCACATGGCTCCAGACAATGGCAGAAGCTGGTGCTGATTTAGTGCACACGGTTATAAATTAGTGCATTTCAGGGCTTCAGGGCTTCCCTTACCCCTTGGCACCCAGTGTGTGTGTCTAAGAGCCTCCTCTCATTAACATGCAGGGCGCAGGGCGCAGATGGCAAAGCAAGCATTCTTTACACACACAGCCCTCCTGTTCCCATCCGCCCCCCTCCTCCAAATACTCAGCAAAATGGGGGGTGGAAATCCAATTAACCTATTCATTGTCACTATACTGCCTGCCTGATGGGGTTAAATGAAGACACCGGGGCTCATTCGCTAAATGGGGGATTGTGGCGAATTGACAAGGGATTTGCAAATGTTAGAGGAAATTAAAACAGGAAAAAGCATCTGAGCTGGAGATAAATCAAATTCTTATATTTGTGGCATTATATCCATGTTTCCCCAGTGAACGAATAAGCCCCACAAACCCCATTAACTAGTTATAGCTTTTAACACAGTCTCATTACAGCGTCTGTTAATTGCGTCTCTTGCTTTGCGCTAGCTAATAATCTATTAATGGAGGACAGTCAATGTCTACCACTCCCATTACCTTAATCCAGCAATAAACTACAGATTAACAGGGCGCCGACAGAGGAGCAATGTGAGCTGATTTTCTGCAATCAATATAGAACAATTTAGAAATCTAGTTATAAGGTGTCAATAAATCCCAATAGATCGGATGATTAAAATCCCTCTGTATGTTTCAATATATTTAGCGCTGCTTAGTATATGTTTTAATTCCATGTTCACTTACAATACCCTACAAGTTTCTACTGACGTTTCACCTCATTTGGTTGGTGACTGATCTCACGGAGGACTCTGGGTGGTAGAGGTCCTGTCACCCTAGAGGAATATAGTGGTATTATTTAGATCGGTCACAGTGTTTCAGAGATGTGCGGAGCTGTGATAGCACATCGGGGGAGGGATGTTTATCTTATCTCCACCCACGCGGATTTGTTACACCCACTATGGCTTTTCTTGCTAGCTCCACACATTTAACTGTTGGCAACAGTCGTGTCCCGGCTACTGCTGATTGGTCATTTACAGTTGTGTGTGGTGGTCATGTAGTGCCAAGGAAGGTTGAATCACGAGAGTGAATATAAGGGACTGACTATGTTGGAAGGGTAAATCTGAAATTCACTTTGAATTCTCACTTTAGTGAATAAGGAGTGAACATTCGGTATTGTGTGAATCTGTGTCATTATTTTTCATTGTATAAAGATTTATATTATTATTTAGTGTTAGCTGTTCATATGCCGCACCTTCCATTAAGTTGATATTCTAACGGCAACGCTGAATACTCACAGCTAGCTTTTCGCAGCGCTGAATACTCACAGCTAGTTTTACGCAGCGCTGAATACTCACAGCTAGTTTTACGCATCGCTGAATACTCACAGCTAGTTTTACGCATCGCTGAATACTCACAGCTAGTTTTACGCATCGCTGAATACTCACAGCTAGCTTTACGCAGCGCTGGATACTCACAGCTATCTTTACGCAGCGCTTAATACTCACAGCTATCTTTACGCAGCGCTTAATACTCACAGCTATCTTTACGCATCGCTGAATACTCACAGCTAGCTTTACACACTAGTTAACATGTTTATTTTATGGCAACACTGGCAATTGTTTGAAATTTAATTCCCCAGCAAACACTCTCATATTGGTGAAAATTAATAGAGACAAATCCAGATTTTCTTAAATAATCCTCTCTGCGCATTTACATTTTACAAGGATTTAGAGAACTATCCACACTCTAACGAGTGCAATGAGTAATTCTAAGGGCATCTCTTAAAGAATGTGTCTATGCTGAATCAGAAGATATTAGATCTGCTAGAAGAGTCCAGTTCAATCCAGGACAATCCAATAAGACAGCGAGTGTATTCCACTGTCAGTCTCATGTCTGGGCTGCACAGGACACTCAGTAATGAATGGAGGGATGCGTTTAGTGGTTTAGAGCGCACAGTCCGTCCTCTCATCGTGCTGCTGCAGCGGGTTACAGGGCAGATAAAGTGCTTAATGGGTTCATTTCTGGGAACGCAAGGTCCAGCTTCGGGACTGGGAGATGCACTTACTGAAACCTTAATGAACCATTCCCCCTTCACACAGCGCAGATTCCTACAAACTATGGATGAGACTCTGTGTCTGAAAGGTTTAATGCTGGACAGACAGTGATCATATCCTCTGGCAATCCCACAATGGATTGTGTAATGGTGGTGGACCTGGGTGAGAATCATGGGGAAAGACGAGTCTCGTCCCCTCGACCACAGACAGAATGATAAACCCAGCAGCTCTCTATAGACCGAATGATAAACCCAGCAGCTCTCTATAGACAGAATGATAAACCTAGCAGCTCTCTATAGGCAGAATGATAAACCCAGCAGCTCTCCATAGACAGAATGATAAACCCAGCAGCTCTCCATAAACAGAATGATAAACCCAGCAGCTCTCCATAGACAGAATGATAAACCTAGCAGCTCTTTATAGGCAGAATGATAAACCCAACAGCTCCCCATAGACAGAGTGATAAACCCTGCAGCTCTCTATAGACAGAATGATAAACCCAGCAGCTCTCTATAGACAGATTGATAAACCCAGCAGCTCTCCATAGACAGAATGATTAAACCTGCAGCTCTCCATAGACATAATGATAAACCCAGCAGCTCTCCATAGACAGAATGATTAAACCTGCAGCTCTCTATAGACAGAATGATAAACCCAGCAGCCCTCCATAGACAGAATGATTAAACCTGCAGCTCTCTATAGACAGAATGATAAACCCTGCAGCTCTCCATAGACAGAATGATAAACCCCAAAGTTCTCCACAGACAGAATGATAAACCCAGAAGCTCTCCATAGACAGAATGATAAACCCAGCAGCTCTCTATAGACAGAATGATAAACCCAGCAACTTTCCTCAGACAGAATGATAAACCCAGCAGCTCTCTATAGACAGAATGATAAACCCAGCAACTTTCCTCAGACAGAATGATAAACCCAGCAGCTCCCCATAGACAGAATGATAAACCCAGCAGCTCTCAATAGACAGAATGATAAACCCAGCAGCTCTCTATAGACAGAATGATTAAACCTGCAGCTCTCTATAGACAGAATGATAAACCCAGCAGCTCTCTATAGACAGAATGATAAACCCAGCAGCTCTCCATAGACAGAATGATAAACCCTGCAGCTCTCCATAGACAGAATGATAAACCCAGCAGCTCTCTATAGACAGAATGATAAACCCAGCAGCTCCCCATAGACAGAATGATAAACCCAGCAGCTTTCCATAGACAGAATTAAAAAACGAGCATCTCTCCATAGACAGAATGATAAACCCAGCAGCTCTCTATAGGCAGAATGATAAACCCAGCAGCTCTCCATAGACAGAATTAAAAAACGAGCATCTCTCCATAGACAGAATGATAAACCCAGCAGCTCTCTATAGGCAGAATGATAAACCCAGCAGCTTTCCATAGACAGAATTAAAAAACGAGCATCTCTCCATAGACCGAATGATAAACCCAGCAGCTCTCTATAGGCAGAATGATAAACCCAGCAGCTCTCCATAGACAGAATGATAAACCCAGCAGCTCTCCATAGACAGAATGATTAAACCTGCAGCTCTCCATAGACAGAATGATAAACCCAAAAGTTCTCCACAGACAGAATGATAAACCCAGAAGCTCTCCATAGACAGAATGATAAACCCAGTAGCTCTCCATAGACAGAATGATAAACCCAGCAACTCTCCATAGATAGAATGATAAACCCCACAGCTCTCCATAGACAGAATGATAAACCCAGCAGCTCTCCATAGACAGAATGATAAACCCCACAGCTCTCCATAGACAGAATTGTAGCGGAACGCCAATATAAAATCCACGAATTCCGCTGGTCCAGAACGAATCAAGCGCTGAAAACACCAAGGCAATATCCCCAACCTCCCAATAACCGGACGAGACACAGTTTTGGGAGTCAACTGACAATCCTTTATTCAGCACGACAATTTATATAAGTCCCCATGCAAGGGGTCTCCTGAGTCCCTTCCCAGGGGCATTCCCAGAGGGGACTACATGGGGGACTTACAGTATAACATATTTCTCCCATCAGGCACTGCTGCACGAGAGGGATCATCCTCCCAGAATGCACCGTTAAGGGGATTATCCCCTCGTGCAGCAGAACCGGCAATTCATATAAAAATACATAACTTTTAAAATACACGGTGGATTTACACGAATGGACGTTCGGTAGATAGCTGGGGTCTGGGCGCATCATTCGTGAGATTGCTGCTCAGATCCCAGCCAAATTAACCGAACGCCGCACAGAAAACACATTTCTTGCAAAACCCACAAAAGGAACCGATTGCTTTGGGTGAACTTGGTCCTGAAACTCCCGAACGTCTGGGAGGCTCAGCGGTGTTCGTGCCGTCGAATAACTATTGGTAGTAGTATGCGTTCGACGACACGAACCCGCTGACGAACAAGGGATCCAAGATGGCCGACCGCCGCATGGTCGGTAGTCGAACGACGGCCACCCAGGAGAGCCTCTAATAACCGATTGCAACAATGTTGCAATCGATTAACTAGCGCCACACGCCTCTAAGTGTGTGGGCTATTAGGGGGTATCGCGTTCGGTTCACAAACGGCTTTCTAAAGTGCCGTTCGTGAAACGAAAGAAAATCCCCATACAAAACCGCCAATTGCATTCGGCGGAAACAGTATTACAGGCAACACGGAAAATACCTTAACATCTACATATGTGTACAGCGCATATCTCGCCCGACCTAGTGGCAACCCTTAAAGGCACAGTCTCTGGTTATTGTCCCAGTGGCTAGGTTTGCCACAATGCTCCCCCAGAACCAAGCCGGCATACACAGCCTGATCCCAACGGATCGGCTTGGGGATGTCCGGGGGAGTGCTCACAGATCATTTCTCAAGGTCTGTTTGTCTGGACAACCCGTCGGCATTACCGTTTTGTTTCCCTGGGCGGTAGTGTATTGTAAAGTCAAAGGGCTGCAGCGCCAAACTCCAGCGCAGCAGCCTGGCATTGTCTCCGCCACACGGTTTAGCCACACCAACGGGTTGTGATCTGTGAGCAAAGAAAAGGGTTGCCCATAGAGATACGGCTGTAACTTTTTCAGGGCCCACACCACGGCCAGGCATTCCTTCTCTATGGCGGCGTAGCTCACTTCTCGGGGTAGCAGCTTCCGACTCAAGTAGGCTACGGGGTGTTCTCCGCCATCGGCTCCGACCTGGCTCAGTACTGCTCCCAATCCAAACATTGAGGCGTCTGTGTGAACAAGAAAACGTTTAGTTGGATCAGGAGCAGCCAGTACAGGGGCATTGGTCAGAGCCGTCTTCAGCTGGTTGAATGCCTGTTCACACTCTGGGGCCCAGACGACCTGCCGGGGCAGGTTTTTCTTCGTCAAATCAGTCAGGGGTTTGGCCAGGGCACTGTAGTTGGGTACAAATTTTCTGTAATACCCTGCGGTACCTAGGAAAGCCAGGACTTGGGTTTTGGTCCTAGGGGTAGGCCACTGGGCTACAGCTTCAATCTTTGCTGGCTCAGGCTTCTGCTGCCCGCTACCAACCCGGTGTCCTAAGTACTGGACCTCTGCCATCCCTATGTGGCATTTGCTGGGTTTCAAGGTAAGCCCTGCCTCTCGAATCCGGTCTATTACTGCCCCTATGTGTTGTAGGTGTTCTGCCCAGGTCTGACTGTAGATGGCAATATCGTCCAGATATGCACACGCATAGTCCTGGAACCCGTCCAGTAGCCGATCCACCATCCGCTGGAATGTCGCGGGGGCGTTCTTCATCCCGAATGGCATGACTCGAAATTGGTACAAGCCAAACGGGGTGACAAACGCCGACTTAGGAATGGCGTCCTCGGCTAGTGGAATTTGCCAGTATCCCTTACACAAATCTATGGTAGTGAGATACTGACCCCTGGCCATCCTATCAAGCAGTTCGTCTATCCGAGGCATCGGGTAGGCGTCCGACACAGTTTTGTCGTTCAACCTCCGGTAGTCCACACAGAACCGGGTGGTACCATCTTTCTTGGGAACCAGGACTACCGGCGATGCCCAGGGGCTATCTGAGTGTTCAATAACCCCCAACTGCAACATCTCTTCGATTTCCTTCCTCATATGTTCCCGCACGGATTCAGGAATCCGATATGGAGTCTGTCGCATGGGAAGCTGTCCCGGGGTTTCTACTCGGTGGGTGGCTAGTGGAGTGTACCCAGGTAGATTAGAAAAGGTAGCGCCCTTTGCTGCTATCAGTTCTCGTACCTGAATACGCTCTTGAGGACTTAGCCGCTCCCCCAGTTGAACCCCCTGGGAGGGTTCCTTCTGCTCCTCCTGCTCTAACAGATCGGGAAGGGGCAGGTTCTCCTGATCTTCGGAGGCGGGCGTGCAAATAGCTGCCACGTCCTCCGTCCGCTCGTGGTAGGGTTTGAGCATGTTCACATGGAGCATGCGTCTCTTCCCTACTCCGGAGCATGGGCCGATCACATAGGTGGTATCGCATCTCTGCTCTACCACCTGGTATGGGCCCTGCCAGACGGCCTGTAGTTTATCGGTGCGGACTGGTTTAAGGATTAGCACCTTCTGCCCCACTTGAAAACTACGGTCTCTGGCCCCTCTGTCATACCAACGACGCTGTCGTTGTTGGGCGGCCTGGAGGTTGGTGCGCACCGCCTGGGTCAATTCCTCCAGGCGATCCCGGAACGCCAGCACGTAGGGTACAATAGGGGTCCCATCTGCACTACTCTCTCCCTCCCAATGCTCTCTAATGAGATCCAACGGCCCCCGGACCCTTCTCCCAAACAATAGTTCAAAGGGGGAAAAACCCGTAGACTCTTGGGGCACCTCTCTGTATGCAAACAACAGATGGGGAAGGAATCGTTCCCAGTCCTTATGGGTCTCTCCGAATGTTCGAAGCATCTGTTTTAGGGTACCGTTGAATCTCTCACATAATCCATTGGATTGCGGGTGGTACGCGGAGTTAATGATCGGCTTTATGCCACATATCCTCCATAACTGCTGAGTAACCTCAGCCGTGAATTGGGTCCCCCTATCTGAGACCATTTCCTGTGGGAACCCTACTCGGGAGAAGATTTTCATCAAGGCTTCGGCTACGGTCTCCGCGTGGATATTAGTTAGGGCAATCGCCTCGGGGTACCGGGTGGCGTAGTCCACCACGGTCAGGATATACCGTTTCCCAGAGGGGCTGGGCTTTGGTAGTGGTCCTACTATATCTACTGCTACCCGGCTGAACGGTTCCTCAATTATGGGGAGGGGACATAGTTTTGCCTTATGGCGATCCCCCCTTTTGCCTACCCTCTGGCACACATCACAGGAGGTACAATATTGCCTTACGTCTTTGGAAATCCCGGGCCAAAAGAATGCGTGCGTTAAGCGATATCGGGTCCGGGTCATCCCTAGATGGCCGGACAGAGGGATGTCATGGGCGATTCTTAGTAACTCCTGCCTATATTTCTGGGGTACTACTAGTTGCTTGGTTTGGAGCGTCACAGAGCTGCCTATGGCCCGTTCCGCCACCCGGTACAGTAACTTCTTTTCCCATACGTACCGTTCTCCCTCCCGCCCCACCTGGTCCGTGTCTACCCTATCTCGGTACACCTGCAGTGTGGGGTCTGTCTGAACCTCAGCTTCAAATGTGGTCGGGGTGTCCCAAGTCATGTCGGTCAAGGGGGGGTCATGGTGTCTTACCTGAGCCTCAGAGTGTGCGGGGGATGCCGTGGTGCGAGCCTGTTGCCGGGTGGTTACCGGATGCGCCTCTTGGGAAGGGGCCTGGGGAAGAAACGCAGAAGTCATCGGGCCCAAGTCATTCCCCAAAACAACATCGGCCGGTAGTTTCTTCATTATGGCCACCTCTACAACCCCCTCCCCAGCACCCCAGTTCAAATGCACTTTGGCCGTGGGTAACCGGTACATAGCTCCCCCTGCTACCCGGACTGCCACTGATCCGCCAGTGTGGGCCGTATCTGGAATTAAATGAGGGGCCACTAAGGTCAAGGTGGCTCCCGAGTCCCGCAGCCCCTGCACTTCTTTCCCTCCCACAAATACAACTTGGCGATGATGCTGCCGGTTGTCCGTGGCTTGCACCGACATCACCTCGTACAGAACCCCCAATGGTTCTTCGGTTGATAGACTTGTCAGCTCCGAGTGGTCCGGTTCGGTGTGGTAGAAATGGGCCACTGCCCTTGGCGCGGAGTTTTGCCGTACTTGGTTCCACGCCTGCCTGCTCCGATTCTGGGTGCACTCCCGGGACATATGCCCCCACTGCCGGCAGGTATGGCATTGTATGTTGGCCCTGCCATTGTAGCGTGATGGCGGTGGGGGGTTTCCTGATGGTGGCCGGAATGGAGTAGCGTTGGCGGGTGTGGAGATGGTTGGGTGGTGTGGTACAGCTGGTCTCAGGGGAGCCCTGTTGGGAAGCCCATGATGCCTTCGGGCGTCAAAATGCTGATCCGCCAACCGGGCGGCTTCGGTTAGGGTGAGGGGTTTCCTGTCCCTTACCCATTCTTGTGCCTCAGGTGACAGTCCGTTAAAAAATTGTTCCAGCAAGATGAGCTGGCGCAGTTCCTCCATTGTGGTAGCTTGGCTCGCCTGAATCCATCCTTGCGACGCTTGGTCGAGCTTATGTGCCCACTCAGCGTGGGAATCTTTCTCGGGCTTCCTCAATCCTCGAAATTTACGCCGGTATGCCTCCGGGGTTATGGCATACCTCTCCAGAATTGCCCTCTTAACTTTAAAATAGTCCTTGCTATCTTCTCTGGGCACAGCGCGATACGCCTCGGCTGCTCGTCCTGCCAACTTGCCTGCCAGTAGGGGTACCCACATAGCCTGTTCTAGATCATGTAGGTCGCACAACCGCTCAAAATCCTGCAGGTATCCGTCAATCTCGTCTTTCTCCTCGCAGAATGCTTTAAATGCCTGGTAAGGTATTTTCTGCTTCACTGGAGCGCAGAATGAATTGGCGATGGATTCTGCCCTGGATGGTGACCTCTGGTGTTGCTGTGCCATAATATAATCCTGGACGTCCGCCATCAGTATAGTTAAGATGTCCAGGGTTACTGGCTGTGGTACAAATTCCAGCCGGGTTCTCAGTTCCCTCTGGTACGGTGTTTCCTCTCTGGCAGGTGGGGGTGGACTGCTGTGTGCTTGGTCGCCCTCCATTAGCTCTGCAATCAGGACTGCTTTCGATTTATTGCTAGCGCTTTTCCCTCTAGCCTCCAGCAGCTCCTTTAGCGTCTGTCTCTTTAACGCCGTGTAATCAGTCCCCATTCACTGATCGCTTTCGTCTGCTTGTTTCATACGAATTGCCTTTCCGTTCGGTAATTCCTTTCATTCGAATGCGCTGTATTCGGCTGTAGAGTTGGATCCCGTCGCTTGCCACCAATTGTAGCGGAACGCCAATATAAAATCCACGAATTCCGCTGGTCCAGAACGAATCCACAGTCAAGCGCTGAAAACACCAAGGCAATATCCCCAACCTCCCAATAACCGGACGAGACACAGTTTTGGGAGTCAACTGACAATCCTTTATTCAGCACGACAATTTATACAAGTCCCCATGCAAGGGGTCTCCTGAGTCCCTTCCCAGGGGCATTCCCAGAGGGGACTACATGGGGGACTTACAGTATAACATATTTCTCCCATCAGGCACTGCTGCACGAGAGGGATCATCCTCCCAGAATGCACCGTTAAGGGGATTATCCCCTCGTGCAGCAGAACCGGCAATTCATATAAAAATACATAACTTTTAAAATACACGGTGGATTTACACGAATGGACGTTCGGTAGATAGCTGGGGTCTGGGCGCATCATTCGTGAGATTGCCGCTCAGATCCCAGCCAAATTAACCGAACGCCGCACAGAAAACACATTTCTTACAAAACCCACAAAAGGAACCGATTGCTTTGGGTGAACTTGGTCCTGAAACTCCCGAACGTCTGGGAGGCTCAGCGGTGTTCGTGCCGTCGAATAACTATTGGTAGTAGTATGCGTTCGACGACACGAACCCGCTGACGAACAAGGGATCCAAGATGGCCGACCGCCGCATGGTCGGTAGTCGAACGACGGCCACCCAGGAGAGCCTCTAATAACCGATTGCAACAATGTTGCAATCGGTTAACTAGCGCCACACGCCTCTAAGTGTGTGGGCTATTAGGGGGTATCGCGTTCGGTTCACGAACGGCTTTCTAAAGTGCCGTTCGTGAAACGAAAGAAAATCCCCATACAAAACCGCCAATTGCATTCGGCGGAAACAGTATTACAGGCAACACGGAAAATACCTTAACATCTACATATGTGTACAGCGCATATCTCGCCCGACCTAGTGGCAACCCTTAAAGGCACAGTCTCTGGTTATTGTCCCAGTGGCTAGGTTTGCCACAAGAATGATAAACCCAGCAGCTCCCCAGAGACAGAATGATAAACCCAGCAGCTCTCCATAGACAGAATGATAAACCCAGCAGCTCCCCATAGACAGAATGATAAACCCAGCAGCTCCCCATAGTCAGAATGATAAACCCAGCAGCACTCCATAGACAGAATGATAAACCCAGCAGCTCTCCATAGACAGAATGATAAACCCAGCAACTCTCCATAGATAGAATGATAAACCCCACAGCTCTCCATAGACAGAATGATAAACCCAGCAGCTCCCCATAGACAGAATGATAAACCCAGCAGCTCTCCATAGACAGAATGATAAACCCAGCAGCTCTCCATAGACAGAATGATAAACTCAGCAGCTCTCCATAGACAGATTGATAAACCCCGCAGCTCTCCCTAGACAGAATAATAAACCCCTGGTTACTGTAGCAAAGCTCCGTGCGGCCCGCAGACCGCGAGATTTAGGCAGTGATCTGAACGGAACGGAAGTGAAGGGAGCTGACCGGAGCTGCTACAAAGGTAAGTAACCTGCCAGCCACCACGCCTCCCCCCCATGCCACTGGACTACCATGGAATGAGATAGCCCCCTCCCTGGCTGGGTAACAAGCAGGGAGGGGGGACATAAAAATGAAACAATTAAATAATTAAATAATATAAAAAAAATTAAAATAATTATATTAAAATAAAATAAAAATATTAAATTAAAAAAATATTAAAAATAATACGAATGCCCTCCCTCCACCCAGTTTACACACACACTACACAAACACAAAGTGTGTGTGTATATAATGCAGAGTGTGTGTATATAATGCAGTGTGTTTGTGTGTAGTGTGTGTATATAATGAATGCAGAATGTGTGTTTGCATGAATGCAGTGTGTGTGTGTATATAATGCATTTTGTGTGTGTATATAATGCAGTGTGTGTTTGTATGAATGCAGTGTGTGTGTATATAATGCAGTGTGTGTGTATATATAATGCACTGTGTGTTTGTATGAATGCAGTGTGTATATAATGCACACACTCTGGATTATATACGCACACACTCTGCATTATATACGCACACAATCTGCATATGTGTGTGGTTCTATAAGCTGCCGTGGCTATTCTCAGGTACAGTATGTGTGTGGTTCTATAAGCTGCCGTGGCTATTCCCAGGTACAGTATGTGTGTGGTTCTATAAGCTGCCGTGGCTATTCTCAGGTACAGTATGTGTGTGGTTCTATAAGCTCAGCCGTGGCTATTCTCAGGTACAGTATGTGTGTGGTTCTATAAGCTGCCGTGGCTATTCTCAGGTACAGTATGTGTGTGGTTCTATAAGCTGCCGTGGCTATTCTCAGGTACAGTATGTGTGTGGTTCTATAAGCTGCCGTGGTTAGTCTCAGGTACAGTATGTGTGTGGTTCTATAAGCTGCCGTGGTTATCTCAGGTACAGTATGTGTGTGGTTCTATAAGCTGCCGTGGCTATTCTCAGGTACAGTATGTGTGTGGTTCTATAAGCTGCCGTGGCTATTCTCAGGTACAGTATGTGTGTGGTTCTATAAGCTGCCGTGGCTATTCTCAGGTACAGTATGTGTGTGGTTCTGTAAGCTGCCGTGGCTATTCTCAGGTACAGTATGTGTGTGGTTCTATAAGCTGCCGTGGCTATTCTCAGGTACAGTATGTGTGTGGTTCTGTAAGCTGCCGTGGCTATTCTCAGGTACAGTATGTGTGTGGTTCTATAAGCTGCCGTGGCTATTCTCAGGTACAGTATGTGTGTGGTTCTATAAGCTGCCGTGGCTATTCTCAGGTACAGTATGTGTGTGGTTCTATAAGCTGCCGTGGTTAGTCTCAGGTACAGTATGTGTGTGGTTCTATAAGCTGCCGTGGCTATTCTCAGGTACAGTATGTGTGTGGTTCTATAGGCTGCCGTGGCTATTCTCGTATGTGTGTGGTTCTATAAGCTGCGTGGTTCTCAGGTTCAGTATGTGTGTGGTTCTATAAGCTGCGTGGCTATTCTCAGGTACAGTATGTGTGTGGTTCTATAAGTATGTGTGTGGTTCTATAAGCTGCGTGGCTATTCTCGGTACAGTATGTGTGTGGTTCTATAAGCTGCCGTGGCTATTCTCAGGTACAGTATGTGTGTGGTTCTATAAGCTGCCGTGGCTATTCTCAGGTGAAGTATGTGTGTGGTTCTATAAGCTGCCGTGGCTATTCTCAGGTACAGTATGTGTGTGGTTCTATAAGCTGCCGTGGCTATCCTCAGGTACAGTATGTGTGTGGTTCTATAAGCTGCCGTGGCTATTCTCAGGTACAGTATGTGTGTGGTTCTATAAGCTGCCGTGGCTATTCTCAGGTACAGTATGTGTGTGGTTCTATAAGCTGCCGTGGCTATTCTCAGGTACAGTATGTGTGTGATTCTATAAGCTGCCGTGGCTATTCTCAGGTACAGTATGTGTGTGATTCTATAAGCTGCCGTGACTATTCTCAGGTACAGTATGTGTGTGGTTCTGTAAGCTGCCGTGGCTATTCTCAGGTACAGTATGTGTGTGGTTCTATAAGCTGCCGTGGCTATTCTCAGGTACAGTATGTGTGTGGTTCTATAAGCTGCCGTGGCTATTCTCAGGTACAGTATGTGTGTGGTTCTATAAGCTGCCGTGGCTATTCTCAGGTACAGTATGTGTGTGGTTCTATAAGCTGCCGTGGTTAGTCTCAGGTACAGTATGTGTGTGGTTCTATAAGCTGCCGTGGCTATTCTCAGGTACAGTATGTGTGTGGTTCTATAAGCTGCCGTGGCTATTCTCAGGTACAGTATGTGTGTGGTTCTATAAGCTGCCGTGGCTATTCTCAGGTACAGTATGTGTGTGGTTCTATAAGCTGCCGTGGCTATTCTCAGGTACAGTATGTGTGTGGTTCTATAAGCTGCCGTGGCTATTCTCAGGTACAGTATGTGTGTGGTTCTATAAGCTGCCGTGGCTATTCTCAGGTACAGTATGTGTGTGGTTCTATAAGCTGCCGTGGCTATTCTCAGGTACAGTATGTGTGTGGTTCTATAAGCTGCCGTGGCTATTCTCAGGTACAGTATGTGTGTGGTTCTATAAGCTGCCGTGGCTATTCTCAGGTACAGTATGTGTGTGGTTCTATAAGCTGCCGTGGCTATTCCCAGGTACAGTATGTGTGTGGTTCTATAAGCTGGCTGTTTTTCTGTATGGCTGGGGTTGTGCTAGTGACTTTATTAATGTGATCCTACCCGCATGGACCAGCCTGCTGGACGTGCAATACCTTCTAGGGGCAAGGTATTCTGATATTCTAAAACATCCAGCTGTTGGTATTTACTACAATAATGTTTTTTTACCTTTATTTTTTTGTTCTTATATTTAGTACAGTTGAGGTGTTTTATCTTCAGATAATAGATAATAATGGGACTTTTCTACCTAGCGTGCACCACTGCCTACACAATGATTTTGTGTGACTGCAATTGTGCCATTTAATAGGACACACGGAGCTGTGGGTGGGTGAGCATGAGTGGCTCCCACGAGTTTGCCAAATATGAGCCTTTATTAAATACAATTTAGCTTAAGAAAAACAAGCTTTTATGTGCAAGTCAGACACTTTAATAATGTTCTTCGTTTTTCCGCTGTGTGGTAAGAAGGGAGATGGGTCTCAGCAGAATGTCTTTTAATAAATCCCGGGGAATGAATCAGAGGAGAGGTGAGGCCTTTATTGCGTGCCTCTACGCACGCAGCATTTCCCCACATGTGCCCTTCGTGGCTGCCAGGCAATGATAGATATAGTTTTTACTTTGCGGCTGATTACATTAAAAATAAAAAGTTACTCTGAGCACCATAATCACTTCAGGGATTTGCAGTGGTTATGGTGCTTGGAGTCTGAACCTGCAGGGTTTCAGTATGAAACACTGCGCATACAGAGAAAATGCATGTTACTGTAACTCCACCTCTAGCGTCAACGTTAGCTTGGAACAAGAGTCTCAGGCTGGATAATGTTAATTCCGTTAATATTTGGTGTCTTCATTCAACACGTGACATCCCCTCTAAATAAATAATCAATTCAATGTTTTCTTCTCCATTTTTACTCCTGTAACCAGTTACTGGATGGGAGGCCCATCCTGATCTTTCCCCAGCATTCCGAGAGAGAATTAGTGAACATGCATTCATGTACCATGTCACACTTGTTCAATAATTTCTCATTCAAGTGAATGAGCTCGCAAGCTGGTTCTCAATCCCTCCCAGAGTAAAACAAATTGAATGGGAGCAGCCATGGAAGCCAGTGAACGTCACTAGCGAACCATATTTACTCTTCTGAACATTTCTAATTTTTTTAAAGGCAGTCTCAACTCTATTACACTTTAATTTCCCTTTCCAGGGTTTTAAGGGAAGTATACAGCTTGTGCTTGCTGATTAAAGAGTGATGCAAGGTGTGGAGCTATGGTGGGCTATGATTACGCCAATGACGGGAAAAATTGTAAGATGGATATTTTATAACCATGTAATAGACCTTGTAGCTTTTACTGTTTGCTGCCTTTTCTGAACCCGTAGTCTAGTTATTAGACCAACCCTTTATTCCCTATGAATGGTGAGGGACCATAGTCCATCTAACCTGAATACAAGATGACACTTCCAATGACACTTTAGACTGTTGCCTCGGGAGCACTGTGATGCCACTTGTAGAATTCATATGAAAATATGCGAGGATCACACACTGTCAGACAGAGACAACCTATAGATGCAAACAAAACAGACAATACACAGGACAACCAGCAGAGGGCGTGTGTCATAGAAAGATTATACTCAGAATAAAAGATATATGTAGAGATAAGTGGAACATATTGGGGTAACCGCATTTTTATAACTAAAATTACACCACAGGAAGTCTCCCACGTACCATACATGACATGTACGAGGACGGGGATGTCACAAAGCCATCACACCTCAACATATTGTCATTATGACCTTTAACCTTCTCAGATTCTCACCCAACTGGTGGATTTATCCAACGATTTCACTGATTTGTGCATCTTGACTGAAGATTAATTATCATAGTAGAAGAGAACTAACAAGTCAATACTAACATAGACTTTGCCAAAGAAGTCCTGGCTGTCCACCAATAAATATACGACAATGTTTGAGTCCCAAGTGGTATAGGCAGTTACATTTAATAGGATTGAAAATTCAGATGTTAGAAGACCCCTTTGATCTGACCTACATTTATGTGAAGATAGAGCCAGAAAGCCTTGATTTTATTGTGGTGTTGAACTGGGGTCAGGAGATGGCTCCCTGTGCTGTACTTACATGGTGCTAGAGAATTGACTATCCAGATAATATTTCTCCCTGTATCAGTAAAATGCACATTTTTGGCAGAGGACTATTAAGCATAATTTGGCTGCGAAACCAAGCACAGGAGTCATGAAAAATTAATTTGAAGTTTTAGTGTTGCCAGATATTCAGGCGGTCAATTAAGGGCCGTGAGTGGGAGAGAAGGCTATAGACTAATCCGTCTTTCTCTCTCTCTCTCTCTCTCTCTCTCTCTCGTAGGCATAAAGTTAGGAAGGAAATGGTGGATATTCCGCTTATTAGCAGCTATTTTTGTTTATTGCTTTACATCGTAACATTCTCTTTATAATTCAATATATATTGTTCTATATTTCCTTATTTTAGTTTATTTTTTTTGCTTTATATGATGTAAAATGCAGGTCAAATAGATTTTATATATTTGTTTTCTTCTTCTATTATTATATTTTTATTTATCTTGGGGTATATTGCAAGTTGGTTTAAGGGTGAATGAGCTGTAAATTAAAATATTAATGGGGACCACCCTGGCAGGTAAAGCTCTCTGCCCTAGTAAGAATTTGGGCGATTTTTCTGGCAGTTCTACTATAGCATCATCGAGCTATGACATCACAGCCTAGCACCCTCAACATGTTTTACATCCTACAAGTGGAGCAGGGAAAATACATTGTTATATCTGTCGGTATTGGGTGCCTAGATATCCTCCCTCTATATTAGCCTCGTCTCTGTGATGTGTATGACACTGATAGTTGCGCCACATAAGTTTTTAAACCAAAAAGATCCAAAAGACAAATCATTCAGAGGCATTTACAGTAACATACATCAGGGCTTGTACATACGTTGTACATGTTTATAAAGAGTAATTGGCAACAAGCATATTGTTACTCTCCAGCTGCCAGGTTGAATGCTCAATATTAGAAAGAAACGGCATGTAATTGTGCAGTCAGGAATAAAACTATAGTGGAGCCCTAGTCCTAGCAGGGACTCTCTCTGGCTGGTTACTCCTACATACGCTCAGGAACAAGTAGATCACCCCAAGGGAACAGCCAAACACAGTAAAATAATCCAGGAATCTCCAACCTCCTCTGCAGCAACTGGACGACACTCCGCTCTGGGGGTATAACTGGTTTTAATGGAGCCACACACGCCCTTTTATGTGAGTCCCCATGCAAGGGGTTTCCAAATACACATTCCAGGGGCATTCCCTACTGGACCTGAGAGTAGACTAAGACAAAATATACAACATAATTATATTAACTCTCAGGTCCAGGATATATATACAAAAATAACACCCCAAAACATACAGTTGGCAACAAGGTACCCCCTCAAGTTCTATATTCCCGGATAGCCTGGATCTGTGTGTCCAAAATATCCGAAAAGTGCTCAGATCCCATGAACGCAGCAGAAACGCCACCGGGATGTAGTTGAGACCGACCGCACATGAGGCGCCTGCCCAAAAAGGTTCCATGAAATCAGGCTGTGCGATCGGTCTCTTTCGGGAGTACAAAACATAAGAAAACTAACAAATGAACTGTTAATGTATAAGCTTATCCCATGTATCTTGTTCAGGAGTATGCTCCCCCGAACGCCACTCTGTTCGTATGAATTCCGCCGAACATAACCGGAGGTGGAAGTCCCAGTGGTGTTCGCGCCGAGTGTCCGATAGTAGTTCCATACACTCGACGACCAAACACTGCTGTCTCTGTTCGTGGTTAAAAATGTCCGCCAACACGTGTTCGCACATAAAAAATGGCGGCCACCCAGCCGACCGCTTAGAATGTTGGTTTATTGTGGTTTGGGAAATGTGAACGGAGGTTACTGGGGTTAACAAGCGGCACACTCCACATATGGGTGATTTGTTCAGTTGTCGAACAGAATACTGTTAATATGGGAGGTGAATGCTATTTACCGAACAACCCTGCGAACAGGGTAAATAGCAGGATAATCCAGGGACAGGGTATCTGTCCCACATACGTAATATAAGTAAAACATACGAAATAACAGAGGGCAAGATACAGACAGCCCTAAAATGGAATAAAGGGTAATGGCCAAAGGTTCATTCCACTACAAAAACAATGGAAGTGGTTGTGCACTTTTTTCTTTTCCCCAAATAAGGGGATCAGGGTTTAATTGAGTAAGACGAGTGTTCTGTTTCATGTTTTTATGGGTTGTTGGGTGTCACACTCCTCTTTTGCTTGGGGGGCATAAAGTGGTAGGTAGGTTTTGTCGTTTATCACGTTATAAGTTGGCTTTCGTGCCACTGTGTAAGCCTATGGTCTTTATCAGAGCCTTGGTAGAGGTTGTGTGCCAGGTGTGCAGTGTGTGAAATAGTAAGTAGTGTTGACCCCTTACCTAAGGAGCTCACGGGGGAGGGTTTCATCATGGCCCATTTAAGGGGTCTGTGATGAACAGAACCTCACCACAGGCTACTGGAGGAGCTTGCTTGTCAGCCTCCTGCCCCAGGACTATGGGGTAAACTTGGGCCAATGTACTGTGGAAAGACTTTGTTCGTGCCTTTTCCCTTCTATGTTTCAGTATATGGGATTTACCGAACAGATCATACCCATTTGGTTCGTACACAGATCAAACTACTGAACAGCCAGACCACCCAGGGGACTACAGTGGTTATGGTGTCGGGTGGAGTGCTTGGAAATACTCTGTGTCACTAGGAAGCAGTGATATGGCGGAGGCACACAGTCAGGGTGCCAGGCTGTCCGCCACAGGGTCTTAGCCCTTAGCAGTGAGTTAAGTGGAAACAGTAGCCAAACTTGGAGTAAAGAGAACAGCAGGGTTAACTCATAGAGGAGAACATAAGTACATGGAAACATATAGTATGCATTGTGTAATGTGTTCAGGTCACTGCCTCCTGTCTCCTGTTGCTCCTGGGGATGAATGAAACAGTTCTTTTTGGATCCCATTCATGGGAGGTTGAAGATATCTCCGGTGTTGGGGTTCTCAGTGTTTTGAAGGAAGGCAGGGGCCTCTGACAGAGTGACGAGTTTCAGGATGTTGTCACTGCGGATAACTGCCAAGGTTCTTGGCAGCAGCCATCTATATTCCACTTTCTCTCTCCATAGTCGTACAGTCACTTTACGCAAGGACTTATATACTTCCTTATTTAAAGTTATTGTTGTGTTAATGTAAGGACACAAAGAAAGTTTGTTCTTTCTGGTAGCCCTATCATTAATTTACTCACCCACCTATTCACCTTGATTGATGGCTGAAGATAGTTTATGGTCAGCCATCAGTTAAGTTTATCTTTGAGAAGAGGGTGGAAGGTAATTGAGTGCCTGACCATCTGGACAACAAAAGGGAAACAAGGAGCATAACATATCCTGTAGCCCAGGCATAGGCAACCTTCGGCACTCCAGATGTTTTGGACTACACCTCCCATGATGCTTTGCCAGCATTATGGGTGTAAGAGCATTGTGGGAGATGTTGTTCAAAACATCTGGAGTGCCAAAGGTTGCCTATCCCTGCAGTGTAGCCAATAAGAAATCAATACACAAAGCACATTCCGAGTATCAGGGCCCAGAGAAATAGTCTACTGTTGACAAAGTGGAGTTGTAGAAGAAACATAACAGGGATGTAATAATGTCAAAATCTCGAAAAAGCATTTCCTCTGTCTTGCATCAATGCACAGGATATTGGACAGAACATAAACACAAATCATCTAATCGCTAATATTGGTGAGGGTTTCTCGACACAACCAATTTTAGCAACTCGAACATTGGCTGCCCCTGCCACAGTATCCACCATAGCAACACAATGTGTACGGCAATATGATGACTTGTCTGAACGTCAATAAAACTTCACTTTATCTAAGGAACTTGAACAAACATAGTTACTGTGTAAAGAATGATGTCCAGACAATAATTCTGGGACAATCTTCCAGCCAGGAGGAACATTATATTGGTTTCCGTGGTGTCTGCACCACCTTCAGAACTTTACCCCAGATTTGCTCTTTATGCAGAACTCCAGAGGTGTTTGAATCAAACAAAATGATTTGGCTGTTTTGCATCAAAGGTTTCCACATTACGAAGCGAGATAAACAACATTCGGGATGATTACATCTCAAGTTTTTTCAATCTTTAGCTATAATGTTGAAACTGTATGAGTGGGATTCGAGAAACACACAGTGACGTAACTGAAAGGAGAAGACTCCTTGCGCAGTTCTATGATTAGGCAGAGCTATTTATTGCACTCGGTGGGGGAAGCTCCGTAAATTATTTAACTTTTTCTAACACTATGCAAGATCCATGTTGATGTATTTTTTAATGTGTGTATTTATAGGAAATGTAAAGCTTTTATTGTGTGTCGGGTCTGCGTTAGTCAGATTAAGAAAAAGTTGTTTGTTAGCTGAACAGACATCAAGCAGATATGATGATTTTTTTTCATGTGTCTGGGATCATCTTTGAAGTCGGGTAACCATCTGGCAGGCTTGGTTTGACTTTCACAGGTAGAGGGGATTACATCGATCAACTGAGAAAATATATTAAATGAAATCACTTGTAAAATAACTCAGAATTAGAGAGTGAGGCTTTCCGGCCACATCTCCTGAACGGGTGCACGTGTCTGCTGTTTAGTAAATTTCATAACCTTTACAGTTTAGGAGACATAAAGAATTGAAATGTTTAATTCATTGGGCACAATTCAAAAAAATAGGAAAAGGTTGTTTAGTTATATTCATTAAAAAAGAAAAAAGCAAGAGAGCGCATACAATAAGCAATAAAAATATAATAATAAAAAATAATAAATGAGTAATGAAATAGCAGCTTAACACATAACAAACTTCCCCGCACTCCAAGCACCCAAAGTATACCAAAAAACAGCGCAAAAACCACAATTCCCCAAATGGAACCCTTACATAAATAAATGTGGTATTGTTTCCCATAAACACAATATCAGCTTTATACAGCTTCTTGAAAAAGCCACAGGAAGCGGGTGAAACGCGTTGATATTGAGAGCGGCCTTCTAGAGCCTATGGGCTATTACAGCGGTGTCCGTCTCTCGAAACTTCTATCCCAGTCTAATGGGGGGATAGCCATCAGAACGGAGACAGATGGAGTGATAACACATCTATTACACCATTGTATAAAGCTATGTATAGGGTATGATGCACCTGTCATAGCTGATTATATATTTCCTACCTGTTCTATGTTAAATTTTGTATATATTGTGTATTTATTTTGTTTTTGTATTTTATTGTATTCTATTGTACAATGCAATGTTTTGTGGACCCAGGACATACTTGAAAACGAGAGAAATCTCAATGTATCCATCCTGGTAAAATATTTTATTAATAAATAAATAAATAATATACCCGACATCCCTGATATATACAACAATAAATCAGACATGGATTGAACAATTCAGAACTCTTTTCCTATAAAGTTATATATTTTTAGTGCTAACCCTGATTAACTCAGGGGGAGTATTCACTAGGCACTGACACTGTTTTTGTATTGTTATAGATATATATGTTTAAACCAAGCATTTAGTGGTAAAGCCTGCGAGTTGATAAAGGCCCAGTAAAGTCACCCAGGCCATGTTATGTCCATAAACTAGTCTGCGTGCAGGATTCTGTCATTTTATCCCTACAATATAAAATATTGACACTAGAGGCGCTTCCTGCTGCGGTAAGTGAGTAAAACCTGGCGACGTGACTCGGAAGCCCAACAGGTCCCCAGGAGCATTAGATTGGAATATACCAGAGAAGGCCATGCCGTTGTAGGGTCAGAGCCTATATTATTAAGGACAGGGACACTAACGCGTTCTGATCACAGCTTTGTATTCCTAATGCTGTAATGTTCCTCTAATGTTCCAGTGAATATTTTAGGATGGAAGTGAGGATGATGGGTATTTTAATCATATCAAACCTCATTAGATCTGTTTTATTAACGCGTGACACTGGAGGAGAGAATGTTCTGTAGAAACCGTAATTACAGGTTTTTAGGATATTCTGGGTTAGAACAGTGCCTGACAACCGAGAGTTAAAGGAAATCATTAGTAATTATATCCTCTGTCCCACAGATTGCGGCTTCTGTATTCTCCGATCCCACAATGAATGCAATGAATTGCTTTGCATATCACAAAGGCAGTCTCACGTCGGGCAGTAATAGGCTAATAACTGTGGCATGTTTGGTGAAATTTAGAAGAATTTCGATTTATTTATTTAGGCAGTCTTTTCCTAGAAATGCCAACATGATCTTATTACAGTTATATACATTTAGCTGTTCATTATCTAAATATTTCTTATAAAGACTGAACGAATACGTGAAAGATAAAAATGTAGTTAATTTATATAATTTGATGTTTTAGGTTTGTCTGTGTTATGATCTGTTACTATGCCAGATTGCTCTCAGGAACTTCCCTTGAGGCATGCGTCTGTCCTGTTTGTGATACTGCGTCCCAACCTGATGTTGCAAATGTGATCGTCACTTAATAAAGGCATTTTTTAATGCTTCTAGTGGTTTTCTTAAAATCAACAGAAAATGCAGCTTATAATGAATTCTCCAGTCTCAAAATGATCCAACCCCTTCATGACAAGCATCTTTAGTACCCTTTTGCTGTTATGACCTGCTGCAAACAAGATGCATAGCAAGATACAGCTTTCCTGAGGAATCTTAGCCCATTGCTCATGAGCAATGGCCCCCGGCTCATTAATATTCTAGGGTTTGCGTGCTACAACCACCTTCTTAAAATCCCACTTTAGAATTTTCCAGGAATTCATCTGCGACCAAGCCATTGTGGAATTTGAGGTGTCTTGTTGGAAGATCCAATGACGCCAAAGCTTCAGCTTCTTCATAGACTGCAAGGCGTCTTCTCCTGGGATTCCTTGATACTTCAGTGAATCCATCTTGCCTTCCACACAGTGAAGGTTTCTAGAGCCCCAGATCATCACTGAGCCACCACCATGCTTAACTGTCGGCAGAGTGTTCTTTTCAGCACATGCTTCATTCTTCTTTCTCCAGACATACTGCTGATACATTGGGCAACAAAGTTCCAGTTTTGCCTCATCACTCCACAGACCAAAATCCCAAAACGTCTGTGGCTTATTTATGTGATTTTGAATATATTGGAGAAGACTTTTGTTGTGCTCTTGGGTCAGTAGTGGTGTACATCTTGGAGTTCTGGAAACTATGAGTGCTTAATATGCGCCTTACTGTGCTCACTGAAACCTCAGTACGTTTTGCCACCAAGCCTTGCTGTGGGTCATCTACAGTTACTTGAGGGTTTTTCACAACTTGTCTTTCCAGAAATCTGGTTGCAGCCATTAATCGCTTCCCTTTTTTGACCCAATCCAGGCAGTGTAACCACTGGCCCTTCAACTTGAACTTGAGAACTATGTTTCTATGTTTCTAGGAACATTCAGTGCCTTTGCTATCTTTTTGTATTCTGTTCCTTGTTTGTGAAGGGCGATGATCTCTTCTCTTAACTTTGTGGACCATTCTTTTGACTTAGCCATATTACTAACATTCAAATAAACATGACACTTAACAAACCCCTGTTCAAAGCCAGTTCAGGTATTCCAAGTTTTCCAGCCAGGGCCGGACTGGCCCACCAGGATACAGGGAAATTTCCCGGTGAGCCTTCAGCACCTGCGGCCGGGCAGACAGCTGGGTGAGCTGGCGGCCGCAGGGGGTGCTGTGCTGGCGGCCATGGGGGAGCTGTGCTGTCTCTGCTCAGCTCCCTGGCAGGCCCCGGTCTCATTAAGTAGGTGGGGAAGCAGAGCATAGACAGCACATTATTGCTCCCTGTGGGCGACCGGCCAGGGGGTCGTGCAGGACAGACAGCTGGGTGTGCTGGTGGCCTCAGGGGGAGCTCTGCTGGTGGCTGCAGGGGGTCGTGCCTACAGGTAGCAATAATGTGTGTCAGTCTGTCAGTGTGAGTGTATGTGTGTGTGTGTGTGTGTCTGTCTGTCATGGTGTGTGTGCCTGTCTGTGTCATGCTGTGTGTGTCTGTCATGGTGTGTGTGTCTGTCTGTGTCATGGTGTGTGTGTGTCTGTCAAGGTATGTGTGTGTCTGTCATGGTATATGTGTGTGTCATGGGGTGTGTGTGTGTGTGTTTCTGTCATGGTATATGTGTGTGTCTGTGTGTGTTTTAAAAAAGTGTTTTTACTCACCTTTTTTCCCGCCCACGCTGTGCAGCTCTCCCATCGACTGGCCCTGCCTCTATGGCTGAGATCATCAAGCTTGATGATCTCCGCCAATCCAATGCTTTGCCATAGGATTAGCTGCAAAACGCTACACCAATCAGCATCTCCTCATAGAGATGCATTGAATCAATGTACCTCTATGGGGAATGTTTAGTGCCACAGGAAGCACCTCTAGTGACCGTCTGAGTAACTGTCACTAGAGGTGTCACTAGGAAGCAATGTAAACACTGACTTTTCTCTGAAAAGTCAGTGTTTACATTGAAAAGCCTGCAGGGGCAGACTATAGACACCAGAACCACTACATTAAGCTGTGTGTGTGCGTCTGTTAGTGAGTGAGCTTGCTTGCGTGTGTGTGTGCCTGCTAGTGAGTGAGCTTGCTTGCATGTGTGTGTGTGTGTGTGTGCGCCTGCTAGTGAGTGAGCTTGTGTTTTTATGTCAATGACCTTATGTATATCAGTGAGATTGTTTGTTTGTCTATGAGGCTGTGTATCAATCAGCTTGTGTCAGTGAGATTGTCTGTGTCTGCATGTGAGTATGCTTACTGTATAATTAAACATTTTACTCTGAAAGGACCAATATTTTATACTAGAAAAAGCAATATATAGTGTGTGTGTGTTTATATATTACTCAATTATCTGGGGTGGCAAGACATAGCCTTACATATTACATGTGACAATATATGGCGCAATGAATTATGGGGCTGGCATCGATTTTTTTCCCAGGGCTGCTTTGTATCCCCAGTTCGGCCCTGGTTCCCTGGTTCCAGCTCAAGCACACCTGGTTTAACTAATGAATCCCTTGATCAGGTGTGCTTGAGAAAACTCGTTTTGCATGTTTGTGCTGTTGTGAGGGATTCCATTCAGGGGGTTGAATAATTTTGGGACTGGAGAAGTCATTATAATTAGCATTTTCAGTTGGATTTGGGGAAACCACTTGAAGCATTTGTTGTGTTGAGCTGAACGTCTGTAAATTGTGACAATAAACCCAATTTTTATGTGGGTTGAATTATTTTTATTACAACTGTATATATGTACCAGTCCTGCGCGTGCATCCTATGTGCATTAATCGGTAGAAGCTGGGTAGATAGTGCAGTTAGTTAAAGTCACAACTACAGTTCAACCTCAGCAACACAGCTTAAAGTCCTAGTGGAAGCAGCTTTCATCCTTCCACAGCTTGTGTCCTCTTGGGGAAGAAAAAGCTGTATGAGAAAATTGCATTATTATTATTCATTCACTCATTTCACCTCTTCTTCTCTGTGTGAGAGGTCTCCTCTCATTGACAAACATGACATCACTTCAATCAATGTTGATCTCATTCAGCTGGTTCATTGCTCAGTCGGCAGTATGCAGTGCAGCCTGGCAGTTCAGCTCATTCATGTTCCAATGTAATAGAGTGCCATCCATTAGCTGCCTCATCTATCCATCAACTCGCCCATCCATCCATCCATCCAACCATCCATTAACCCACCCATCCATTAACTTGCCTATCCATCCATCCAACCATCAACCCACCATCCATTAACCCGCCCACCCATCAAACCAACCATCCAAAAAAACCTTCAGTCCACCCACTCACCCACCCTCCCATCCATCCGTCCATCCAACCATCAACCCACCTGTGACAAACTGCCTTTGTCACTGGCTTTTTATGTGACCAACTGCCCTTTACCCCTGGCTTTTGGAGGAGCCTGGTTGCCAGCCTCCTGCCTTATGACTATGGCCCTGGGGTGTATGACCCTTTAAAAACATTAGATGGGCATTTTGAAACTTTTGGGAACAATGTCCCTTTTAAGACTATGTCCCCAGACTGTGAAAATACTTTGTCCGTGCCTTTTGCCTATGGGGTAAATGGGTCTTACCGAACAAATTACCGAACAGGAGGACCACACACAAGTGGATTGTGCCGCCAATTTACCTCCCAGGCTGGTGGTTAACCACAGGTTAATTGTCGAATGCTGGGTGGCCGCCGTTCGTATAGTCGAACACGTGGTGGCTGCCATCTTGTTTAGTCGAACGCGGTCAGCTGTATTTTGCCGTCGAACTCATGGAACTGAAAACGGTTACACGATGGCACGAACACCGCTGAACCTTACCTTCTTTTCCACTTCGACGGAAATCGAAGTGCGCTCGACGATTCGAACGCCACGTTATAATGGGCTTTTGTCACGAATGGCGATGTTCGTGCATTCGAATGGGACTTTGTTTTTTCTATGTGAAATAGACTGACCGCACAGCCCAAATCTATGAAATTGTTTTGGGCAGGAAATCCTGCGTGCGGTCGGTCAAAGGAGGCTTCCACAAAACTTTAACCCTATGGCAAATTTATTCTGTTCGTGGCATCTGAGCACTGTCCGCCTATATTGGGCACATAGGCGTGCGCACGGGGTGTGCCGGGTGTGCCTGGGCACACCCTAATCCCGCGCACGCCTATGTGTATTGAGACCGGCAGGGGAGATCTCAGGATCTCCCCTGTCGGCTCATGCAGAGCCGGCGCTATCCGAGCGCCGGCTCTGCTCTCAGCCTCCCTCCCCACTGACCCACATGCAGGGAGGGAGGCAGGAGAGGACCCGGCGGAGCTATTGCCTGGCAGCTCCGCCGGGTTCCTCTCGCGAGATATGAGCGTTGCCACGGCAACGCTCAAATCTCGCGAGAGTGAACTCTAGCCCCACAGGGGTTAGAGTTCACTCTCCACTGGACCACCAGGGATCACAGCAGCAACAAGGATCCCCTCCTCCACTGGACCACCAGGACCACGATCCCCCCTCCCTACAAAAGGTAAGAAGGGAGGGGGGATAGCAATTAATGTACCCCCACCTCCACCCCCCACAATAACCCACCCACACACATACAACACACACAGCACACACACATTCAGCACCCACAGACATACAGCACCCACAGACACACAGCACACACACACACACAGCACACACACACATACACAGCACCCACAGACATACACAGTACCCACACAAATACAGCACCCACAGACATACAGCACCCACAGACACACAGCACCCACAGACACACAGCACCCACAGACATACACAGCACCCACAGACATACACAGCACCCACAGACACAGCACCCACAGACATCCACACAGACATACCCACAGACATACACAGACCACACACACACAGCACCCACACACATACAGCACCCACAGACATACAGCACCCACAGACACACACAGCACCCACAGACACACAGCACCCACAGACACACACAGCACCCACACACATACAGCACCCACACACATACACAGCACCCACACACATACAGCACCCACAGACATACACAGCACCCACACACATACAGCACCCATACACAGCACCCACACACATACAGCACCCATACACAGCACCCACAGACATACACAGCACCCACAGACATACACAGCACCCACACACATATAGCACCCACTGACATACACGGTACCCACAGACATACAGCACACACACATACAGCACCCACACACATTCAGCACCCACAGACACACATTCAGCACCCACACACATTCAGCACCCACACACATTCAGCACCCACAGACATACAGCACCCACAGACATACACAGCACCCACAGACATACACGGTACCCACAGACATACACGGTACCCACAGACATACAGCACACACACATACAGCGCACACACACATACAGCACCCACACACATTCAGCACCCACACACATACAGCACCCACACACATACAGCATGGAAGATATGGTTATGCAGTGTATGCATACTTTATTTGTTATATATATTTGGCAGCACTTTACAGGTTACATTACAGTAGAGGGAGGTACAGTAAGTGCAGTAGGTATACAGTGTATGTATATTTTATTTCTATAGCACTAACAGGTGTACTCAGCACTTTACAGGTTACATTACAGTAGAGGGAGGTACAGTAAGTGCAGTAGGTATACAGTGTATGTATATTTTATTTATATAGCACTAACAGGTGTACTCAGCACTTTACAGGTTACATTACAGTAGAGGGAGGTACAGTAAGTGCAGTAGGTATACAGTGTATGTATATTTTATTTATATAGCGCTAACAGGTGTACTCAGCACTTTACAGGTTACATTACAGTAGAGGGAGGTACAGTAAGTGCAGTAGGTATACAGTGTATGTATATTTTATTTATATAGCGCTAACAGGTGTACTCAGCACTTTACAGGTTACATTACAGTAGAGGGAGGTGCAGTAAGTGCAGTAGGTATACAGTGTATGTATATTTTATTTATATAGCGCTAACAGGTGTACTCAGCACTTTACAGGTTACATTACAGTAGAGGGAGGTGCAGTAAGTGCAGTAGGTATACAGTGTATGTATATTATATTTATATAGCACTAACAGGTGTACTCAGCACTTTACAGGTTACATTACAGTAGAGGGAGGTACAGTAAGTGCAGTAGGTATACAGTGTATGTATATTTTATTTATATAGCGCTAACAGGTGTACTCAGCACTTTACAGGTTACATTACAGTAGAGGGAGGTACAGTAAGTGCAGTAGGTATACAGTGTATGTATATTATATTTATATAGTGCTAACAGGTGTACTCAGCACTTTACAGGTTACATTACAGTAGAGGGAGGTACAGTAAGTGCAGTAGGTATACAGTGTATGTATATTATATTTATATAGCGCTAACAGGTGTACTCAGCACTTTACAGGTTACATTACAGTAGAGGGAGGTACAGTAAGTGCAGTAGGTATACAGTGTATGTATATTTTATTTATATAGCGCTAACAGGTGTACTCAGCACTTTACAGGTTACATTACAGTAGAGGGAGGTACAGTAAGTGCAGTAGGTATACAGTGTATGTATATTATATTTATATAGCGCTAACAGGTGTACTCAGCACTTTACAGGTTACATTACAGTAGAGGGAGGTACAGTAAGTGCAGTAGGTATACAGTGTATGTATATTTATTTATATAGCGCTAACAGGTGTACTCAGCACTTTACAGGTTACATTACAGTAGAGGGAGGTACAGTAAGTGCAGTAGGTATACAGTGTATGTATATTTTATTTATATAGCGCTAACAGGTGTACTCAGCACTTTACAGGTTACATTACAGTAGAGGGAGGTACAGTAAGTGCAGTAGGTATACAGTGTATGTATATTTTATTTATATAGCGCTAACAGGTGTACTCAGCACTTTACAGGTTACATTACAGTAGAGGGAGGTACAGTAAGGGCAGTAGGTATACAGTGTATGTATATTTTATTTATATAGCGCTAACAGGTGTACTCAGCACTTTACAGGTTACATTACAGTAGAGGGAGGTACAGTAAGTGCAGTAGGTATACAGTGTATGTATATTATATTTATATAGCGCTAACAGGTGTACTCAGCACTTTACAGGTTACATTACAGTAGAGGGAGGTACAGTAAGTGCAGTAGGTATACAGTGTATGTATATTTTATTTATATAGCGCTAACAGGTGTACTCAGCACTTTACAGGTTACATTACAGTAGAGGGAGGTACAGTAAGTGCAGTAGGTATACAGTGTATGTATATTTTATTTATATAGCGCTTACAGGTGTACTCAGCACTCTACAGGTTACATTACAGTAGAGGGAGGTACAGTAAGTGCAGTAGGTATACAGTGTATGTATATTTTATTTATATAGCGCTAACAGGTGTACTCAGCACTCTACAGGTTACATTACAGTAGAGGGAGGTACAGTAAGTGCAGTAGGTATATAGTGTATGTATATTTTATTTATATAGCGCTAACAGGTGTACTCAGCACTTTACAGGTTACATTACAGTAGAGGGAGGTACAGTAAGTGCAGTAGGTATACAGTGTGTGTATATTATATTTATATAACGCTAACAAGTGTACTCAGCACTTTACAGGTTACATTACAGTAGAGGGAGGTACAGTAAGTGCAGTAGGTATACAGTGTATGTATATTTTATTTATATAGCGCTAACAGGTGTACTCAGCGCTTTACAGGTTACATTACAGTAGGGGGAGGTACAGTAAGTGCAGTAGGTATACAGTGTATGTATATTATATTTATATAGCGCTAACAGGTGTACTCAGCACTATACAGGTTACATTACAGTAGAGGGAGGTACAGTCAGTGCAGTAGGTATACAGTGTATGTATATTAGATTTATATAGCGCTAACAGGTGTACTCAGCACTTTACAGGTTACATTACAGTAGAGGGAGGTACAGTAAGTGCAGTAGGTATACAGTGTATGTATATTATATTTATATAGTGCTAACAGGTGTACTCAGCACTTTACAGGTTACATTACAGTAGAGGAGGTACAGTAAGTGCAGTAGGTATACAGTGTATGTATATTATATTTATATAGCACTAACAGGTGTACTCCGCACTTTACAGGTTACATTACAGTAGAGGGAGGTACAGTAAGTACAGTAGGTATACAGTGTATGTATATTTTATTTATATAGCGCTAACAGGTGTACTCAGCACTTTACAGGTTACATTACAGTAGAGGGAGGTACAGTAAGTGCAGTAGGTATACAGTGTATGTATATTTGATTTATATAGCGCTAACAGGTGTACTCAGCACTTTACAGGTTACATTACAGTAGAGGGAGATACAGTAAGTGCAGTAGGTATACAGTGTGTGTATATTATATTTATATAGCGCTAACAGGTGTACTCAGCACTTTACAGGTTACATTACAGTAGAGGGAGGTACAGTAAGTGCAGTAGGTATACAGTGTATGTATATTTTATTTATATAGCGCTAACAGGTATACTCAGCACTTTACAGGTTACATTACAGTAGAGGGAGGTACAGTAAGTGCAGTAGGTATACAGTGTATGTATATTTTATTTATATAGCACTAACAGGTATACTCAGCACTTTACAGGTTACATTACAGTAGAGGGAGGTACAGTAAGTGCAGTAGGTATACAGTGTATGTATATTATATTTATATAGCGCTAACAGGTGTACTCAGCGCTTTACAGGTTACATTACAGTAGAGGGTGGTACAGTAATGCAGCAGGACATTTCCAAATATCTAGAATGTAACAAGACTTTCCTCTACAGCCCCAGGAGTCGATATGAGTGCTGTCGCGCATGCACTAGAGTTTAACATTACCGTCTATGGTGGATCCCAGTAACCGCAGTATCTTCCATAGAAAGAACCGTTTTCTCCCTCAGATGTCACTAGTAACGGCTGAGGCTGGACAGCAATAGCTCCTCCTTTTGTCAATCAGGAATCACATAAGGCAAAGTAGTCCCTACGATTTCTTTTGACGGAGTCTATATTTCAGTGAAATTCCAACACGGTTTTTATGAACATTTCATTTTATCCTTATTTTTTTATTTATTTTTTATCATTATGAAATGATTATTTGGGCGGTGGGGGATGACAGAGTCGCTATAATGAGAAGGTCTGTTAGGTAACACACAGAAGGGGAGCGTTTATTGTGGTTTTATGTGTTTTATTAATGCCCACATTCGTTCAAATTCTTATTTATTCACATTCCTTATTTCATTTATTCAAATCCATATCTCAGCGTCAGTTCCTATTAAATAATTCGGTTTATGTAAAGCTTATCCTACATTTGATGACTGCCGTTCTGCGGTTTGACTCGGTTTTCTTAAATTATTCTTTTAAGTTTCCAGCTTAGTGTCTGGTTTCAGGTCTCCAGTTTCGTGATTTGTCGACTTGATTTAATTCTTTGTAAATTAGCTCAGATTATCAGCTGCCTGGCTTTACATACCTCTTACGGAGGACATTATAACATGTCTGTATATGGACCGGGCCGGATATAATCCCTCGACAAGCGGCTTTAACGCACATTGCCTGATTGGTCGACACTAATAAGAGAAGAGCGTGAACGTTGCCATGGAAATCTCACTGTGTGGGCTTCAAGCCTTTTTTTAAAGAAATCAATAGTAATGAGATTCAGTGGAATATCACTAAAAATAATCCGGTCAGTCTGCTTATTACCGCGAGAGATGGGATTTATGCCCAATTTCCAAACGTTCTGTGGAGGGTGTCCTATCAGTGGATGATTTAATACTCATAGTGATTTGTTTAAACACAGCACTGACAGCCCGTTACCTGGGAAAATAGAACCGTTTGCGTTCCTTGTGTACCCCACGTATCCCACCAGTCTCCCTTCTCACAGTTTCTTCCACAGCTGCTGCCAGTTTGTTTTAACCTCTGTGTCTCCTCCGTCCATTTCCCCTCGCTTTTAGCTTGGTCGCTAAACTAGGAAAGGTCGGGGATGGCAGGTTTTTAAAGGTTATAAGAGCTGCGAGGACAAAGCATAGAGTTAGAGAATTGTTTTACCGTTTTGCTGTTTGTGTCTACGTTTTGCAATTCCCTTGTCAGTTCTTGTTGGAAGATTATTGCACAGAGTTGGGACTACTGGATTTGCAATTTACTCTATTTAGTGAATTAATCAATTCAGAGTTTTTCATCCTAACTCCACCAGTCTCCCTTTTGAGAGAGTTTTCCAATGTTCCATCATTTACCTGTACTATGAGTGATGGGAGTTGTGTGTGATGGGAGTTGTGTGCGTAGCAGTGATTGTGTGATGGGAGTTGTGTGCATGGCTGAGTGTGTCTGATGGGAGTTGTGTGCATGGCTGAGAGTGTGTGATGGGAGTTGTGTGCGTGGCTGAGAGTGTGTGATGGGAGTTGTGTGCATGGCTGAGTGTGTGATGGGAGTTGTGTGCGTGGCTTAGGTTGTGTGATGGGAGTTGTGTGCATGGCTGTCTATCTGCCTGTCTATCTGTGACGGACCGCCTGGCACACTGTCCGGGTGCCTCCACCAATCGCTGCTTCCTAGTAATCCTTGAGTGCCATAAGCACCGCACCGGACACCATAACCACCGTGAACCCCACAGCCAGCTTTAAAGTTGGTTGGTTGGGGTCTCGCTGTCCTCCACCCACTCTGGACCCAAGACCAGGATCCAGCTTCCAGTGGGTAGACCTCTCCTAATCCAGAGAGTAAAGCAGGCTGCTCTTACAAGCGCAAGTGTTGTAATCCAAGGGAGTATAGTGATTATAGCAATCCCCACAGTAAATATAGCTGTCCCCTCCACATGAGATGAGGCTCTATGTTGAGGGTGAAGAGGAACTGGTTTAATGAGAGCCACATGCAGCCTTATATGCAACTCCGCATGTAAGTTTACTATAACATTTTCCAGGGGCATTCCCCATTGGACCTGAGAGGGGACTATGACAAAGTACACATCTTAATGACATTGGCTGTCAGGTCCAGGTCCCGCACAAAACAAGATAATCCCTCCCCTGTGCCTGAGAGATAATTGAGTCAGGAACTGTACTAAACTCTTTTATCTCCAGGCACAGAAAACATACATTTTAACAATATCCCAAAAGTACCCCCAAAACACATGGAAACCCCACAAAAGTCACATCCCCTGATAGCCCTGATCTGGGGAACCAACATATCTAAAAATCATCCAGATCGGTTCAGGGGTTCAGGATTTTCATGGAAGTCATAACTTTATCGACCACACACGAGGCTCCTGCCCTAAACAGTTCCATGAAATGGGGCTGGGTGGTCAGTCTCTTTCAGGAGTACAAAATACAATAAAATTACCGAATGTAGCAGTTTGTGGGTACGCTCAGTCTTTGTCTCTCATTCGAGAGCTTGCTCCCACCGAACGCCATTCAATTTCCACACGTTTTACGGAACTTCGATGGAAGTGGAAGTTCTAGTGGTGTTCGTGCCATCGAATGTCCGATTTGAGTTCCATGCACTCGACGGCCAAACACTGCTTTATGTGTTCGCGGCTAAAGATGGCCGCCGTTACGTGTTCGGCATTACGAATGACGACCACCCAGCCGATCACCAATTAAGTTGCGGTTAAGCATAAGTCAATGGGGTTAATGAGCTGCACACTCCACATACGGGTCGTCCAACTGTTCAGGAGTTGGTTCGGTAACCAAACAGAATTAGTACAATCTGTTCGGTACATCTAATGTACCAAACCTGGTGACTGAAGAGGCACGAACAGAGCCTTTTAACAGTTCTGAACCAGGAGCCATAGTCCTGAGGTTGGAGGCTGCCAGCAGGCCCCTCCAAGAACCCATGACGAGGTTCAGTTCGTGACACTATCTATCTGTCTGTCTGTCTGTCTGTCTGTCTGTCTATCCAATTTTTAAATTTTTCACATTTTGGGAAACAAAGTAACTAATTTAATACTTTATTTAAAATTATTACATTAAAATACATTTCCACACAGAAAGTTACTGTACGAACTGAAATAAATTGCGTTGGTTACAGATATTTGTTTTTGGATTGAACATTGTCTGATCGATAGAGTGTAGAGAGTAGCTGCAGTAAATGTAATGTGGAGACCTCAGGGTTCTATCCTGAGTCCACTTCTATTTAAACTGTTTATAACTGATCTTGTAGCTTGCATTATTATTATTATTATTATTATATTTATATAGTGCCAACAAATTCTGCAGAGCTTTACAATGGGTGGACTAATAAACATGCAGTTGTAACCAGATACGTTTGACGTGCAGGAACATGACTTTACTTTGGTACAGAGAGATTTGGGGAGATTTGGGGACTGGGCAGGCAAGTGGTAGATGAGATTCACTGTAGATATGTGCAAAATCTTGTAATTTGGGATGAATAATTAATTTATTCCCATTTATACAAATGGGGCTGAGTTGGGGATAAGGAAAAGGATTCAAGAATAATTCTAGACAACGGATTAGGCAACAGTGTGCAGCCAACAGTTACAAAGGCTAGTAAGATACTGTTGTGCAATAAGAGGGTAAGGTATACATTCAGGTAATGAAACTATCAGGGTTAATTCACTAAATAATACATTTTAGGGGGAGCCACACTCTGTACGATTAAAGTTTAATTCCCAGAGCAAGAGATAATAACGTCTAAAGAAAACACACTGTACTGTGAGATCATATAGAAAATGAAACCAGAATTGAGCAGTGAAATTGCAGTGGAATGATCTACATACCCAAACTGCTTCAATAAACTAAAGTTGTTTTGGTGCTTTTGGACAATAAATCAGACAAGAGGTCATCCTTTGAGGTCCAACTGCCATTTCGGAGTCAAGATAGATTTTGTTTTCTGGAATTATCTTCAAATGGGGTTTTGTGTCTTTCTTTTGGATCAACAGCAGAACCAGACAAGTGGCTGATAAGATAAATTTTGACCCAGTCTTTTTTAAGCCGTTACCACTTATTATCTGCTGGACCAGCACAGCAAAAGGTTGCAATAATTATTGTCTGTTACTTTTATAAAATCTGCCATATCGATGGCCGCAATCCTTGTTAGCTGTAAATCAGCGCTTTTACGTGTTACATTGCCGTAAAATACAAGTAACAGTTCAGGGTCAGGATTGTCCTGGTCTTTTGGGCAGTAATTCCCAATCCATTTCCCAAGGAAAGTTTTATAAATATTTTGAAATAATTATATTTAAGGAAGAAAAGACAATTTTCCCATAACAGGACACGGACACATTATGAATACGCATTAGACCGTGGTGTTAAAATGATTCATATTTGAGTTCAGCGGGCGCAATGTGTTTCTCTTGTACTATTTCAGATGCACATTGTTCGGGGGTCAGTAAATCCTGGTTCACCGTATAGTCCATAATGGAGAGATGTATAGCAGGAGGTTTATGATATTTATATGGATTGATATTCTTTATAGCGATTACAGATTGTCATTCCAGGTTCTGGACACTTTACATCTAGTCTATACTTAGCTACATACTGAGAGAAATTGGTTTGATACAAAATGTCGAGCCTTGGCCCAATAGCTGCATATTAACAGCTTTATAGAATTCACTGCAACTGGAATAGGGGGGTTATGGTTACCCAGTACTATAATAGCAACTGGTATGGGTTACATTGTATGCTAATGGGCAGTTGGTATGGGTTATACTGTACCCTAATGGGCAGTTGGTATGGGTTACAATGTACCCTAACGGGCAGTTGGTATGGGTTTACTGTATACTAATGGGCAGTTGGTATGGGTGACATTGTACCCTAATGGGCAGTTGGTATGGGTTATACTGTACCCTAATGGGCAGTTGGTATGGGTTACAATGTACCCTAACGGGCAGTTGGTATGGGTTTACTTTATACTAATGGGCAGTTGGTATGGGTGACATTGTACCCTAATGAGCAGTTGGTATGGGTGACATTGTACCCTAATGGGCAGTTGGTATGTGTTACATTGTACGCTAATGGGCAGTTGGTATGGGTTATACTGTACCCTAACGGGCAGTTGGTATGGGTTTACTGTATACTAATGGGCAGTTGGTATGGGTGACATTGTACCCTAATGGGCAGTTGGTATGGGTTATACTGTACCCTAATGGGCAGTTGGTATGGCTCATGCTGTAACCTAATGGGCAGTTGGTATGGGTTATATTGTATCTTAATGGGCAGTTGGTATGGTTTACTATGTACCATAATGGGCATTTGGTATGGGTAATAATGTACCCTAATGGGCAGTTGGTATGGGTAATAATGTACCCTAATGGTGAGTTTGGTATGGGTTATTCTGCACCCTAATGGTGAGTTTGGTATGGGAAACAGATTCTCTGGTTCTCTATGGGACTGTGTTTGTATGTAATAAAAAACTAAGGGATTAATTCTATTATAAGAAGTGATTGTGACAAACTCCCCTCTCCAAGTTTACCACAAGCTCTTGGATGAGCCTGCTTGCCAGCCTCCTGCCCGCAGAATATGGGCCCTGCAGGGAAACCTGTAAAATATTATTGAACTTGACCGACCATTAACACTGATTTCATGGAACAGTTTTGGGCATAGGACCATGTGCACGGTCGGTCAAAATTATGACTTCCATGAAAATCCTGAACCCCCTGAACCGATCTGGATGATTTTTGGATATGTTGGTCACCCAGATAGGGGCTATCAAGGGATGTAACTTTAGGGGGTTTAATGTTTTTTCTAGGGTACTTCTGGGGTGTTTGGGCAATGTGTGTTATTTGTGCCTGGAGATAATTGAGTTTTATACAGTCCCTGACTCAATTATCTCCCAAGCACAGGGGATGGATTATCTTGTTTTGTGTGGGAGTGTCCTCGACCTAAGAGCCAATGTAATCGTGTGTATGTTTTTTCTGTAGTCTACTGTCAGGTCCAGGGGAGAGTGCCCTTTGCATGGGGACCTGCATATATATAAAAGGCCAGTTGTGGCTGCCAATAAAGGGATTCCAGCTTGTACTCCCAGAACTATGTGTCGTCTGGTTACTGGGAGGGGAAAGGGCTATTCTTTAATCACTGTTCCAGTGTGGAGGATTCAACTGGGAAATTCCTTGTAAGGACTAGAGCTCCCAGGACAGAGTGTCATCCAGGGCCTGGGGGTGTTTAGAGCAAATTCCCCATTCGGCTCCAGGAGGGAGCGGTTCTAGGACCCCAGTTAAGCCACGGCGACTGTGGGCAGAAGTGCTGCGTTTTGTCCCCTGTTCCAGCTAGGAAGCGGCCCTTGGTGGAGGTACCCAGCCAGTGGTACAGGGAGCACTGTTACAGTGATAAACTCTGGTAACTGAATGGCAGTTCTTGCATTGACATCTATGAGAAAATGAAATATAAAGACACAAAGCAGTGCACTCTGGGTAGGGGCGCATCTACTGAAGATAGCACCTATGGCAAGCACTAAAATTGCGTCTCTGATGACCCCTGTCCAAACATCTGACACACATCTTTTCGATAACTTTACAATAAAATCAGCTAAACAATTCCAGTTATATGTAATGTGTGTGGGGGGTGAGCTGGCTGTAAGTGATGTGTGTGGGGGAAGGTTAGTTGCTTGTTCTTTGTTGTTTGCAAGGTGAGCTGGTTGTTGTTTATATGTGCTGTGTCTGTGGTCAGGCTAACTTTGTTTCGCCTCCCTCCCCTCTAACTGTCAATCATGCAACAGGTTCTGTTACTTCCTGGTTTGGTTAGCTCAGTAGAGCTAAACTCAAGAGGCAGCAATTGCCCAGAGCACCTGCTTTTTTGTAAAGACTTCTCATTGAGCTGCATTGGAAAGTCTGTGATTGGACAGTCCCAGAAAGTCTAGGCGGGGTTTTAAGGGGAGGGCTTGCAAAGACTGCAGACAAGATATCGATAGCTTTTGCAAGCTGTGTTTAGATATAGCTCCAATTAAAAAAGGCATAATTAAATGCATGCTTGTTTTCATTTGGATATAGCTACTAAATAGTGATTTTTTTAAAATTTGTTTTTCATTCAGGCAGTGGAGTGTCCCTTTAAGAGCCAAGATTTGAGAAAACTGTATCAGAATAAGAGAGAAACTTATAAAGACAAGTGTCTAAGTGAAATCTTCGCAGAACATGTGTACATGTGCAGCTCTTGGGATTAAAATAAAATGATTTCAGAATATAGATCAAACAGAGAAACATATCTTGGTATTTTTACATTTCTAATCCTATAGTGCATGTTATTTCAAGCATGAAACACAGTCAGTAATATTAAAAACATAAAAAATACAATAAAATGTATTTTTTATAAACTGTCGGTAAACTCGTTGGATATAGCTTAACGAATGAATCTGAATAAATACACGTGTAAGTAGTTTCATTCGTCACTGCTATTCAGAGATCTCAATAAGTGAATACTGCTCAGGGTGAGAGGTCAGGGGATGAAGACCATCTCCCCAGTAACTGTTACCAAGGACGGAAGCTTTTATCACTTTTTATATAACTGCAAATTGCAGAGAAACCACTTTTTGTTCTTTTCTTTTCTGATTCAAAGTGTTGCGTTTAGTCATGTGGTCCTGGGTGAAAATTCTCAGATTTAACCCCTGCAGTCACCCTATCGCTGTATACACCGTATACCCTGCTGACATTTACTGGGGAGAACTTGTTAGAAGAATCGAGTGTTGTGTTCCATAGAGTGTTATTGACTGGTCAGTAAGGGTAAAGGTACAGGCTGAATTCTGCGCGTTACAGTTTAGCAGTTTTACTGTCATTGTATCCCTGTCAGTCATTGTTATTAGCTCCGCCCTTTTCTTGTTTCTAAAAGGAATATAATACAATGTTTCTGCCTCTTGTCCACCAATGTAATGCGTGCCCTGGCCGGACTGAACTGGGCTGTGATATGAATTGATAAATCTGTAATAGAAAGTGGAGTGTCACATTAGAAAAACGTTATAAACAAGTTATGGGTGGCATCTGATATTCCAGGGGTAGTCAACCTTTTTACACCTACCGCCCACTAACGCATCTTTCGTGATGGTAAAATGTCCTTACCGCCCACCAGTGCTGCAGTAACTCAAACCTTTTTATCGCCAGTTTCTTCAGATACTCTGGGAAACGGCCACGAGCAGATTTCTTGTTTTTCAGACGTGGGTTCTAAATTTGTTGCACACTTTAACAGCTACTCTTACTCTTACCACGTTTTGATCTGCACTCCACACAGTGCTTCCCCCATTCCCCTTTTATTACAAACACCAAAAACAACGCTGTATTAGCTGCCAGTTTATATTACACTTCACCATAAAAAGAAATCCCCCTTTTTCTTTTTTGGCTTCTTTTCCTGCCCTTATATCAGTATATCAGGGGTCTCTTGTTCCATTTCTCTTTATCCTCTCCTTCTCCTTCCTTTACTTAATTTCCTCTTTTCTTTCTTTTATTTTATAAGATAACAAAAAACTTAATTTGCCAACACATGCGCCACTCTAAACACTGCTTCCTCTCCTCCTTTATTTTATCCCCTTTTTCTATTTTTCTTCCCTTTTTTTATTATTTTAATCTTTCCCTTTTTATCTCCTTTTTTTAAATGCTTTTCTTTTACCTTCCTTATGGCAATGTCCAAAAGTAAGGCTGATCTAGTTAGCCCACTTATTATTATTAGCCAACATCAATTCTCTCCTCCTCCTGCCTATAACTTTTCTTTCTCCTATTTTACAACTGCTCTGCTCCGCTTCTGCCTGTCCCTGCTATCGTGCATCAGCTCCCACTTCGCCCCTCCTCTTCCCACGTGTTACACTCGCTCGCGTTGGCACATTCTCACGCACATGTACGGGTTCTCTTGTTCACACCCATTGACACACAGCTTTCACACCCACTGACACACAGCATTCACACCCACTGACACACCGCATTCACGCTCACTGACACACAGCATTCACACGCTCTGAAACACAGCATTCACACGCTCTGAAACACAGCATTCACACCCAACTGACACTCAACATTCACACACTGACACACAGTATTCACATCCACTGACACACAGCATTCACACCCACTGACACACAGCATTCACACCCACTGACACACCGCATTCACGCTCACTGACACACAGCATTCACACACACTGACACACAGCATTCACATCCACTGACACACAGCATTCACACCCACTGACACACAGCATTCACACCCACTGACACACCGCATTCACACCCACTGACACACAGCATTCACGCTCACTGACACACAGCATTCACACGCTCTGAATCACAGCATTCACACCCAACTGACATACAGCATTCACACCCACTCGCACTCTGTCTATGCATTCTGTCCCTCAGCATTCCTTTTATGTCCTGAATATTCTATATTCTAAAATATATTTATAGCTTTATTCTATTCTGTGGTTCTTTTCCTAAACAGTGTATTATGGCGAATTGACAAGTGAATTAATAAATGCATGACAAAATAGCAGATTTATAATAAATAACAGTCCATCTCTGTCCAGCTATGTAATTGAATATGAATCCTCAGCAAAACATTTTATTAAATAGAATGTTTACAGGTTAATTTGTCACAATTTGCTGTGATTTACTTGCGCACCCAATGACTCAATCTAACAGGTTTCCTTATTCTAGGGGAGTACGTAGAAGGTGTGAATGACCAGGATGTTATTCTGATTCACTCGTGCCGCCAGTGGACCACAGTGACTGCGCACAGCCTGGAGGAAGGGCATTATGTCATCGGCCCCAAGATTGACATCCCACTTCAGTATCCAGGTGAGAAAATCCACACAAGTATGACATCACTCAGAGATTGACATGATCATACACAGACTAGTAGAGTACTAGGGATATGGAACAGTTTATTTTACATTAAAATTAGGATTCAATTAATCCAAGCTCTGACCCAATCAGATGTTTTGGCCTATTTAGTGTGAGAATCTGGGAGCAATCTGATTCCAAAATGTTAACACCTGTTGGTTCTAAGGCAGTGTGTTTGCTAAATCGAATACCAGTCATTCCTCTGACCAGGAACCTATGAAATCAGAGTATATACCATACCCTGGCATGATCTGAACAGTAATCGTTTAACAAGACCATATACAAACGTACCCAGAAATAAATAGTATGAGCAGGTGCCTGATGTGGATTTTCTGATGTAACCTGTGCCATACAGGCAGGTTTGGAAAATAATACACTGCTCAAAAAAATAAAGGGAACACAAAAATAACACATCCTAGGTCTGAATGAATTAAATATTCTTCTGAAATACTTTGTTCTTTACATAGTTGAATGTGCTGACAACAAAATCACACAAAAATTAAAGAATGGAAATCAAATTTTTCAACCCATGGAGGTCTGGATTTAGAGTCACACTCAAAATTAAAGTGGAAAAACACACCATACAGGCTGATCCAACTTTGATGTAATGTCCTTAAAACAAGTAAAAATGAGGCTCAGTAGTGTGTGTGTCCTCCACATGCCTGTATGACCTGCAACGCCTGTGCATGCTCCTGATGAGGTAGCGGATGGTCTCCTGAGGGATCTTCTCCCAGACCTGGACTAAAGCATCTCCCAACTCCTGGACAGTCTGTGGTGCAACATGATTTGGTGGATGGAGCGAGACATAATGTCCCAGATGTGCTCAATTGGATTCAGGTCTGAGGAACAGGCGGGCCAGTCCATAGCATCAATGCCTTCGTCTTGTAGGAACTGCTGACACATTCCAGCCACATGAGGTCTAGCATTGTCTTGCATTAGGAGGAACCCAGGGCCAATCGCACCAGCATATGGTCTCACAAGGGGTCTGAGGATCTCATCTCGGTACCTAATGGCAGTCAGGCTACCTCTGGCGAGCACATGGAGGGCTGTGCGGCCCCCCAAAGAAATGCCACCCCACACCATTACTGACCCACTGCCAAACCGGTCATGCTGGAGGATGTTGCAGGCAGCAGAACGTTCTCCACAGCGTCTCCAAACTCTGTCACATGTGCTCAGTGTGAGCCTGCTTTCATCGTTGAAGAGCAAAGGGTGCCAGTGGCGAATTTGCCAATCTTGGTGTTCTCTGGCAAATGCCAAACGTCCTGCACAGTGTTGGGCTGTAAGCACGACCTCCACCTGTGGACATCGGGTCCTCATACCAACCTCATGGAGTCTGTTTCTGACCGTTTGAGCAGACACATGCACATTTGTGGCCTGCTGGAGGTCATTTTGCAGGGCTCTGGCAGTGCTCCTCCTGTTCCTCCTTGCATAAAGGCGGAGGTAGCGGTCCTGCTGCTGGGTTGTTGCCCTCCTATGGCCTCCTCCACGTCTCCTGATGTACTGGCCTGTTTCCTGGTAGCGCCTCCATGCTCTGGGCACTACGCTGACAGACACAGCAACCCTTCTTGCCACAGCTCGCATTGATGTGCCATCCTTGATGAGCTGCACTACCTGAGCCACTTGTGTGGGTTGTAGACTCCGTCTCATGCTACCACTAGAGTGAAAGCACCGCCAGCATTCAAAAGTGACCAAAACATCAGCCAGGAAGCATAGGAACTGAGAAGTGGTCTGTGGTTACCACCTGCAGAACCACTCCTTTATTGGGGGTGTCTTGCTAATTGCCTATAATTTCCACCTGCTGTCTATTCCATTTGCACAACAGCATGTGTAATTGATTGTCACTCAGTGTTGCTTCCTAAGTGGACAGTTTGATTTCACAGACGTGTGATTGACTCGGAGTTACATTGTGTTGTTTAAGTGTTCCTGTGACAGACCCATCTGTCTGGATTACAAATGCTTTGTTCGCCTGTTTTGCCGGTTACATGAATTTCCCCATTCGTATGCTTTATTCAAGGGAATGTCGGTTTTGTCGAACAGAACTACCGAACGGACGGCCACCCAGAAGAGAAGTGTGCTGCTGGTTAACCTATTGATCCCAATTAGAACGTTGCGGTTAACCACAGACACTTCTCAATTAAAACCGAATGCCGGGTGGTCGTCGTTCGTATGTCGACCACGAGGCGGCGGCCATTTTGTCCATGCGAACGACCAGCGGTGTTCGACGATTATTTCATGGATCTGAAAACGGACACTTTTTCAGCCGAACACCGCTGAAGCCGTCGACCTCCCCTTCTCAATCGACAAAAGTATACGAATGCCAGCCGTTCGGGAGATTCAACCACACGAATGGACTTAACCCAGATAGCCGTCCCATGGAGTCAATCGCATACCGAAGAACTGAAAGAGACTTTGACTCCATGGCGATTGAACTGTGCGAATGGGATCTGAGCGCTATTCTCCAATAATGTGCCCTCAGATCCAGGCTATCTGGGGATATGCAATACGAATGTAATATGTTCGGCAGTTATGAAGTTATGGATTTTCATGTGTTTTTGTGACTTGTGTTTAAAATGGCGATTGCCTCTGCTCGGGGAGATAATTGAGTTACTTCCCAATTATCCCTCGAGCAGAGGGGAGGGAACTGTGATGCATGCTGGGAATATTGTGGGGATGTATGTCCAAAATGTCCCCATGTCCTTCTGTGATTTCAGTCTCCCATTTGGTCCCCTAGGGGAGTGTCCACCAAGTGGGAGACCTGCATAAATACCGGGCAGGTAGCCCACAGTAAAGCAGTTCATGTTTTACCCTCAAAGCGGAGCTTGGTCTCGTTATTGGGGGGATTTTATTACCTGCGCTTAGAGACTGCTTATTGGAATTATTTGCCACTTGGGAGATATTAGCGTTCGGCTAATATTGGCAGTTCGTGGATTTGGAGCTCGTGGAGGGAAATAGCCGTACAGGTACCGTTCGGGAGTTTGGAGTGTTCCCTAGCTGGCGGTTCGCATGGTTTTACTATACACGCTACCAGCCTACATTATTGCGAACGGGGAGCATTCACTAAACGGCGGTTTGTGCATTTATTACTGGAGGTACCGTAACAACTGGTGGCAAGCGACGGGATGATCCTCAACGCCCAAAGAGACCACTACAACCAGGACTAAATGGAATTACAATACCAAAACCTGAGGAGAGCTACCCTAAAGGATTTATTGGAGCAAAGAGGGGGACAAGCCAGTAACCTCAGGAAGAGGGATATTATTGCGTTATTGCTGGAAATGGATGGAGTACCAGCGGCAGAGGGAACCAATGGACCCAGCGCAGCTGACAGAACCCCCGAGGAGGCAAGCTTTGACCGGGCGGTAAGGATCAGGCTGGCACATTATGGTCCCAACCCGACTACAGAGACCATTGACCGGGTCATGGCAGCTGTGGAGGCCAACCTGCTTCGCCAAAGCGGTGCTGCAGCAGCCCCAGTCACAGCAAACCCGGGAGATAGGAAAAAGGTACCATTTACTGCGTTTAAAGCCTTCAGTGAAACAGAAGGAGAGATTGATGGGTACCTTGCTGATTTTGAGCGGCAATGTGCCCTGCACAAGGTACCCCTGGAAGACTGGGTTACTATATTGTCCGGCAAGTTATCAGGCCGGGCCAGCGAGACTTTTCGGGCCATTCATGATGAGGAGATTGGGGATTATGTGGCAGTCAGGGAAGCTTTACTCTCCCGGTATGCCGTTACACCTGAGGCGTACCGGAGGAGGTTCCGAGACACTGTCAAGACCTCTGGGGACTCATACGTGGAATGGGCATGTAAGGTGCATCGCACAGCCGCCCACTGGATGGCGGGGTGCCAGGCTGTGTCCGGAGAAGAGGTGCTGCAGATGTTTCTTTTGGAACATTGTTTTGATAAATTGCCAGCAGGGGTCAGGGAGTGGTTAAGGGACCGTAAACCCTCCACTCTGCACGAAGCAGCTCGCCTGGCGGATGAGTATACTGACGCCCGCAAACTGGACAGTCTCATCAGCAAGGCTCCCGCCAGGGTGGAGTACAGGCCAACAGCCCCACCAGCAGCCAACCTATACCAGCCTCCAATGCATCGCCCAGCAGCACCTCCTCCATCTGCCCCGTACCAAAAGCCACCTCGGTTCAATTCACGGGAGTATGCCCAACCCATTCGGTGCTACCTGTGCAAGCAACTAGGGCACAAGCGACCCGAGTGCCCGATGAACAGCGCCAACCAGAACCAGTCCTGGAGGAGACCAGCCGGCGGCAATCCACGACCTTCCACCCCAGCCGCTCACTGTGTAGAGGAAGAGGAGTGCTGGGGCATCCTGCATGAGGCAGACCCCGTTCAGGCTGCCCACCGGGATAACAGGCAGCACCACCGACAGTGTGTAAAAGTCAACGGGAAGGAGGTCAGTGGTCTACGGGATACTGGGGCAACCATGACTTTGCTCCAAAAGCACCTGATATCCGAAGCCCAACATACAGGGGACACGGTCGCAGAGCGAGTAGCCGGGGGTGCCGTGTTTCGTCTGCCCGTTGCCCGGGTACATTTGGATTGGGGAGTGAGCGCCAGACATGTGAATGTGGGGGTCATGAAGGACTTACCAGCGGATGTTCTCCTTGGCAATGACTTGGCGCCCCTTATTTCCGCCTACGCTCCCATGGGTCCTGCTGAAGTGGATGCTGTCACGACCCGTGCCCAGACCCTTGCCGCTGAGACCGGCCCACCTGCTGCTGAGACCCAGGTAAGACTCTCTCCCCCGACTTGTACCTTAGACCAGGCCCCTTTAGGCTGGGATACCCCAGAGATGTACGGGAAGGAAACCAGGGAAGACCCGACGCTAGCCAAGTACAGGGCCAGGGCCGATTCTGGGGGAGAAGGAGTAGATGGGGAGCACTACGAGTGGGTGGGGGATAGACTATACAGGATCCCGAAACCGTCCCAGAAGCCGAGTACCCCTCCGCAGAATCGACAGCTAGTGGTGCCTGCAAAATACCGGCAGGAGATTCTGCGGATTGGGCATGATGTGCCATTAGCAGGCCATCTAGGTTCCCGCCGCACAGCGGCCCAATTTTAACCGAGATGTGCGGGTTTACTGTAGCACGTGTGACACTTGTCAACGGGTAGGTAAGCGGGGGGATCACCCAAAAGCTAGGCTTCAGTCGATGCCTATTATTGGAGAACCCTATTCCCGCATAGCCGTTGACATTGTGGGTCCACTGGCCAGGGCTAGCCCATCCGGGAAGAAGTATATTCTCACCGTGGTGGACTATGCCACACGTTATCCAGAGGCAGTAGCGCTGTCTAATATAGAGGCAGAGACGGTTGCTGATGCCCTGGTTAAAATCTTCACTAGGGTCGGGTTCCCTCAGGAGATTCTCTCCGATCAGGGAACCCAGTTCACCGCTGTGCTTACCCAGCAGCTGTGGAAGGTGTGCAGTATTAAACCTCTGCTTAGCTCACCGTATCACCCACAGACTAACGGTCTCTGCGAGCGATTTAATGGCACCCTCAAACAGATGTTGAGGACCTTTACTGACACTTGCAGAGATTGGGAGCGATTCCTGCCTCATCTGCTATTTGCATACAGAGAGGTGCCCCAGGAATCTACTGGGTTCTCCCCCTTTGAGTTACTCTATGGGAGAAGGGTCCGTGGACCCCTAGATCTCATTAGAGAACACTGGGAGGGGGAGACAGAGCAAGAAGGGACTCCCATAGTACCATATGTCCTGGAGCTCCGGGACCGCATGGAGAAACTATCCCTGATGGTCAGGGAGAATCTCCAGGCGGCCCAGGGGAGACAGAAACGGTGGTACGATCGGGGTGCCCGACAGCGGGTCTTCCAGGTTGGGCAGAAGGTTCTGGTACTCAAGCCTGTGAAGACAAACAAGATGCAAGCATCTTGGCAGGGCCCCTATAAAGTGTTAGCTCAGGTGTGTGATACTACCTACCTTATAGCCAGCTGTTCAGATGAAAGGGTTCAGCGATCCTTCCATGTGAACATGCTGAAGGAGTATCAGGAACGACCAGAGGATGTTGCGGCGGTATGTGCCCCAGCTACTGACGACTCCGAGAACTTACCGTTACCTGACTTGCTAGAGAGAGGCCCCCAGACAGACCTTACTAGTCTTGTACAGCTAGGGGACCGGCTAAACCCGGCAGAGAAGGTACAGGCGAGACAGTTACTGTGGGAGAAGCAGGCGACGTTCTCCCAAGAACCCGGGTACACTACCCTAGCTGTACACAAGGTCGAGACACCCGGACAGAACCCCCTACGACAACCCCCATAGCGTATCCCTGAAGCAGTCCGAGAAGGAATGCGGACGGAGATATAGGAGATGACCAGGCTGGGGTTTATCGAACACTCAGACAGTCCTTGGGCCTCGCCTGTAGTTCTGGTGCCTAAGAAAGATGGGACCACCCGGTTCTGTGTGGACTACAGGCGGCTCAACGAGCGGACCATCACTGACGCCTACCCTATGCCCCGGGTAGACGAGTTATTAGACCGCATTGCCAGGGGGCGCTACTTGACCACCATTGACCTGTGTAAAGGTTATTGGCAGATCCCCCGGCCGAGGATGCTATCCCTAAGTCGGCATTCGTCACCCCATTTGGCCTGTACCAATTTAAGGTTATGCCATTTGGGATGAAGAATGCTCCGGCTACGTTCCAGCGTATGGTGGATAGGCTCCTCGATGGCTTCCAGGATTTTGCATGTGCATACCTGGATGACATTGCAGTCTACAGTGAGTCCTGGGAAGACCATTTAGTACACGTGGGGGTGGTGCTGGACAAGATTCGGGCCGCAGGCCTGACCTTGAAGCCAGACAAGTGCCATCTAGGCATGGCAGAAGTACAGTACTTGGGTCACAGAGTAGGCTGTGGGAGCCAGAGACCGGAGCCAGCTAAGGTAGAGGCGGTGGCTAACTGGCCCACACCTATCACCAAGACGGACGGCAGGGTATTACCGACGTTTTGTCCCTGACTACAGTACGGTTGCTAAGCCCTTGACTGACCTGACTAAGAAGAATTTGCCTAAGCAGGTCCTGTGGTCTCCAGCTTGTGAAGCCGCGTTTCAAGCACTTAAGCAGGCTCTTGTTAATGCTCCTGTACTGGCTGCCCCAGTCCCTAACAAACGTTTTCTTGTACATACAGATGCTTCCATGTATGGACTGGGGGCTGTGCTAAGCCAGGTCGGGGAAGATGGAGGAGAGCACCCTGTCGCATACTTAAGCAGAAAGTTACTACCCCGGGAAGTAAGTTATGCGGCAGTGGAGAAAGAGTGTTTAGCCCTGGTCTGGGCACTGAAGAAATTGAGCCCATATTTATACGGACAAGAATTCTCCCTTATTACGGACCATAACCCCCTTGTCTGGCTTAACCGGGTCTCAGGAGACAATGGCAGACTGCTGAGGTGGAGTTTGGCACTACAGCCTTACAACTTCACCATCAGCTACCGACCCGGTAAGCAGAATGGGAACGCGGATGGGTTGTCCCGGCAAACAGACGTCCCTACTTCTTCCCAGTCCGGTCATCCCCAAGTTGACCCGCCAAAGGGTCAAGCCGGGTCTGCCGGAGTGTTCCACAAGGGGGGAGCCGTGTGACAGACCCATCTGTCTGGATTACAAATGCTTTGTTCGCCTGTTTTGCCGGTTACATGAATTTCCCCATTCGTATGCTTTATTCAAGGGAATGTCGGTTTTTGTCGAACAGAACTACCGAACGGACGGCCACCCAGAAGAGAAGTGTGCTGCTGGTTAACCTATTGATCCCAATTAGAACGTTGCGGTTAACCACAGACACTTCTCAATTAAAACCGAATGCCGGGTGGTCGTCGTTCGTATGTCGACCACGAGGCGGCGGCCATTTTGTCCATGCGAACGACCAGCGGTGTTCGACGATTATTTCATGGATCTGAAAACGGACACTTTTTCAGCCGAACACCGCTGAAGCCGTCGACCTCCCCTTCTCAATCGACAAAAGTATACGAATGCCAGCCGTTCGGGAGATTCAACCACACGAATGGACTTAACCCAGATAGCCGTCCCATGGAGTCAATCGCATACCGAAGAACTGAAAGAGACTTTGACTCCATGGCGATTGAACTGTGCGAATGGGATCTGAGCGCTATTCTCCAATAATGTGCCCTCAGATCCAGGCTATCTGGGGATATGCAATACGAATGTAATATGTTCGGCAGTTATGAAGTTATGGATTTTCATGTGTTTTGTGACTTGTGTTTAAAATGGCGATTGCCTCTGCTCGGGGAGATAATTGAGTTACTTCCCAATTATCCCTCGAGCAGAGGGGAGGGAACTGTGATGCATGCTGGGAATATTGTGGGGATGTATGTCCAAAATGTCCCCATGTCCTTCTGTGATTTCAGTCTCCCATTTGGTCCCCTAGGGGAGTGTCCACCAAGTGGGAGACCTGCATAAATACCGGGCAGGTAGCCCACAGTAAAGCAGTTCGTGTTTTACCCTCAAAGCGGAGCTTGGTCTCGTTATTGGGGGGATTTTATTACCGGCGCTTAGAGACTGCTTATTGGAATTATTTGCCGCTTGGGAGATATTAGCGTTCGGCTAATATTGGCAGTTCGTGGATTTGGAGCTCGTGGAGGGAAATAGCTGTACAGGTATCGTTCGGGAGTTTGGAGTGTTCCCTAGCTGGCGGTTCGCATGGTTTTACTATACACGCTACCAGCCTACATTATTGCGAATGGGGAGCATTCACTAAACGGCGGTTTGTGCATTTATTACTGGAGGTACCGTAACAGTTCCCTTTATTTTTTTGAGCAGTGTATATTAGACACGTTGCCCATGAAGAATGTATTATCCTTGGCTGGAACTCAAGACATCTGCCTTTAAGGGATATGTTGTATATTTTCTTTGTAAATAGTCACATTATGCAGCCAAAACGTGCTTCTTTTTGTAAATAGTCACACAATTCGGCCATATAGTGCTTCTCTTTATAAATAGTCACACAATATAACCATACTGTGCTTCTCTTTGTAAATAGTCACACGATACGGCCGTACCGTGCTTCTCTTTGTAAATAGTCACACAATATAACCATACTGTGCTTCTCTTTGTAAATAGTCACACAATATAACCATACTGTGCTTCTCTTTGTAAATAGTCACACAATATAACCACACTGTGCTTCTCTTTGTAAATAGTCACATGATACGACCATGCTGTGCTTCTCTTTGTAAATAGGGACACAATACATCCATACCATGCTTCTCTTTGTAAATAATCACACGATACGGCCGTACCGTGCTTCTCTTTGTAAATAGTCACACAATATAACCATACTGTGCTTCTCTTTGTAAATAGTCACACAATATAACCACACTGTGCTTCTCTTTGTAAATAGTCACACAATATAACCATACTGTGCTTCTCTTTGTAAATAATCACACGATACGGCCGTACCGTGCTTCTCTTTGTAAATAGTCACACAATATAACCATACTGTGCTTCTCTTTGTAAATAGTCACACAATATAACCATACTGTGCTTCTCTTTGTAAATAGTCACATGATACGACCATGCTGTGCTTCTCTTTGTAAACAGTCACGTGATACGGCCATACCATGCTTCTCTTTGTAAACAGTCACGTGATACGGCCATACCATGCTTCTTTTTGTAAAAATTCACATGAAATGGGCATATCCCCTTTGTAGGTATTGCCTAGATCAAGCATGTCAAACTTGTGGTCCACCATCCCTTGGGCCACTTTATGTTGTGGCTGTGACCAGTCGCAAAACAGGAAAGATATTTCCTGTCTGATTGTTGTCTTCCCTCCCACGGCCGATTGCGTGCTCCCGCAGGCCAACCTCTCCCCCTTCCCTCCTGCTCACAGTGCCAGAGGAGCATCTGGCTTGCTTGAGCAGAGAAGAGCAGGAATGGAACTGGAGGATGGGCAGCTCATCTTAAGTTAGGGGAAGATAGTCTTGGGGGACCTTCCTGAGTAGTGTGCTAAATTGGGGAGGGAGGAAGTGTATTAATTTCAGGGAGAGAGGGGGCGGTGTATTAAATTGGGGGAGGGAGTGGGGCAGTGTTTATAGAGTGGTGGAAGGGGGCCAGTGTGTTATATTGGGGGAGGGCAATGTATTAATTTGGGGGAGCGAGGGAGGAATTGTAGTAAACTAGGGGAGGGCAGTGTATTAAATTAGAGTGCTCGGAGGAGGGGAAGTGTATTAGATTAAGAGGCAGTGTATTAGAATGGGAGGAGGGGGCAGTGTATTAGAATGGGTGAAGGGGGCAGTGTATTAGAATGGAGGGAGGGGGGCAGTGTATTAGATTGGAGGGAGGGGGCAGTGTATTAGAGTGGGTGAAGAGGGCAGTGTATTAGAGTGGGAGGGTGGGCAGTGTATTGGATTTGGGGGCAATGTTGGATTTGTGGGCAGTGTATTAGAATGGGAGGAGGGGCAGTGTATTAGAATGGGTGAAGGGGGCAGTGTATTAGAGTGGAGGGAGGGGGGAGTGTATTGGATTTGGGGGCAATGTTGGATTTGTGGGCAGTGTATTAGAATGGGTGAAGGGGGCAGGGTATTAGAATGGCGCTGAACGCTCCCCATGGAGATGCTGATTGGCCGTGCAGCTTTTTTCCACACATGCACAATAGCCTCTGTGAAGGATTTCCTATACTTACATGTATGCCTTCAGTTATAGCTTCTCCCTGCTGTCCAAATACTTGTGAAATGTTGTTTAAGTATGTGTTAAAATTGTATTCGTCTACCGAACGAGAGACCACCCACCCTGGGTAGCAATCAGCTTTAGAACGTGGAGAAAACCACAACTTAATTGCTCCTAGGTGGCCGCCATTCGGCATACGAACACGTGGCAAGAACAAAGGATGGCGGCCATCTTAAAACTCACGAACGCGGTCAGCGGGGCGTACGCATGAATTGCCTGGAACTATTTTTGGCAAGGCAAACATGCAAACGCCCGGTCTTCATGGAAGTCCTGGATGTATACGTTCCCCTCCACGAATCAAACTGGCATTCGGTAGATAGAATCTACCGATTGAGGGGAACATTCGCATGTAACCAGCTGTACCATACGAACGGTGGTTTTCGTGTAGTTGGACGCGAACAGAGACCGGGTCTTGCTACTGACTGTATAGAACTCTAGCTCGGATACCTCCACATGGCGAGCCGGTCAAACTTCCACACGATGCGACACGGAAACTACCGAACGGAAATTCGTGAGATTTGGATATGTGACTACCAGTATCCCCAGCTATCCAGGGATGTTAAAGTTATAGTTGTATGTGTTATAGAAAGTACTTTTCTGAAATTGTTAAAAATTATAATGTTTCTGGCCAGCAGATAATTGAGCTTTGTGTATTGCTGAAACTCAATTATCTAGCCTGGCCCAGAGGAGGAGTTTTGTATCACATTGTGTGTCCTGTGTGCCAGTAAAATCAGTCTTATTCCAGCATTAAGCCTTGGCTCATGTGTGGATTATTCAGCGATTACAGCGATATTTCTTCTTGGGATTATTGGAGCTATTCTGCTATTGGGAAAAGGAATACTAGACGGTGATACTGACTACTACCGTCACAGCCTCCCAATGCTTTCCTACTGGGAAAGCATTGCATTGGCTGAGATCATCAAGTCTGATGATCTCAGCTAAAGTGAAGAACACACTCATAGGACTTAAAAATAATAAATAACGGAATTTATTTTTTACAGCTGTGCAACTGCATACATTCACCATTTCATTTCCATTTCCAAACATTTCTTAATATGACAAGGTAGTTGGACTGAAACGGTTATATACAAATGTACGACTTCTTAAAATAAATTCGCTCTCCTGTTTACTGTGAAGCCCCACGAGCATGAGGACTTCCAGTGTCAGTTAGGCAACTTTTTTTATACTGTACTTTTCTAAATGAACCTATGTATCTATAAAAATGTACATTTTTGTTTTGCGACCCATATATACTTCAATCTTGTTTATTTGGCCCATGATAGCCTTTGAGTTTGACATGCTTGGCCTAAATGGTCAGCTGGGGTTCCCTTATTTAGGTAACCCTTTCTTATTATGAACCTTTTTTTTAAGGCCAGAGTAGACAACATAGTTGACTTAGAAACATTTTGTCATTTGGCTATTTTGACCTTAAATGTAACATTCACTTTGAATTTTCACTTTAGTAAATAACTAAAGCAAATTAAAAATGTTTCAATTCCACCATCTAAAAAAAAGGAAATATATATATATATATAAAAAAAAGTGAGATGGTTATAAAATGCTCTTCAGTTCAATGGTTCTGGCCGAGGATTGCTGCACAGTCTTTAGTGGACCTTGATGGATCTATTGGACCATAATGACCCTTGGTGGACCCTGATGGATCTATTGAACTCTAATGACCTCTGGTGGACCCTGATGGATCTATTGAACTCTAATGACCTCTGGTGGACCCTGATGGATCTATTGGACTCTAATGGCCTCTGGTGGACCCTGAAGGATCTGTTGGACTCTAATGACCTCTGGTGGACCCTGATATATCTATTGGATTCTAACGGCTTCTGGTGGACCCTGATGGATCTATTGGACTTTAATGAACTCTGGTGGACCCTGATGGATCTATTGGACTCTAACGGCCTCTGGTGGACCCTGATGGCCTCTAGTGGACCTTGGTGGAGCAGGTGAGGAATGGTTGTGGTGGGGTAGACGCCAGCACATTCCTTGCTAATCTGCTCCTCCGTGATGTGACCTTGGCTCTCTACGACCTTGTTATCTCAGCACTGACACTAATAGCTGAGATGTGCAAATCCTGATTGTTCATTCAGCTACTTTACTGTCTGAGTCATTCAAAGGGAAAACCACATGATGACAAAAGCATTGTTTTTACCAGGATCCCTCCAGCTTTGATGACATATTAATTACAACCTTGTCAGAGACTCAACTTGCGAGTCTTCCAAATAATTAGACTTTAATCTGTGACATACTAAATATGATCTTGGGTCTCTTAGCAAGCTGCTCAGGAGAATTTGTGCACTCCGTTTCAGAAATGTATGTAGGGGGAGAGCGAGGGTTAAAATAGTCGCTGGGTATGAAAGATGTTGAATGGCAACTTGGAGTAACAATGAATTCTAATTCTGTCCGCAGGTGAAAAAGATAATTTCTTTAAGCTAAAACATTTTTGTTTGCAAGTCCTATTATTTATTTTTGTCTTGTAAAACTGACTGTGTGCAAGTTTTGCACTTTTTTCATGCAAAGTTTGACTGTTTTATCCTTTTTATATTTTCAGTTTTTCTGGATAATAGAAGCAGACCTTTAACTCATGGCATTGCTTCCTGGAAGTCAAACAAAGACTGCTGGTCGAATCATGCCTTGTATAGTAAAAAAAAAAAAAAAAAAGGTATTTTGGTGGCAAAGTGACCCTGATCACTGTCCCCTGCTATTAGATACGACAGGGCATGCAGCCTGCCAACAACTGCACTTGATGCCCAGACAGGAACAGAGACTGACAGACAAGGAGAGGAGTGCTTTGTGTCAGTGTAGGGGAACAGTCAGACAGGAAGAGACAGGCGTGCAGAAATATAGTCAAAATGTGAAGGTTAACAGACAGACAAGTAGAGAGACAGACACACACACGAAGACAGACAGACAAAGTTAGGGAGAGGGATTTTGTATGTCAGTGTAAATGAACAGACAGTGAGAAAGTGGGACAGACAGAGAGAGAGGAACAGACAGACAACAGACAAAGGGAGACTGATACAGTGTGTCAGTGTAGGTGAATAGATAAAGGAAAAGAGGGACAGACAGACAGCTAAATGGAGTCAGCATAGGTAAATAGACAGACAGGCAGAAGAATGCTCTATGTCAGTGTAGGTGAACAGACAGACAGAAGGACGTTCTATGTCAGTGTCAGTGGACAGACAGACAGAGGGATGGTCTGTATCAGTGTGAGTGGACAGACAGACAGAGGGATGGTCTGTATCAGTGTGAGTGGACAGACAGACAGAGGGATGCTTTGTGTCAGTGTAGGTGGACAGACAGACAGACAGAGGGATGCTCTGTGTCAGTGTGAGTGGACAGACAGACAGAGGGATGCTCTGTGTCGGTGTAGGTGAACAGACAGACAGAGGGATGCTCTGTGTCAGTGTGAGTGGACAGACAGACAGAGGGATGCTTTGTGTCAGTGTGAGTGGACAGACAGACAGAGGGATGGTCTGTATCAGTGTGAGTGGACAGACAGACAGAGGGATGCTCTGTATCAGTGTGAGTGGACAGACAGACAGAGGGATGCTCTGTGTCAGTGTGAGTGGACAGACAGACAGAGGGATGCTCTGTGTCAGTGTGAGTGGACAGACAGACAGAGGGATGCTCTGTGTCAGTGTAGGTGGACAGAAAGACAGACAGAGGGATGCTCTGTGTCAGTGTGAGTGGACAGACAGACAGAGGGATGGTCTGTATCAGTGTGAGTGGACAGACAGACAGAGGGATGCTCTGTATCAGTGTGAGTGGACAGACAGACAGAGGGATGCTCTGTGTCAGTGTGAGTGGACAGACAGACAGAGGGATGCTCTGTGTCAGTGTGAGTGGACAGACAGACAGAGGGATGCTCTGTGTCAGTGTGAGTGGACAGACAGACAGAGGGATGGTCTGTATCAGTGTGAGTGGACAGACAGACAGAGGGATGGTCTGTATCAGTGTGAGTGGACAAACAGACAGAGGGATGGTCTGTATCAGTGTGAGTGGACAGACAGACAGAGGGATGGTCTGTATCAGTGTTAGTGGACAGACAGACAGAGGGATGCTCTGTATCAGTGTGAGTGGACAGACAGACAGAAGGATGCTCTGTGTCAGTGTAGGTGGACAGACAGACAGAGGGATGCTCTGTATCAGTGTGAGTGGACAGACAGAGGAATGCTCTGTGTCAGTGTGAGTGGACAGACAGACAGAGTGATGCTCTGTGTCAGTATAGGTGGACAGACAGAGGGATGCTCTGTGTCAGTGTGAGTGGACAGACAGACAGAGGGATGCTTTGTGTCAGTGTGAGTGGACAGACAGACAGAGGGATGCTCTGTATGAGTGTGAGTGGACAAACAGACAGAGGGATGCTCTGTATCAGTGTAGGTGGACAGACAGACAGAGGGATGCTCTGTGTCAGTGTAGGTGGACAGACAGACAGAGGGATGCTCTATGTCAGTGTAGGTGGACAGAGAGACAGAATTAAGCTATATTTGAATGTAGGCTATATTCCTCATTGAGAAGATTTCAGATTCTCGATGAGAGGCTGGTTTATGAGCCTGGTGATATTTTAAAGGATCTGAGATCATTCAGCGATGCCTTAATGAGCGTTTTGGTGAGCTGCTCTTTCTGACAATGATTCACACTAATGAATAAATAATGTGTAATGTATCCAAGACGTCGAGGCCAGGGATCAGAGACTCAGAGACTGGGAGGCAGCGGGGGAAATGTGTGAACCTTCCCATTCATAAAGTTACATCATGCATGATCCATCAGACTAAACACTATAGATACATATACACATCCACATATACACTGCATGCGTACCTCATATACATAGTGTGTGTACCCTACTATACATAGTGTGTGTACCCTACTACACACAGAGTGCGTACTCTCATATACACAGTGTTCGTACCTTCTATACATAGTGTGCGTACCTCCTATACATAGTGTGCGTACCTCCTATACATAGTGTGTGTACCCTACTATACACAGAGTGCGTACCCTCATATACATAGTGTGTGTACCTTCTATATATAGTGTGTGTACCACCTATACATAGTGTGCGTACCTCCTATACATAATGTGTGTATCCTACTATACACAGAGTGCATACTTCATATACACTGTGTGCGAACCTCCTATGCATAGTGTGTGTACCCTCATATACACTGCGTGCATACTTCATATACATAGTGTGTGTACCCTACTATACACAAAATGCGTACCTCATATACACAGAGTGCATACCATCATATACATACACTATGCATACCATCATATACACAGAATGCGTACCTCATATACACAGAGTGCATACCATCATATACATACACTATGCATACCGACATATACACAGTGTGTGTACCTCCTATACATAGTGTGTGTACCCTACTATACACAGAGTGTGTACCCTCATATACACAGTGTGTATATCTCATATACACAGTGTGTGTACCTCAGATACACAGAGTGCATACCCTCATATACACAAAGTGCGTTCCATCATATACACAGAATGCGTACCTCATATACACAGGGTGTGTACCATCATTATGACGGACCTCTTAAGAAAGGCGTTTGCCCTGTTAATTTTGAACCAATCTAGGGAAAAGGGTGTGACCGGGCACCTTCGCCAAATCATCTGGAACTCTTTTTCAGCTCCAGTGAACCCCCCGAGCCGGTAAAACTTCAACTAGAGCACTTTTCGGTGCTGGCCCACCATTCAGGGCGTCATTTGTACAGACTATGCTAGAGGCCAAGAGGCATCCAAAGACACAGAGCTCGTGGGGGATCCCCGGATATTATTTGAACGCACCGTGGTTAAGTACTGACCGAGAAGACCCACTACAAACATTGGAACTCTGCACCAGATTGGGGGCTAGCCACATACCGTTGAACTCTGACCCTCATTACAATTCGGGCTAGACATCTCCGATACCGGTGCTTTTTGGATACAGGGGGTGCTCCAAAGAGACCTTTCGAGGGATATAAGTCTTGTTCTGAGTTATTTTATGTGTATTTTTCATGTTTTTCTCTTTTATGCTGAGTCATGGTGACACTGTATTTTGTGGGCATATTGTGGATGTGTTTATGGGTATATTTGGGGCGTGTTTACTATACTTATATTTTGTATACAAGTTGGCCATTTGGCCGGCATAAACAGTTCTTCCTCACCCTTCACTAAGTCTTGACTAGTGTTTGGGTGATACCGCGGTTACCCTTTGGCAGTAACTATAATCACTGACAAGTGGCTATAATCACTCTGGAGCTGATTACAACTGGAAGGGGAGACCACAGGCGGTATTCACCCATCTCCGAGAGTGGATACCGCCACATCTGGTGGAAGCGGTGGGATGGTCCCCTTCCTCGGATCCAGAGTGAGACCAGCAGCGGATGGACCAGCGCTATAACGGCTTGGAACGCTTGACCCTCAAGGACCTCGTGGAAGCTCGAGGACAGTCCGCCAGCAACAAGATAATGGCAACATTGCGAGCGCAGCTGATGGAGCTCGGCCATGCTGCTTCTGTGCCTTCTCCCGCCATCTCTGAGGCTGAGGCGTAGGAGACAGACGACTGATTTAGGCTGTCTTTGCTGGGTCCAAATCCATCCCCAGAGCTCATTATGCAGGTAGTGGTGGGTGTAGATGCAGCAGCACAGGCTTGGAGGCTCCACGATATTAAGTTGGCAGAGGCACAGTGACCAGTGCCTGCCACGGAGGTAATCCCATTGCCAATGACCGAATCAAGGAAAATACCCTTTGCTGCGTTTAAAGTGTTCAGCGAGGCGGAGGAGGAAATTGACTACCCCTCTGAGACTTGGTACCCATCCTGGCCGGTAAGCTCACTGGAAAAGTGGAAAAACAGCCAACGGTGTAACGGATCCCTTATCCTCTGACTTAGTACATCTGTTTTAAGTCTCCCAACTCCCAAGTGAATCAGTGATCAGAGCCCTTGGTTACCCAAACATCAGCCGAGACTTGATGAAGGGTATAACAGAAATGTCTTTATTGAAGGCAAAATACACAGTATTTATGCACAGACCTCCACAAAAGGCTTCCATTCAAAGAAGCATAAAACATAAGCCCGCCCAGGCGTTGCTGTGTCAGGGAGAGATAATGGTATCTCCCGGACGCAGGAAGCCGAACACACAAAAATACACAAAATACAATAATGCATCCCCACATGTCTTACATCCCTGAATAGCTCCTGTTCCCAGCTATAGTCCCTGCAAAGAGTGGAACAATCGGATGTACAGAGCCCAAGACATCGTCGTGTAAAGTCTGGGCTTGAGGCTACATACCCGAAAATAGTTCCACAGGATCACTTTGTTTAGGCCGGTGGATTCAACTTTCATGCCTAAACCAAGCAGGGACCAATAGGGAGAAAGGGCGCAAACACGCAGCGAACAATCTGCGCTCAGCGAGGGGAGGAGTTACAAGGTTAGCCCTCTACCTTGTGCCAACCAATCGGGAGAAAGTGTGTAAACCAGTTTGAATGGTAGCTCCCATTGGTCAGCATGGACTTCCAGGCGGCCAGCGGGATTCTGCGGCTGTGTAGTCAACCCATAGCTCCAGAGGGTCGGCCAGGGCTCGCGTCTCTCTCTGGTGAATATCTCCGCTAAGGTAGCACCGTGGCGAGTGCTCTTTGGGCAGGCAAGCAAGTGGGCTGGGACAAGGGGATTGAAGGGATGGATGGAACGTGGGGTAGGTGATGTGGGATTATAGTCTCTCTCGGGAATCAGTTTGTTACAGCACTCAGTGACGGCGTTCCATCACAGACGCCTTTCGGGCCGTCCCAGACGAAGATGTACAATCTTATGATTGAGTAAAGGAGGCCTTGCTGGCCTGTTACAGGCAATGCGGAAAACCCCAACCAGTCAGTAGCTGTCCGGGTAGCTGGGGGGTGCCATCCATTGGTTGCCGATGGCTCAGGTTTATTTGGATTGGGGTGCTGGAACCCGTCATGTGACCGTGGGAGTTATGAGGACCACCCCTGGGCCTAAGCTGCAGTCTGTGCCCATCGTAGGGGAACCTTTTTCTAGGGTAGCTGTGGACCTGGGAGGACCACTTAGCCCACATAGCGATGGTCGATTTGACTCTGAAACTGGACAAAATGCCACAAAGGCATGGCAGAGGTCCAATATTTAGGACATGGTGTTTGGTGTGGGAAGCAGCTGGAACCGGCAAAGATAGAGGCCATTCCCAACTGGCCCACCCCCAGACCCAAGTCATGGCCTTTTTGGATACCGCAGGCTAATAGAGGCGCTTTGTTCCCGACTATTGCAACATGGTCAAACCACTGACAGATTTGACAAAAAAGAACCTTCCTCGACAAGGTGCGAACAGGCATTTCAGTCCCTCAAGAAAGCCCTCATTCATGCTCCTGTCTTGGCTGCCCTAGATCCTAACAATCGTTTCATCGTACACACACATGTATCCATGTTTGGACTGGGGGCTGTTCTGAGCCAGGTCGGAGAAGACTGAGGAGACCACCCCATAGCATACATCAGTCAAAAACTCTTTCCTCGTGAGGTCAGTTATGCTGCGGTAGCAAAAGTGTGTTTGGCCGACGGGTTGCCCCGGCAGACCGAGCTTGTTACCATGGACAAGGTCGACCCGGACATCCCCAAGTTGACCCAAAAGGGTTCAAACCGGGTCTGCCGAAATGAGATCAAGGTGGGAGCCATGTGACAGACCTCTCAGGAAAGGCGTGTCCCCTGTTAATTTTGAACCAATCTGGGGAAAAGGGTGTGACCGGGCACCATCGCCAAATAGTCTGGAACTCTTATTCGGCTCAAACGAATCCCCCGAGGCAGTAAATCTTTAACTAGAGTGCTTTTTTTGGCCCAGACCCACAGATCAGTTGCGCCATTTGTACAGACTATGCTAGAGGCCAAGAGGCATCCAAAGACACCAAGCTCGTTGGGTATATTATTCGAACGCGCCATGGTTAAGTACTGACATAGAAGACCCACTCCGAACATTGGAACTCTGCACCATGTACTGCTGAACTCAGACCCTCCATACAATTCGGGCAAGTCAAATCTGATCAGGGCGCTATTTGGACACGGGGGCGTCCAAAGAACTTGTTCCGAGTTATGCATATTTTATGTGTATTTTTCATGTTTTCTCTTTAATGCTCAGTCACAGTGACACTGTATTTTGTGGGCATATTGTGGATGTGTTTATGGGTATATTTGGGGTGTGTTTACTATACCCATGTTTTGTATATAAGTGGGCCATTTGGCCAGAATAAATAGTTATTCACCCTTCACTAAGTCTCGACTAGTGTTTGGGTGATGCCGCGGTTACCCTTCGGCAGTAACTATAATCACTGACAAGTGGCTATAATCACTCTGGAGCTGATCACAACTGGAAGGGGTGACCACAGGCGGTATTCACCCATCTTTGATAGGGGGTATCGCCACAATCATATACACAGAGTGCGCACCATCATATACACAGAGCGCGTATATGTCTGAGGGACAGCTTCAGGTAAGTATACCTACCTTCCACTGCACCTTATAGTCACTGGACCCTAACCGGAGATGTCACCTTTGGGGTATGCATGGACTCCCGAAAGTGACAGCACCATTTAATATCACAAGGCAGCATTTTAAGTAGCCTTGAAAAATGTTAAACTCTATTTTTTGTGTGTGCAGTTCCTTACTGTGTTTTTTTTAATCTTTTGTTCTTAATGGCAGCACCCACTACTGAGAAATGCATGTACTGGGTGTGCCCACAATTTATATCAAATGCCACCATCAGTTGCATGCCACTGCTTCAATATGATAAAAGCTAGGTAACGACATACGTTTAGAAAGGGGGCGTTGGGGTAAATTAGGGACTGGTCATTAAAGTAACAGACACGATTTAATATAAATAAGACCCATTGTACAGCACCGAGGATTTGTTGGCGCTTTATAAATAACAATAATAAGAGCTGAATTCTGTATTTCAGAAATGGATGCTCTAAATGGGAATATGAATGAATAAAGGATAATATTTAATGAGGATTTGAGAATAATTTTCGAATAGACAACAATGAGCATTGTAACTCATCGGCTGCAATGGACAGTAAGGTGCCGTCATGCAGAAAAGATTCATTAATTCATGTGATGAAGACAGAATTCTGTCTCTTTGTAAAGGAATGTCCTAACTTGGAAATACAGAGTCATTTGGGTGCTGTTTTTTTTTATAAAGATATTATGGAACGGGGAATATGGTGCTTAGCAGAGATTATTAATATCGGAGTGTAGTTAGAAAGACTGAAAACATTTACACAATATAAAAATACTCAGTTGAGAGAGATGATAGCAAGATATAAATATACTCCGTGTCAATATTCATTAACAGAATGATGTAAAGGGGATCGTTCGTCCACAGAGCCATTGGAAGGGGATTTTCCCAGTTTTGGAGGGAGCCATAAAGATACGGAATTCACTGAATTAGAGAGTTTGTTACTCACTTCTTCACTTTTGCTTTATATTTTATGTAACATTTATATCAAACAGGTGGGGTTTATCTGAATAAACATGAGGTTATTTAAGTAAACTCGACACAATCTGGATAAGGACGTCGTATTGTGCACAAAGCAAGAATCCAGCGGGCAGCTACACAGAGCACAGTGTCCCCCCCCACCGATGCCATCGACAAGCCCCGACTCTGGTTGGTGGTGTCGCTGACGCCATGCTCAGTCAGAGTATCCCTGGTGTTCTGGGAAAGTGGATGTGTACCATGTTTTACAAAGGATGTGAGCTCAGTAAAATTCAATATTTACTCCGGAAGGCAGAATGACAAATGATATCCAGGATTATTGCAGGGAATATCCCTGGGGGAGCAGCATGCTAAGTGCAGCAAGTACGGAGAGGGAGGGAGGGGGTCCTGCTGGGTCAGGACTGTAATCCTATACACCGAATGTTGGACACATTGCATCAGATATACCTGCGATCAGCAGCATTTACTGAGAAACTCGATACAAGGCAGCCTTGTCCTGGCTCTATGGAAAGCAGACAGGTCAAACAAATATTTATACTGTCCATAAAATGAATATTAATGGTATTATGGTGACAGACAGACAGACAGACAGACTATATGTAAAGAGAGTGGCACAGAATATATGGACATGCAGACAGATTAGATAGGAAAAACAAACAGAATATATGTAAAGAGACAGACACATTAAATGCACAGACACACGTTAGAGACAGACAGACATTAGATGGACAGAGAGACAGATCAATTAGGTGGACAGACATTAGGTGGACATACAGACAGATTAGGTGGACAGAGAGACAGACAGAGTAGGTGGACAGACAGACAGATTAGGTGGACAGAGAGACAGACAGAGTAGGTGGACAGAGGAACACACATACATGTCAGCATTGCACATTGCAAACAATATTCTGATTGGTCTTTCCTTCTGTGTATGGAATTATATAGACAAACAGGTAGGCCCTGTTTTAATTTTTTTATTATTATTATTATTATTATTTAATTGACTGCTGCTGAGCAAAGGCTTCTGGAAACAAATGTCAGGCTAAGCAACCAGGCTAAAATGGTTCATTTTATTTGTATGTTTCTTATTCGTTATTTTATCACAAACAAGTCCACCTTGACCTCTGTATATTTGGCTTGAGTGCAGTGAATGAGATTTAACATTAAACAAAAATATCGTCGTCTTTTGTAAATGAAATAAAGAATCATCAAGTTCTAGCAAAATACCTATTCTTTACACGATAAAGATCCACCAAACATATTCAAGTTATATTTAACATTCTACCATGGTCTCGGGGTGCATTGTGGGATTGCAGGAGAGCACAAATTCTCATACATTTACGGCAGAAGCCATATTTGTGATTTATCTATCTGTGCCAAAGAGTATCAAATCATAACGTTTAGGTAGAAACAATACCGTATCGATACATTTTAGGAATTTGACTGACGAAAAGTCGGGATAAGATTTTATACATGATAAAGTTATAAAGTGTCACTGTATAAGACATCTTAAAGCTTTCACACAGTTACCTCCTCAGTTAAGGGAGTTAAGGCTCCATACTCACTGGAGTAAAATGCCCATAGCTGTTTTAATGAAGCCATCTGTTTTGTCAATAGTTGGACTCTCCAACTTGTGCAGAGTAAGGCCTTTTTAACTTATCCAACTCATCAATAGTAAATGAGGACTTAATAAATAAGTAAGTATCTGCACTGTTGGAATGGAGGGATATGTTTGGCCAGCTGTGATTAGATCCGACGCTAACGAGGAAAACATATGGTAGCTACATTGCTGGAGCAGACTAATGAGGCCTTTTACCTCAGATCGGCAGAGATGGCTACAATATGGTCGCCTCTTGCTGGCCCAAATATTTCCGAAACATTGCGCTCTGATTATCACACAGTCTACCATGTCCTATCGGGAATGGCCAAGAAAGGGGGCAAGAGAATTAGCAGCCCATCTCTCTGTCTGGTCGCAATAATTTACAGAAACTATGTCTAAATTCTACACAGTAATGTATATTTTATTAAAGTATATATTATATATATTTTCTTTTTACTGTTGTTACACTTGAAGGTGTCATTGAGCTAATTCTCCAACTGAAGAACAAGTCACCATGGTAAATCCACCCTCAGTGTTAATATAGTTATTACAAACAGTTAGTTATATCGCTGAAAGTAATGCACCATGAAACCTAAAAACCAAACTCCACAAATTGAACCGGTAAATCTTCCTTGTAATGTGCTATCACGCCTCTCCACCGTGCTCTTCTAAAATGGAGTTATTTACCAACATGTGATATGAGCGCATGTCTGACAAGCTTTCATTTAATATGAGGGAGCTCCATCACCAGGTGATGGGATTCTTTGAATCAAACTCCCACCATGAATCAAGCACCGATTCACCTAGTACCAGGCTGATTTATTAACCTGTGAATTGCCAGGAATTTAACATTTTTGGCCAAAAAAATAAAGCCAAAGTTCCTCTATCGTAGAATCTGAAAAATCTGAGCTATAACATTCACAGACATTTTCACGTTGGTGAATAACCCTGAAGGTGTTCAGACCTGCCCTCACGGATAGTGATACTCAGTGCCATTGAAGAGATGTTAACAGTCGTGCGAATAACTAATGTCTAGATTACAGATAAATAATTTATACACCGTGTATTTTTCATTTAATTTCTATCTTTAATGAGGAAGGCAGTGGATCTACCTTTAAATATGGTTATGACAGGGTTACATTAACTCTTTCAGTCTGTTTAACTGTATAAGTTGGGTAATGTGAGATGACGAGAAATACAAACTCTGTAAAACAGACACATTTGCAGCCCAGGATTAAATCTTCGCACATTTACATATTTCCAGGGATTTTGGCCTAGAATTACGTTTCTTTGCTGTGATTGGCCGGCCTGGTCTTGTGTGCAGAGAGCTGTCCGGGAGAGAGGGTCTGGCTTCAATGGATCCGATGATCCTATTCAGTCCCCCGTTACCAAGGCGACATGATGTAAGGAATCTTCGAGGGGGATGAAAAGGGGTGTAAAAAGTCCTGAAATAGGAATGTTATTCCCTACTATGGTACAATGTGCAGAGAACAAGTGAACTCCAGTCTTCCTTTGTACCAGCTATAATACATTTCATTTTACACGTTGCTTTATTAAAACACTGGGCAAGAGGCTAAACATTCCTAATTATAAACCAGCATCTAATACAGGAGACATTCTGTGTAATAGAGAAGGGGAGCTTAGAGGTGTGATGTGTAATAGAGAGGGGGTAACAGAAACATGCATTTAATGTATATGTCCTCACATACTATTATGCTCGGGCCACAGGGCTGCAAAGCTCAACCCATAGACAGCCTTCACTCACCCACAAGCCGGGATAGTCTACATATTGCAAATATTATTAAAATAATATAGCTGTGGGGGTTCACTGTGTTAACCTATCAGTTTAGCTAGTTTATACACCCACTCACTTACTACATTTAATTAATAATCTTCTAGTCTGTTGATACGTTGCTTCGAATCACATGTCTCGTTTTCCATGCAGACTACTAAGTTCCAGCACCCAACAGTAGTGTATAGCAAAGCACAACCAAGCTACTTACGTACTACACTACAATGCAGTAAAACAATGTTTAGCCTGTAATTGAGCTTGTTTATACTACAAAAATGTGCACCCAATACTAAGCTTGTATGAATATCAATGTTCGCTGTTGTGGCGTTTGCACATTTTATGTACCTACCTGCACGACAAAAAAAGCAATAACAAAACAAAACATGTGAATGGCAACCGAACGGCATTTGAATTGTCGAATGAGTTGAAGTCTGGAGAAGGTAAAAATTCAGCTGAATTAAAATGGCCGCCGCCACGTGTTCGTTTGTCAAATGGAGGCCACATCGACTACTTCGGCACTTTGGCTGTAACCAAAGTGCCAATTTAAAGTTGCAAACTTGCTCCAATATAATTTAAAGGGGCAGAAAAAGTACAATAAAATCCAATATGCCCAAACAACGTTTTAAAAGGGCCAAATCTTCCAGGGGCCAGAGTTACAAGGCTGGAGGCTGGCAATAAGTCCTCTCCAGGCACAAGTAACGAAGGGCACTGCGTCACAAAAGATATTTCTAAAATGGAAAAAAATGCATATATGTTGTCAGAGTAGGGGTCCTTTGGAGAAAACTTCATACTCAGCCTTCTTGCAAATCCGGCTTGATTGTAGTATGGCAATGTCGGCAGCCATGTGGATGGATAGCGAGTTTCGATATTAAGCCATGTTCCTGTCCAGTCCAATCACACAGCACTGCCGCTGCGATAAGCTGAGTCGGAGTGCGTGAATGAGAGATGCCATTGGTAAACGCTGAGAGAGAAAAGTACGTAAAGTAAACCTGTCTCTAGGTAGGCAATTGGCTTTCATAATTCATCTACAAATCAATTGAAATTATGTCTTTTGATCGATTGGCTGACTGCAAAGTTCATAGAGGCCACTCACTGCGAGTTGGTATTTGTACATCTATGATTTATTCTCCCTGATCAGCAATGAGAGACATATTAAGGGCCCAGTTTAATTTCTTCTCCCCCCAATCCATACTTGGGAGGGCAGAATACTTGATCTCAATCTGGGCTTGTAACATGACTAGGCCATGTGGTGCTCATCCAATCCAATATGAAGAGTCCATTAACCAGCAATGATTGCTGGGGAGGCCCTGTAAGTTTTTTAGTAAATCTGAGATTAGGTCAAAAAAGTATTTCCCTATAAATACACGTATGGGTAGAAAGACATTTACTGCATAGTTAGCATCCAATCATGACAGTACCAACGATACCAATGATGAGATGATCGTTATTAGGTCACTGGAGTTCTGCTACTTATCATCCTGCAGTTTTCAATGTGGATTTTGTTGTGTCTATGTACAGTCGCTGCTAAGCTTATTAGTTGGACCGTGACATAGAAGATCTGTAAGAAGGTCTGAATGTTATCATTTTTATTTCTTACCGTTCATCTTGAATGAACGCATAGTGCTTCTACTTTCAGTGATAAGTTCAGGTTTGTCAGAGTTGAGGAAGGTTCATCATGTCCCATTCCCAGACGTCCTCTAATGCCATTGACGTGGCTGTATGTATGGTTTGATGGTCAGATGTAGAGTTGCTAGTCATCAGCATTTAGTCTGAAATGTATGTCTCTGTTTATGAGGTCCTCAGGTATTGAACATTACTGGTGTAGATTCTGGTACTGATTCTTGTTCGATCCCACATGGTACCTTAGTTACTGGAGAAGAAATCACCTATTCTTGAGTAGGTACATTTTGAAATAGACTAATGAGGCCTGAAACTTCATTTATAAGCCTGATCATTCCATTGGTTGACAGAACAATCAGTTATCAGATGTAATATATTTTTCCATACATAGCCATTCCTGTTTCAGGACCAATTTTTGGCATAATGCTGAATTGGTGAAGATATCCTTGTTCTCCAGTAGTTCTAGCTGGTTGGTCATTACTACACTGAACAAAATTATAAACGCAACACTTTTGTTTTTGCCCCCATTTTTCATGAGCTGAATGTACACCAAGGGCCTATTTCTCTCAAATATTGTTCACAAATCTGTCTAAATCTGTGTTAGTGAGCACTTCTCCTTTGCCGAGATAATCCATCCACCTCACAGGTGTAGCATATCAGGATGCTGATTAGACAGCATCATTATTGCACAGGTGTGGCCATTCTAAAATGTGCAGGTTTACTGTATTGTGGTGGTTCCTGGGGGGTCCGAAAACCAGTCAGTATCTGGTGTGACCACCATTTACCTCACGCAGTGCAACACATCTCCTTCGCATAGAGTTGATCAAGTTGTTGATTGTGGCCTGTGGAATGTTGGTCCACTACTCTTCAATGGCTGTGCGAAGTTGCTGGATATTGGCAGCACCTGGAGCACGCTGTCGTATATGCCTATCCAGAGCATCCCAAACATGCTCAATGGGTGTGTATGCTGGCCATGCAAGAACTGGGATGTTTTCAGCTTCCAGGAATTGTGTACAGATCCTTGCAACATGGGACCATGCATTATCATGCTGCAACATGAGGTGATGGTCATACATGAATGGCACAATAATGGGCCTCAGGATCTCATCACGGTATCTCTGTGCATTCAAAATGCCATTAATAAAATGCACCTGTGATTATTGTCCATAACATACGCCTGCCCATACCATAACCTCACCGCCACCATGGGCCACTCTATCCACAACGTTGACATCAGCAAACTGCTCACCCACACGATACCATACACGCTGTCTGCCCTGTACAGTGAAAACCAGGATTTATCCATGAAGAGTTGTGAGGCCGGATGGATGTACTGCCAAATTCTCTGAAACTTACATACAGTATAAGGTGGAGTATCTTCTTATTTGGATAGCTGACAATAATATTCCTAGAGATAAAACAAAATTGGACACATAATAGTGCAATAAAGCCTGTATAAAATCATAAAATGCAGATGGTAGATGAAATTTCACTCACTAGTAGGGAGCCTATGGATAAGGCTCAGACTTCCAGCCCTGGGATATAAAGGTTCCCACTTCCTTCTTTATACTGCCAGGAGGTTTCATGTAATAGGATGTCCGCTCAAAGGTGAGTATAAATACAAAGTGCTTTATTCTAAAGTGCACAAGAAAATATAAAACAAAATAAATCAAGACCTTACAGTCTGAAGGTAAGTCCTTTGTGTGATCCTTAAATTCTCTGAAACGCCTTTGGAGACGGCTTATGGTAGAGAAATAAACATTCAATTCTCGGGCAACAGCTCTAGTGGACATCCCTGCAGTCAGCATGCCAATTGCACGCTCCCTCAAAACTTGCGATATCTGCAGCATTGTGCTGTGTAATAAAACTGCACATTTTAGAGTGGCCTTTTATTGTGGCCAGCCTAAGGAACACCTGTGCAATAATCATGCTGTCTAATCAGCATCTTGATATGCCGCACCTGTGAGGTGGATGGATCATCTCGGCAAAGGAGAGGTGCTCACTAACACAGATTGAGACAGATTTGTGAACAATATTTGAGAGAAATAGGCCTTTTGTGTATTTAGAAAAAGTTATAGATCTTTGAGTTCAGCTCATGAAAAATGGGGGCAAAACCAAAAGTGTTGCGTTTATAATTTTGTTCAGTGTATTTGTTATGACTTTGGCCTTGACACGATGATGATGATGATGATGTGACTATAGCTGGACAAAGAGACTGATGTTTACCTTCTCAATTTTTGTTTCTGGAGAACCTGGTGCTGTTGTGGATAGAAGGGTTATGTTATCTGTGCAGTTCTTGTGATGGCAATATAGTCGAGTTTATATAATATGTTTACCTTAGAGATATGATTAAAGTGTTCTTTTGGTGATGTGATAGTACCTGCTTTCAGTGCCCTGTCTGAAGCTTGGTTTGTATGCCTTTTGTGGGGAGATGGAATTTCAATCTTAATCAGAAGCAAGGAGAGTAACCAAAGTGATGCATTGCGGTCTCCATTCACATTTCTTCACTTTATGGCTGACCAGTGTGATCGTTCAGAGGAATATATCAGTTCTAGTTTGTAGTAATGGTTTAATAAATACATTCTGTATTTCAGTATTTCAATGCTCCCATACATAGACTAAGGTATATAAAGATATGGTTAGTCGATATCTGTGCAGCAGTGTAAATGGCCTTAACCTCAAGACCATAAACCACCTCTTACATGAATGTGAGCCAAATCTAATCACCCAACATCATTGCGCAACCTCACAAAGGTTCTTGTGTGTGAATAGAAGCAAATCACTGCATTCATGTTCTGATATCTAGTGGAAAACAGAACACTGGGGTTTCTTACCACATGGGAATGAGGAAAACGCTATATTAATACCCACAATATTAAAATGGCTCGAGGAGCTGATATCCACATATTTATGAGTTTACAGACTGCTTTGGATAAAGTAAAGTTTTATATATTTTGCGCTAATGTGACATTGTAATTTTGAATGGTGTCTCTCGGGCAGCAGAAACACAATCTTCTATTATAGGAACATATAGTCCCTACCGAAAAAATTGTTTTTTTTTTCAGGATTATAGGTTCCTATCTATTGATGTGATCACTGTCCACTCCCATTTGCTCTATAAAAGGGAAGTTAAATAAAGATTATCTACCTCGTTTCACTCACTGGGACTCCTCTGCGACCAATCCCGTCCTTCCTCCATCAATGTCAGTGTGACGGACCGCCTTTCACCCCGACCGGGTACCTCCATCAATGTCAGCATGCCTTCTAACATGACCTGTATTTCAGTCCAAAGCAATGCTTCTCAAAGAGACGAGAACGCAAACGCAGTGTGCTCCTCCAATCAAACGTTCCCATCAGCAGCATATGATTGAAGAACCAAGTTTTAGTCGAAGGCAGGAATACTACTAGAGGCTTTAAGACAGTCACTAGAGAGACCTTACCATTTTAATGTAGATATTTCTACAAAACATCATTGTTTTACATTAAATGGTTAGAAGTACAGGACTGTTGCACACAGATCATTGAGATGAAGTGGTCTGAGTGATGTCAGTGGTCCATAAAATTTTATTTTATATCTTATGTATGTATTAATATAATCTTTATGCTTTTGTTTAACATCTCATTTTTAATATTGATATATGTTGAAATTTTTTAATACATCACTTGCATACCTGCCCCACTCCCTCTTTTTGAGAATGGGATTGTCAGTTATCTGCCCAACATTCCCTATTTCACAATAGTCCGTTGTTGTCTAACCGTTTGTTGTCCGATGCAAACATTCTATTGGGATTCAAGTTATAAGATTATGAACCCCGAAAGGACACATTGACCAGTCCTGGTGATTAACCCTATTTAAATATAATATATACACACTAACAAACAAATGCTTTGCCCCTACAGAATGAACACACCAGGGAATCCAATAATTATATATAGTAAAAGTTTAATTGAGTACTCGTTGAGTAGTATCTAAAAACACACATAAGCTCATTCAGTATTAGAGTGTACATTTAGTGGTATTCCCGCCGGACAGGCAATTGGATTGACACATGATGAATCCATTAACCCTTACCCTAACATGCGTTAGAATCTGTGTTTCATGTCATGCAGTTCACTTGTGGACGTTCCTCAACGCATTAACCATCTTAATACGAGAGCTGGGTTCTTCTTTTTGTCATTAGCCATTTGAGAACCTGAGTGGAGCGATTGTCGGTGACCTTCGGAGCTGACCTTGTGAGACTACATTAACTATTAACAGTCGGAAATGCAATTAGCTATTAACACATTAAATGCCCTTGTGGATTTCCCCTCTGAAAACTGCTGATATTGACCTCAGATGACCACATTAACCCATCAAGAAACAGAGCCCCACTGATAGGATTTGACGCTATTATTTAAATTGTTAGCAGTCCTTTTTTTCATGGTCTCGCTTTCTGCTTTTACAACTGCACACTGAGGCCATGATTTAATACGTTTTCCAAATGATTCAATACTTTTGTGAGTCCATTAACACGTTCTACACAAGACACATACTATTCATCTGTTATCCAATCATTGTGACACTATTAACCTGTTCTGTAACTGTGAGGAACAGATTTAGGGAACCACAAATACACAGGATTGCTATGGGTTGAGCACCCCACCCCTTTGGAGGTGACCACAGGAAAGGATAAATTTGAGGAGAGCAGTTTAAACAGTAAGTATTGCAGTTAGCATGTAAATCTCCGATGTTAAAATTAGTGTATGACCCAGGGCTGCTATCAGATATTTTGGGGCCCCTGACACAGCTCAGGTTCTGGGACCCAGGTGCTTGCCCCCGAGTCCACCCATAGAGTCACACCCGAGTCTGTCCACAGGGCCTGCCCCCAAGTCTACCCACAAGGATGTGGTGTGTGTATAGTGGATGTAGAATGTGTAAAGTGGATGAGGTATGCCTGTCATGGATACAGTGTGTATAGTGGAGTCAGGTTGTATGTTTATGTAATGTATGTGTGTATTAGATGCAGAGTGTGTGTGTAGTGGATGTAGTGTGTGTATAGTGACTGCAGAGCACTGGCGTACATACCTGCGACCCGGTATGTACGCCCAGGGCCAGCCTCTTCCCCTGGGGGGCCCAGGAGCCGACCACCCCAGGGCCCCCCTGAGGCTGGCCCTGCTGTCACCGGGTGGCCGGGCGGGCAGGCAGGCGGGCGCGCGAGGGAGCACTCAGTGCTTCCTCTTCAGCTCCGTCGCGCACCGCAATGATACCGGAGCCGGAAGATGACGTCATCTTCCGGTGCCGGCATCCCTACGCGGCGCGCGAGGGAGCTGAAGAGGAAGCACTGAGTGCTCCCTCGCGCGCCCGCCTGCCTGCCCGCCCGGCCACCCGCCCAGGAGCCCCACTGGACCCCAGGGAATAATCCCCCCCAGCACTCCAAGAGGTAAGGAGGCTGGGGGGATTATATTAAAAAAAAAAAAAAATCATGTGTGAGTGTTAGTGTGAGTGTTAGAGTGAGTGTTAGTGTGTGTGAGTGTTAGAGTGAGTGTTAGAGTGAGTGTTAGTGTGTGTGTTAGTGTGTGTGAGTGTTAGAGTGAGTGTTAGAGTGAGTGTTAGAGTGTGTCTGCTAGTGAGTGTTAGTGTGAGTGTTAGTGTGTTAGTGTGTGTGTCTGCTAGTGAGTGTCAGTGAGTGTGTTACTGTGTGTGTCTTACTGAGTGTGTGTGTTAGTGAGTCTGTTTGATGTCTGTTAGTGAGTGTGTGTTTGTCAATGAGAGTGTATGTTTTGTAAGTGAGTGTGTATCTATGTCTGTCGCTGACTGTATCTCTGTCAGTAAATGTGTGTGTCTGTTAGCTAGTGTGTATGCGACTGTAAGTGTGTGTGTGTGTGTCTTCAGCACTTACCTTTCTCCAGTGCCAGACTCCCTTGGCGCTGAGGATCCCTCAGCCTCTCAGCTCCGAATGCGACCGCGCACGCATTCAAACCGCCCATAGGAAAGCATTACTCAATGCTTTCCTATGGACGTTCAGTGTGCTCCTCTAGCGGCTGTCCGTGAGAAAGCCACTAGAGGCTGGATTAACCCTCAGTGAAACATAACAGTTTCTCTGAAACTGCTATGTTTTCAGCTGCAGGGTTAAAACTAGAGGGACCTGACACCCAGACAACTTCATTGAGCTGATGTGATCTGGGTGTCTGTAGTGGTCCTTTAAAGGACCACTATAGTCACAGGAAAACATACTCATTTTCCTGGCACTATAGTGCCCTGAGGGTGCTCCCACCCTCAGGGACCCCCTCCCGCCCGGCTCTGGAAAGGGGTAAAACTTACCTTTTTCCACCGCTGGGCGGAGAGCTCTCCTCCTCCGATCCTCCTCTTCTCCTCCCCGTCGGCTGTATGCGCACGCGCGGCAAGAGCTGTGCACGCATTCAGCCGGTCACATAGGAAAGCATTCATAATGCTTTCCTATGGACGCTGGCGTGCTCTCACTGTGAAAATCACAGTGAGAAGCACGCAAGCGCCTCTAGCGGCTGTCAATGGGACAGCCACTAGAGGAAATAGGGGAAGGCTTAACCCATTCATAAACACAGCAGTTTCTCTGAAACTGCTATGTTTATGAAAAAATGGGTTAACCCTAGCTCGACCTGGCACCCAGACCACTTCATTAAGCTGAAGTGGTCTGGGTGCCTAGAGTGGTCCTTTAAGTGTGTGTGCATCTGCATGCACTGGCGTACATACCGCGGTCGCAGGGGTCGCAGCCCTGTAACCCCTGCGACCAGGTGCCCACCGCCATGTGTTGCGGCCCGGCCCGCGCGGGGAGGGGGCCCACGGATCAATTTTCGCACCGGGGCCATGGGTCATGTGTACGCCACTGCCTATGATTTATATAAAGCATTACACAGGACGTTAATGCTGAGAGAAGGCTTAGAATGGGCAGTTGGAGGACAAGGTGTAACCCATGATTTATATAAAGCATTACACAGGGCGTTAATGCTGAGAGAAGGCTTGGAATAGGCAGTTGAAGGACAAGGTGTAACCCATGATTTATATAAAGTGTTACACAGAACGTTAATGCTGACAGAAGGCTTGGAATAGGCAGTTGAAGGACAAGGTGTGTGTTGCGGCAGGGTTAATCTGTAATAAGGAGAGGAGTTAATCTGTACATTGATATATGGTCTTCCTTATCAGCCTTTCAGGCAGGAAGGAAGAGTATCTTCTTGCCAAGATTGGTCCCCTCAGTCCTGACCCATGGATAATCGTTAATCAATCGTCTATCATTTAATTGCCTTTATCAGAGTCTTGTCCTGATGAACGTCTGCCACCTCTAGTCTGATCGCCCACCAGCCTTGTTTTACTGAGGAGGGGGTAAGGGTCTGCACTTTTACTGGCAATCTCCTGATCTGTTTCATAGTAATGAAAGCTCTCTGGGGATGGTGGGCTGCCCACTTACTTTTATTGAAGGCGGTTACCCTGAGCTGCTGAGTTGCAAAGTGGTGGATTCCAGGCACACTCCTCTGCTGAAAGACTAGACTGCTTGCTGAGCTAATTGTGTTATATCAGCTGACATACAGGCTCTTAGTGATGTTCAGTCCAACATGCTTCTTCATATCTATGGCCATGATTTACAATGTCCAGATAATGGCTCTCAGTCCTAAATAACCCCAGAATCTGCCTATAACATGGGCATTGCTCCTCCTGAAGGCTGGATTCACTCCTGAAGTGCCCAGGTCTTCTCACCATAGTTCTAAAAAAGGCATCAGAAGCTGTATTTCAAATAAATCTGTTTGCTCCCACTTTTAACAGTGTTTTTTTAAATAACATTTTAGAATGTTTGTAATTCCGTTAATAAAATTAGCTGCATATACATAAATTAATTTTTTGTGCCTTGGACAGACATTTAATGTAAATCTATGAAATATTCGCATCATTACGAATCCTATCTCTTTTTCGGAGCAATATGTCTAAAGTTGGTTTCTATTTAAGTCAATGTGGCAAACTGAGCAAACTCCTAAAATTAATTCTTATTGTAATTATTGTTACCATGCATTACTTCACCTCCTCAACTTCACCAAACCTGAAGGGAAAGAGGAAACCTGACGTAATGGACCATTTTGCCCACAAGAGGTTAAAAAACGTTTAGGCGATATTCCCCTTTCAGATGCACAGGCAGCTACTGCAAGCACCAATCTCCCGAACTGCAAACTACACAAGAATCCTCCAACTCCCGAACAGGAAACACACGAACACTGGAAACACCCGAACAGGAAAAGCATACAATCCGCTTACACTCCTGGCAATCAGCATACAATCCAATTCCCCCTAAGAACGAGACGACACTTCGTTTGAGGGTCAAGCAGAACTGATTTACTGGGGCTAACTGCCCGGCTTTTATGCAGGTCTTCCACCTGGTGGACACTCCCCTAGGGGACCAGATGGAAGATTGGGAAACATATTGGACATTGACCAATCACAGACATACACCTTTAAACACTCCCACAATTACATCACAATCCCTCCTCTCTGTCCTGGAGATAATTGGGAAGTAATCCACTTATCTCCCAGGACAGAGGCAAAACTCCATTGAGCACATGTTAGTAAAAAGACACAAAAATACCCAATGTTGCAAATAATTAACAAAACATTCTACATATCCCCAGATAGCTTAGATCTGATCGCACATTATTACCGAATGGCGCTCAGATCACATACATACAGTTCAATCGCCATGGAGCCAAAGTCTTTCCCATAGTCTTTCGGTACAAGAATAGGCTCCATGGCTAAGCTATCTGGGGTGATGTTGTTCATACAGTTAAACTACTGAATGAACAGGCATTCGGTTATACTACCGAATGCAGAGGTAAGGAGGCTGGCGGCTCAGCGGTGTTCGCGCAAATAAGTGTCGGTTTCCAGTTCCATAGTTTGGGCGCTGAACACCGCTGGCCGTTCTGGAATTAAAATGGCCGCTGCCACGTGTTCGGCAAACGAACAAAGGCCACCCAGCGTTTGTAAATTAAGCTGCGGTTAACCGCAGCTTCTGGGCAGCCAATTGGCACACTCCAGTTCCCAGGTGGCCGATCGTTCGGTACTTTGTTCGGTAGATTGAATCTACCGAACACCCCGGCAGAAAGGCACGATAAAAGCCTTTCTGCAGGGAAAATAAAAGGTTTTAAATGCTGGGCCATAGTCTAAAGGGAGCAGGCGAGCAACCAGGCTCCTTCAGTGCACAGTGGTGAGGTTGGTTCCACCACACTTGAGTAAGGTGATTTCTATAAAAAAGTAGATCATTGTTACATGGTTATATGGTTACATGGTTATATGGTTACATGGTTACATGGTTACATAGTTACATGGTTACATAGTTATATGGTTACATGGTTACATAGTTATATGGTTACATAGTTATATGGTTACATGGTTACATAGTTACATGGTTACATGGTTACATAGTTATATGGTTACATAGTTATATGGTTACATGGTTACATAGTTACATAGTTACATGGTTACATAGTTACATAGTTACATAGTTATATGGTTACATGGTTACATAGTTATATGGTTACATAGTTATATGGTTATATGGTTATATGGTTACATAGTTACATAATTACATAGTTACATGGTTACATAGTTACATGGTTACATAGTTACATAGTTATATGGTTACATGGTTACATAGTTATATGGTTATATGGTTACATGGTTACATAGTTACATAATTACATAGTTACATGGTTACATAGTTACATGGTTACATAGTTACATAGTTATATGGTTACATGGTTACATAGTTATATGGTTACATGGTTACATAGTTATATGGTTACATGGTTATATGGTTACATGGTTATATGGTTATATGGTTACATGGTTATATGGTTACATAGTTATATGGTTACATGTTATATAGTTACATGGTTAAATAGTTACATAGTTACATAGCTGAAAAGAGACTTGCGTCCATCAAGTTCAGATTTCCTCACATATGTTTTTGCTGTTGATCCAAAAGAAGGCAAAAACCCCAGTTTGAAGCACTTTCCAATTTTTCAGCAAACAAGGAAAAAATTTCTTCTCAACCCCTGAATGGCAGTCAGATTTATCTTTGGATCAAAAAGTGATTACCTTTTAAAAATGATACCCCTGAGTTTTCTGTTTTTGCAAGTATTCATCCAGTTGCTTTTTAAAGATAAAACCACCTCAGGGTTGTGGAAACGTAAAAATAATCTACTTGTCCATGGGACTAACGTGGTAACCCAATCCACTTGTCCCCCATGACAGGCTACTTGTTTTGACTCACAAAATAATTTTACTTAGAAATACTGGGGTCCTTATCTCGAGAGACTCTCCCTCTGTCATTACTCATAGTGTGCTGGCAGTTTGTAGAGTGTCTGGTGATTGGGGAGCAATGGACCACCATGTTTATAATGTACATTTATCACCTTCACTGGGTTGAATACACTATAACGCCAGATTCCTGGCAGTTTGCCAGCTATTTTCAATATACATTTATCACCTTCACTGGGTTGAATACACTATAACACCAGATTCCTGGCAGTTTGCAAGCTATTTAACATGTGGGAGTTTTGGCTGGATAATTTGAGCTGCGAATTAAAATAATACTCCACCGGATCTGCTGTTTCCATGAAAACTTTTCTCCAATTTTAAAACTGAAGTTATTACCAATATCTACATTTTAAAGGGGTGGATCACTCAAACAGACATTGTCCCCCGCCAGGGTCCTCCCGCACCAGGGGGGGGGGCTGTATAACAGAAACAGAACCCCAGTCCCGTTGTCCCTTGTTACCGCCACTCAGTGTCCCCTCCCAGGAGCCTTTGCGAGTGACAGAAACTCCAGTCCCTTTTTCCCCAGTCCCCACCACCTAAATGCAGGGTTTCCCACTTCCCATGCCAGAGGGGTCTTCTTCCCAGGATCCTCTGTACCTGGGAGTCCCAGTGGGAAAGACACGCGCCTCACATCGAAAGCCCGCCAACCCCCCGCCCCTCCCCATTGTCCCCAAAGAGATGTCCACACCAATCCCAGGGACTTCCACAATGGTGCCCGAATGGTGGCCACCCAGGGGAAGCACTCATTAATTACTTCCCTTGCGGTCTTACACTTGTTGCACACTGTTATTGCTGTTTCAAACTTATGTTGCAAGTTGGGGAATGTTCTAATTGATTGGTGTGAACATTCCAAAGGGCACTGAGGGGGTCCCTGTTCGGGAAACGAATGCGCCGGAACATAATCCACAAATGCTCTCCCTGGTTGGCATTCGTATATACGAAATGGCTGCCATCCAGGAGAGGCACGCGCCGCTCGTTTACCTTGGTGTCTGTGGTTTTCACACCTCGTGGTTTGTTTGTGATTTTCACACCTCGTTAGCGAGTTGTGAACATTCTAAATGGAGTATCAGGGTGCTCCCCGTTTGGGAGACAAACTGGTTTTGTTCGTACGAGGTCTCCAGAACGGGGAGCAGGTAAAACACACAAGCAATCATGAATACTTGGGGAACATAGGCAATTATACAAAGACACTTCACGGTTTAGCGGTGATCCTGCTACAGTCACCTGGCATTTTCAGCCAATGAGCTAGGGCAGCATGGCAGGGCTTAGCTCCTAGCAGGAGATTCTGCCTCTCAATGGAGGAAGTAGCCGGTGATGCTGGACGGCAGCAGGATTTGGCTATGCTAAGTAGCAGAATATGGAAAGTGGGACCTAGTTAAACTGGCCACCTCACACTTTTAACACTAAATTACACACTTTCTAACTTCAAGTGTACTTTTTTTCCAACTATTCTTTGTTGTTTTTTTGTTATAGCGTGTCTGGCACATCTGAGACGTTTTGTCTCACTAAGAATCTTAGTGAATAAGGATTTATCTAGTAAGATGCAAATGAGATAACATGGCAGGTTCTACACAAATACAAAATTGATACAAATAAATGCAAACGTATTGCAATACAAATGGCCATTTTTTTTCTGAGACGTCTGGTAATATATAGTCCTAGTAAGACTTAATACTCCGCTGAACCCGTCTGTGAGTTCATGTGAGAGTCATTGGGGCTAATTACTCTCAGTAAATGGGCCTCTAAGGCCATTTTTCTTGTAAATCTTCACTTTTGTGAAGTTTTGACTTTGCAAGTATTCTCAAGCATTAGAAAGCAAACCAGATAATTCTAAATTCCCTGCTGTCCTCTTCCAATGGATTTTTACGGCCAGCAGGAACTCGGCATTGCTTTCAACTGTCGAGCGAGGAAAATAGGCTGTCCTAGGAATGTAGGGCTGTTTGTGTGTAATTTGCAAGTGTTGTTTTGTGTGAATGTCTTCTCTTTGTTGAGAGGCGACTCTGGCGGCCTTTAGATACACATCTTATGTTTTTATTTATTGCATCCCTTTCAGCCACTGCAAAACCTAACAAAAACACAAGTCAGACCACAAAGACACAACAAAAAAAATAAAACAAAGCGCTTGAAACAAATAAAGAAGGTTCAAAGAAGTAAAAAAAATAAAAGGTTTAGCATTTAACTCTCCTGCCACAAAACAATGTCTGCCTCTCCCCAATGGAAACCAGCGACAAAATTCCCCAAAATATTACTTTTCTCTAAGTTGGCTCTCCCGTGACAAACTTTGTATATTAATTTACATTTAAATAAACGTGTCACAACCTTTTGTATGAATCTAACATCTTACAATGACTCACTCTTATTATTTTTTATTTTGTTTACGTACAGGGTCAGTCTCAAAGCGGAGATATCATTATTTACACACACCGTCCAATTCCACGCTGCATTTACTGCAAACCTGGAAGGAAATAGCAATAGTTACACAGGATTGAAAACACTACCCTCAGTGGCGTTTGACTAATTAAACTTTTTTCCTCCCCCAGTCATGGGCAGCAGGTGCTGAACGCCCACGCAGTATAACAAGTAAATAAAACCAGACACAGTGCCCCCCATTCCTGAACCGCATGTAGAGACATTGGGTAATTAACTTACTGTTTTTCTTCGTATTAAAGATGACAAAAATATGGAACAGAATGCATTACCAAAATATCGGAGTGTAGGCTCCCTGAGATCCCCAATGAAAATACCACAAACATCATCAGCTATGCTAATCATGCCTTTGGCTTTTGACGTTCCACTGCCCCAGTTCCCAGTAAAGGGATTCTTTAGTGTTTTGAATGGAGTTCTTTCTGCCCCCGCTCCCTCCTGCTCCCCCTGCACAGACAGGGTTATACCCACCCAATAACTAATGCTCTAATTACACCCTCCCAATTGGGAGGCTTTGCTTCGATGCCTTTTCATATGGGGATTTTACTGACGCTGGATGTGCATATGCAGAATGTGAGTGTGTCCAGCGACATAAAGTCTTTTAGCCACCATAAAGTGCCTCTAGTGGCTGTCTGATTGACTACATTGATTTACATTGCAAGAATAAAGCGAACAGGGACACTTCACCCAGACCACTTCAGTGAGCTAAAATGTTCTGGGTGCCTATAGTGTCTCTTTAAGGGAGTATGACAATTCTTTGCAGCTCCAGCAGATACTAGACACTGTAGTTGGAGCACTAACCATTGAGCTATCAATGCAGCAATAAATAGTAACTTTCTACATGTGAATGTACCAGGAACGGCTAGTGGCCATCATAGCCACCAAGAGTTTATTGTGACTGATCTGGCAGGATACATTGGAACACTGGGACATTTTTAGCATGGAATAGGTTAAACAGCCTCTGTTTAAAGTGAGTGACCTGATCCCATCTCATAGAGCAGACCCCCTGGGGGGGGGGAAAGCTCGGTCACCGTAGCAGAGAGCCCACAGTCTCCAGGAGATGTTCCCAGACACTCTTTCTCCATAAAACACTTGGGCTCTCAGCCATTGTTTGTTTAACAATACCATGCTCTGATAAAGTCCACATTAAACAATGCGACTTGATAACCACACTCCAGTAACTGTGTCAGGCACTGCGATATGTATTTTATATAATATGTGGTGGCCTTGGGCAACTGCAGGATAGGGAAAGAGTTGGCAAGTGCCCCCCCCCCTCAGAAAATGCCCTTCTTTTGGTTTAAATGGTGCCATCGAGGGGCAGTGCCTAGACATAGTCTGGCTTTACTCCCCCTGAGTATTTTATGCAGTTGCCCCTGGTGATATGCAGTTGCCCCTGGTGATAGCAAGATAATATAGTTTTGGGAAGATTAACTTGTTAGGGTAACCTGCAGTGCTCTGCAGTGAGCGGGTTAAATTGACAGATTGCGGATTATTAGACTTCGGCATGGGGAACAAAATGTGGTTCGTCAGATAAAAAAAATAGTTTGGAGTTTTGTCCATCTTCTGTTTTGGTTCTGATACATTTTGTCCGTCCAATAGATTCGGGAAATGATTTGGACAAATCAAAATAGGTGAAAAATGGGCGATAATGTTATGTATTTATTTTGAAGCACATTGATTGGACCATTTTTAACCTTTTTTCAGTTCAGAGGTCAAGTAACCAATACAGGGAAGGAAGGAGGAGCCGTAACAGTTTTATATTTATTATATTTCCATATTTATTTGATATCATGTGATTTTATGGAAAAGACTTGTTTAACCCCTTAAGGACACAAGACATGTGTGACATGTCATGATTCCCTTTTATTCCAGAAGTTTGGTCCTTAAGGGGTTAAAAAGTGATAATCTGTACAACTCCCTCCTCAGTCCCCCAAAACGGTCTGTTTAGTGAATAATCCCCCCCACCCATGATATTTCAGACTAATGCGATGAATGAATTGTGTGATTTTTTTTTGTGTTAGTTTTAATTGTATATCTTGGGCCTGTCCCCGGTACCTGCTCGAAGCGCCCATGAATGACAGTTGTGGAAGCGACAGTGATTAAATCCTTCGCTAAACAAAGACACAGCGAATGCTTTTAGACAAAAGCCATAACAGGCTGAGCACTAGAAGACAAAGGGGCACTTTGTCCTCAGGCTGAATAGAGGAGATTACTCCAGATTCCCAGCTTCAACGTGGAGCTCCGCATCGTAACTCTGCAAGACCAACGTCCCGATTCCCTGAGTCAGACTGAGAGCTGGCCCAGCTCTGGACAGAGAGAATTACTCTCATACATTCAGCTCTCATGGCAGACTATTCACTGCTTGCAAACTGGTGCTGAAGGACAGCGAACACTGGCAGCCTGTCCTGAAACGCAGCTTCATCTCCCCCTAGTGGCGAAAGTAAAGTAGTACTTGTTTCAGACAGTAAACTGGTCTGTAAAAAGACCAGATGGCTTTTTTTTTCATGGGTTCAGACCTATATTGGGGCCTTCCAATTCTTTTATCACACATTCTAGGAGATTGTTTTTCCGTGCTTTTGCCAATTGCTTTTTTCTTTAAATAAAACAGAGCCTGCTGCAAATAAAATAACATGTAATTATGACACCAGTCGGCTGATTGTGTACGACAAGCATGTCAAACTTTCGGCCCACAATAGATATATTTGTGGCCCTCCTGCCCTGGGGCACTTTGTGTTGTGCCTGTGGCCAGCCGCAAGACAGTAAAGATATATATTAGATTGGGTGAAGGGGGCAGTGTATTAGCGCGGAGGGGGGGGCAGTGTATTGGATTTGTGGGCAGTGTATTAGAAAGGGGTGGGGGGCAGTGTGTTGGATATGGGGCCAATGTATTGTATTTGTGGGCAGTGTATTGGATTGGGTCTGAATGGAGGCGCTGAATGCTCCCCTTGGAGATGCTGATTGTCCACGCAGCTTTTTGCAACACAAAAATGTATCTGACTTATATTTCATATTGGGTTATTCATTATAGACAGTCTCTTTTATTTAAGCTTCTCAGCTTGAGCTATTCACTTACCCCTATCACTGTATGCAGTTATCCCTGCTGATTTACCCCACAGGTCAGCTGAGCTTCATTACTCTCCTTAGGGTTATAGATGTGGAGTGTTTATTTCATTTTTTGTTTATATATTTTCTCTATGTATCTTAAGGTTTACCAATAAATGTGTTTTTAATTCTTAAGCAACTCTGGGGTATCTAAACGTGTACACTTTGGACTTTTTGCCCTAGGACCACTTCCTTTCTTCTGTTTAATACTAAAATAACCTCGCCACTGGGTTCTGGAGGGGCCTGTTTGCTTGCCTTTTGCCTCAGGATTATGGCCCTGGGGTGTATGGCTCTTTAAAAACATTATTTGGGCATATTGAGACTTTTTGGAACAAGGCCCCTGTAAAACTGTGTCCCCAGACTGTGAAAATACTTTGTTCGTGTCCTTTTCTTATATGGTTAGGTAAATGGGGCTTACTGTACAAATTACTGAACAGGCGGACCTCACACAAGTGGAGTGTGCCGCCAATTTACCTCCCAGGCTGGTGGTTAACCGCAGGTAAATTGTCGAACGCTGGGTGGCCATCGTTCGTATAGTCAAACATGTGGTGGCGGCCATCTTGTTTAGTCGAACGCGGTCAGCAGTGTTTTGCCGTCGAACTCATGGAACTTAAATCGGCTACACGACGGCACAAACACCGCTGAACCTTACCTTCTTTTCCACTTTGACGGAAATCGGAGTGCGTTCGACGATTCGAACGCCACATTCGTGCATTCAAATGGGACTTAGTCTTTTTTCTATGTGAAATAGACCAAGTAGGACTTCCACCTATCTTTTGAACCACTGGACCAATTTGGATGATTTTTACATATGTTTGTATACTGTTTATGCTGGTTCAGAATATATGTGAATTGTATGTATGATTTGGAAGTTATGAATATTGTATAAAACGGTATATTTTCTACCTGTGAAAGTTAAGTTAACCCATTGTGTTCAGTAATTATATCACAGGCAGAAGGGAGGGTTTGCGTGCCTTAACTGGGAGTGTCTGACTGTACTGTAATGTGTTGATTGGCTATTGTAACTGCATGTCCTGTATCCCACAAGGTCCACGTGGGTGGTAACCTTGTGGGAAAACTTATATATAAGTGCCAATAAACCCTCAGACTGCTGAGTTCCTGTTTTACCCTCAACATAGAGCCTCGTCTCATGTGTGGGGGAAAAGGCTGCATCTATATGGGGGATTGCTATCCACTGTATACTCCCTTGGCTATAATCACTAAGCTCTTTTAAGAGCAAGTTTCTTCTTTGCTCTCTGAAGGAAGAGAGGTTCCATCTGCAGTGCTTATAGTGTCGAGTGGAGTGCTTGGAGCCTTCAGGAAGCACTAGGAGCATCCATCAACGGAAGTACCCAGTCGGGGTGCCAGGTGATCCGTTAACCCCCTATCTAAATATCCTCAGGACACACACTATAGGCCCTGTACACCAAAGAAAATTCTGTTTTTCTTTTTGCCACACATGCACAATGTCTTTTGTTTTTTAGACAGGACTAGAGAAGCAGGCTTAAGGCTGAAGCCTGCCAAATGCAACATAGGAATGGCCGAGGTCCAGTACCTCGGGCATCGAGTAGGCTGTGAGAAACAGAAACCTGAGACAGCTAAAGTAGAGACTGTAGCCCAGTGGCCAACCCCCAGAACCAAGACCCAGGTGTTAGCCTTTATAGGGATGGCCCTACTTTGAAGCCCTACAAGAGTGAGGAGGTCCAGTGTCCAGTTAGGCAACTTTTTTTATACTGTACTTCTCGAAATAAACCTACGTTACTATGAAAACTGACCTTTTTGTTTAAACCTTGTTAAACCTTGTTTAAACCTTGTTTATTTGGCACGTGTTAGCCTTTGAGTTTGACATGCTTGGTGTACGATGTTGGACACCAGTTGGCTGATTGTGTACAACATATATGAAGATTCTAGCACATGTGTGTTTATAGATGAGGTACATGTTGCAATATGTAGTAGACACCCAGCCATTGGGACAAGATGGAGAGTTCCGATTAGCAGCTGTGCAGAGAAGAGACTGGATTTAAGAGTGTTACATATTGTACCCCTAAATAGATTTATCTCTCCTGAAGGAAGAACGTGTTGTAAGTAAGATTCATATCCAAATAGAGAATGGCCAGATATGTGTGCTATGATACTTGTAGACAGGTGAAATGGGTGCGCACAGGTTGGGTACTCACCCTATTTTAATGGGTACATAGCAAAGGGTTAACGGTGTGACATAGCAATGCCACAACACCCAGTTGTCACAATAAGATTAGTATTATGTAGGGACAAGGAGATGTAGCTCAGAGAGTTAGGATTTGCCATTTTGTAGGGATGTGAGCTCTGCCGGCTGCAGGGTGCTGCCTGGCACTCTGTGAAATCATTATTTCTGGACATTTTTCTGGGATCCCAGATATGATAATTTTATTCCAACACCTGTCTCACAGGAGACACTTCCTAACGTTCCCTTCCTTTTCCAGGGAAGTTCAAGCTCTTGGATCAGGATCGCGATGTCCGTGAACCTGTGCAGTATTTCAGCAGCGTAGAAGAGGTGGCAAGTGTATTTCCTGACCGTGTCTTTGTAATGGAAGCCATCACATTCAGCGTCAAGGTCAGCGTCACAGCTTTCCTGGTACAAAAAGTGTCCATATTGAACAAGGAGAGGTGATATCTGTAAAGAGAGTCAGATGTTCTCCAACCATGCCAGATTTAGTGCAGAACTTTAAAGGAACACTATAGTCACCAAGACAACTTCAGTTTAATGAAGCAGATTGTGTGTGTATTTCATGCCCCTGAAGTCTCACTGCTCGAATCTCTACCATGTAGGAGTGAAATCACTTTTGTTTCTGATTATGCAGCCCTAGTCACACGTCCCCTGGCTGTGAATGACACAGCATGCATGAAAACAAAATGGTTTCATTTTTAATCAGATGTAACTTATTTTAAAAGTTTTTATCTCCTGCTCTGTAAATTTAACTTTAATTACACACAGGAGGCTCCTGCCAGGTCTAACAAGCTATTAACAGAGCAGGAGATAGGAAATTCCAAATTAAATAGAATGTGCAATAAAGGAAGTGTAAACATTAGATGACTTTTTACAGGAAGTGTTTAGGGAGGCTGTGCAAGTCACATGCAGGGAGGTGTGACTAGGACTGTATAAACAAAGTTCTTTAACTCCTACATGACAGATAATTGAGAAGTGAGACTGCAGGAGCAGTGATATATACACCAAAACTGCTTCATTAAAATAAAGTTGTTTTGGTCACTATTGTGTCCCTTTAAAGAGAAACATATTACTTCCCGGCAAACCACATTTTGAATATGTGCTGGCATTAAAATGCCTGCATTTCTCCGTTTAAAGAATAATCTTGCTCTGGTTTCTTTCCATCATCATGAAAACCCATGCTGGGGATGGAAAATAGTTAGTTGGAGACCAAAAATGCCTGTGCTGTTAATGTTACATACTATTTTGACAAAAGTCCAACATATTCTAATAAGTAATATCTGCTTCTGTTAAAGAAAAAGTAATGTAAAAAGTTTAATCCCACTGGAGAATCAACAACACTTCAGGATTGTCATGAGTACATGCATTTTATCCAGCTCTGGCCTCCAGGGGAATAGACCAGGGGAGAAATCTCAGTAGCAGCCAGATATGTTTAATGTTTTATACATTCCCAGACTCCTCTAGGCTATCATATAATATTCAGAAAGTGTATTAAATCTGTCAAAATCTGTGATCTGTATTTTTCCCCTTAGGTGGTCTCCGGTGAATTCAGTGAAGACAGTGAGGTGTACAATTTTACCTTGCACACTGGAGATGAGTTGACTCTTATGGGCCAGGCAGAGATCCTGTGTGCTAAAACAGTGAAGGAAAAGTCACGCTTCAATACTATCCTAAAGAAGTTTGGAAAGACTGGCACTCTTGGTAAACAGGTGAAGGGCAAGATGCCCTGCTTGATATGCATGAACCATCGCACCAATGAGAGTTTGAGTCTTCCCTTCCAGTGCAAGGGCAGCTTCAGTACACGGAGTCCACTGGAGCTACAGATGCAGGAAGGGGAACACACAATTCGTAGCATTATCGAGAAGGTACGACTGCCAGTCAATGTAGTGGTTCCCACCCGCCCTGCTCGCAACCCTTATGACCTTCATGTCATTAGAGAGGGCCATCGGTATAAGCTGGTGAGCATCATCTCTAAAACTGTGGTGCTTTGTTGCCTCCTGCGAAAAGTGGAAGTGAATCCCTTCCACTTTCTTCTTCTCACAGACATGCCACGCTTTTCTCTACCTGAGGGTCTTCTCTGTGGAGACCCACACTTTGATAAATTAGTGAGAGACTGCTCTCTTTTTTGCCAAGAACAGAGGTTCAACCCAGATGAGTATTCCAAGGCTGTTCGAGAAACTAAGACAGACTTTACAGAGGAATGTGCCAGTCCTAGAAAAATTCGTGTCTGTCTTCAGGGATTTTCTACAGGCTCCATTAACTACACCAGAGAGGAACTGAGCCAGGGTCTTCAGCGTCTCTCATTGTGTGTTTACAGTGGAACACTTCCAGACAATCCCAGTCCACCTGACTGCCGTGAGGCTCAGAACCAGGGTTTGGGCTCTTCATCTGATAACTCAGACCTTGACCAGGAGTACATGACTCCTGATTGGGTGGAACAAGATTTTAGGACTCAGGATCAGATTGAGATTCCCTATGAGGAACTTTGGACCAACCAGAACTCTGAGAATTACTCAGAACCCAGCAGTAAACCTGTTGATTTAGAGTGTGGTAACAAGGTCCAGCAAGACCTCATCTCTTTTGTGACATCTTCTCCCATAGAAGGAAAAGGAAATGTATGTTCTCCGCCAGCCTTAACTACTGAGGATGAAAGGGAAGAGACACCTCCACCTGTCCCTCCAAAATCAGATGCAGTAAGTGTTCATCCGACATCAAATAATTGTAGTACAGTTTGACTGAGCAGTTTAAATATGACCCTTTGAAAAAGGTATTTCATGCATCTTGTGATTGTGTCATGTGTCAATGAGATAAGACATTTCTAATAATTGTAAAAATAAAAATGATGACATAATGGTAATCCTATGTTCTAATACAGAGGTAGCCCAGAATGTGAAGAATTGCAATCATCCAATGGGGCTGGATGGACAGATGTTGAGATACCATATTGTGGGGAAAGGATGGGCCCATTACCAGGGTTTTTTTACTAAAGTAAATTTCAAATTTAAAGGGACACTATAGTCACCAGAAGAACTACAGCTTTTTGCATTTGTTCTGGTGAGTATAATTAGTCCCTTTGGGGTTTTTGCAGTAAACGTTGTGTTTTCAGAGAAAATGCAGTGTTTACATTACACCCTAGTAATAACTCCACTAGCCACTCCTCAGATGGCTGTTAGAGGCGTCCTGTGGCAGTGCTGCAAAGTGTGACTGCCATTCAGTGTCTCCACCTTCTGCATGCATTGACTCAATGAATCTGTATGAGGAGATGCTGATTGGCTTGTGCTGGCTCTACCACTGATCGCTTCCTTGACAGTCTCAGCCAATCCAATACTTTCATATGGACTTCTGATGATGTCAGCCAAACAGGCAGATCGGGGGGAGCCAGCAGCAGACTGAAATAATGGTAAGATTTTATTATTTACATGGTAATCTGTGTTAAAAGGGCGCTTAAAACATATCAACAAGTGCTCTTAGTGCAGCAGCTCTCACACAAAAATAGGAAGTCCTCAATCCTATTCCAATTCGATCAAAGTAGATACACTATATACACAAAAATATGTAATAGTGAAAAGTGCGTAGCGCTCAACAATAGCCACTTACTCCCCAATAGTTCTTAAGGGTTTGTGAGGTGTCTGGATAGTCCTTATTCCAATCACAGTAAATTTCTCAAAGAGAGCAGAAACAGAACAGGGGAAACTCGCCCTGGTGTTGAAATCCTTATAATAATAATATCAAATTTATACAGAAGGTGAAGGTTGCTTCTCACCTGGAAAAGAGCCTGTGACCCGGCTCTGAGTGTATTAGCCCGTGAGTCATTTTAAGGGATGACTCTTTCCCTCTTGCAGCAGGATAGAAGGTATACCAGGTATATGTAATTATATACAAATTTATTACATCAACATATAAAAACAATAAAATACATACATTACACTGGTATCTTTGTCCAAAACGCGTTTCGCCGATATCTCTCGGCTTTCTCAATTGGTGACCATCGGCGAAACGCGATATCGGCGAAGCACGTTTTGGACAGCGATACCAGTGTAATGTGTGTATTTTATTGTTTTTATATGTTGATGTAATAAATTTGTATATAATTACATATACCTGGTATACCTTCTATCCTGCTACAAGAGGGAAAGAGTCATCCCTTAAAAGGACTCACGGGCTAATACACTCAGAGCCGGGTCACAGGCTCTTTTCCAGGTGAGAAGCAACCTTCACCTTCTGTATAAATTTGATATTATTATTATAAGGATTTCAACACCAGGGCGAGTTTCCCCTGTTTTGCTCTCTTTGAGGAATTTACTGTGATTGGAATAGGGACTACCCAGACACCTTACAAACCCTTAAGAACTATTGGGGAGTGAGTGATTATTGTTGAGCGCTATGCACTTTTTACTATTACATATTTTTGTGTGTATATAGTGTATCTACTTTGATAAGATTTTATTATATTTAGGAGGGCAAGGGGAGGCCAGGGGGCTAGATAGTTTTTAACAAACGTGTTTTCCTGACCCTATAGCTATCCTCTAAAGGAGTAGCCCAACTGGGAGCACATCTGACTTAGAAATTGTTTCCGGTTATTTTATCCCTAAATTTGAAATTAATTCTCACTTTAGTAAATAACCTAGTGTATGATAAACCCAAGGAATGGAAGCATTAAATGATAAAAGTGACAGTAACATTGAATAACAAGTGAGAGAGTGACATGAATGAGAATATCCCGCAGTCGATACGCCATGTGAGAGAACAGACATGGTTTATTATGATCTCTGCATCTTCCACAAACCTTCAGCAGCTGTATTATCTCATGTTATCCCATGTTTTCTCATGGTATCTCATGTCATCTCATGTTATCTCATGGCATCTCATGGTATCTCGTGTTATCTCATGTTATCTCGTGTTATCTCATGGCATCTCATGGTATCGCGTGTTATCTCATGTTATCGCGTGTTATCTCATGGCATCTCATGGTATCTCGTGTTATCTCATGTTATCTCGTGTTATCTCATGTTATCTCATGGTATCTCGTGTAATCTCGTGTTATCTCATGGTATCTCATGGTATCTCATGGTATCTCATGGTATCTTATGGTATCTGCCATTATCATCATTATTTATGACATTTATATATCACCAACCTATTCCAATATTATAAGAAGGGGGACATTTAACAATAAATGAGACAATTACAAAATGTTACAAGAACAATAGATTAATGAGGACCCTGCTCAAACAAGCTTATAGTCTATAGGAAGTGGGGTATAAAAAAAACAATAGGAAGAGCGTCCAGGGGGATAGCAACCAAACAACAATGGTGGGAAAGTAGCAGAACTGGAAGATGACAGTAGAGAGTGGCCCTTTAAGAAGAGAGCAAGAGACAGATTTGTGACACAGAAGTTACTCTGGGAGGCCATATGCTTTTTTGAAGAGATGGGTTTGGAGGGACTTCCTAAAGGACCACTATAGGCACCCAGACCACTTCAGCTTAATGAAGTGGTCTGGGTGCCAGGTCCATCTAGGTTTAACCCTTTTTGCTGTAAACATATCAGTTTCAGAGAAACTGCTATGTTTACAAATGGGTTAATCCAGCCTCTAGTGGCTGTCTCATTGACAGCCGCTAGAGGCGCTTCCGCGCTTCTCACTGTGATTTTCAGGCCAATGAGTGTGGCCCTGTATGATCCTGCGTTGCTCTATATGGTGATCTGCCTTCTTTTGCTGGAGACAACCGGCAGGTGACTGGTGGGACCCAGGTAGGTTGTCAAACCATGATAAAGTGGGCTGTAGTGGTTATGGTACTTGTAGTGTTCCTTTGATGAGTGGTGTTTTGTTATGTATGCAGTTTGTCCATATGTCTGTGGTCTCAATTCTTCGTAATGAAATCTCTGTAATTAAACTTCCCTGGAGTGAAGTGTCTCTGAACCTTTCAGTTCTTCCCGTTCTGTGAGCGCCTGTCTTAATAACAATCTCCATGGGAACAAGATAATGCAATTAAAAGTCATCGGCCATTCGCAGCTCTCTAATTGGATGTTGCTAGGACACCTAGATGACTCCACATAGCTGCTCCATCAGCTCCTGGACCTTAAGACATGTAGCCACAGAGTTGGGAGATGCAGGTCGATGATGAACTTTGAGACTTTCGTCTTTCTGATGAAGTACTGACCACAAAGGACCTTTCTGACAGATTTAATGGCATGTTTAGTGTAACCAGGATACATTTTAGTTTGAGAAACATAAGGGAATTACCTTTTTAATCTTTAAACTGTGCGGAACAATTTCCTGCACTGTCAGCATTGGCAGCTGGGGAAATGTTTAAATGGTGGGGCAATAGACTCAACCCCTCCCTCAATAAACTGGTAATTGTCCACCAGCCTCTTATTATTTCTCCCCTCTCATTTATAGCAGCCTTCCCTGTCTTGCTTCCTTTACATGTAACTCCTCTTTTCAACAATTTCACTTTACTATTATTTATGAATGCCACATTATTTTTATATTCACTCCATTTATGCATATCCACATCTTAACTCCTAACGTGTATTTTTAAAGAATAATTTAAGACAGACACCCCCCTCTCCTGGATATGAATACACAGATATAATTTATCTAATCCCTATAAAAGGGGGGATAGTGACTATATTGTCCTCACAAACTGGAGATTGCTAGAAGGCATATAACAGCTCAAAGTACTGCAGCGTCTTCTTTCCTTCACTCCATGTATGTACATAAAGGTAAAAAGAGGAGAGGCAGACACATAGTGCAAAACTGTATGAAAGTATAATCAATATTACAAGTCAGTAAAATAGTAAGCTAATCGGTAAAACACTTCACCCAATCTGAAGGAAAAAAAACGGATCTACTGGAACAGTGTTGATGTGGTTCAATTCCAAAGGTGAAGTAAAAACAGCAATCTAAATCTAAATAAATAAATAGCATAAAATATAATGTCTCTCCTGGCCCTTCGGACTGGGTGAATTCTAGATACTGGCTGATAGGCCATTGTAAGAATGCCCACCAGAATTAACACTCCAGTATCAGCTGTGCCAGTTGTTCTGTCCACTAGAAATGAGTCTCGTGTGTCAGGTTTTTGTAACATTTTTTTTTTTTGGTTTATCAATATCTTGGTCGCATTGCCAATTTTTGACAGAGGCGCACATGCTCAGCCATTGCAGCGTTGTGACATCATCCCATTTAAATCCTTGTCACCTGGGGACTGGAGACCTTTTGTGTTTCTAGGTCCCTAAGCATGTTTGTGCTGAAGTTCTATTATTTTGTTTTTATCAGTTTTTTGACCCAGCATTGATTTTTGTCTTTCTGGTATCCCTGATTTGGCTAGTCATGACCCTGATTTTGGTTCTTGGTTTTCCGACTCGTTTTCTATTTGTATCTCTGGCCTTTAAATGAGTAATTTAGTATTGTACTTCCGATTTCTACTCTAAACATTAAGCCCAGCTATCTATATGTATCTTTTATTAGGAGTTTACTTATGTCATCTTAGGATCCTACCTGTTCCTGGCTGCCATATATTTAGAGATAAAAGATCCCCAAGGTCATTAATGGTGCTCTCTGCGGGGTATACATACAGTATGTCAATTCATTGCTAGATCAGCTAGATTAAAACTTGTTAGAATGGCTGTCACCTGTCTGACCATTCCTCTGTATCTACTAGACATGTGCAATTCGTTTCGGTCCAAATATAAATTCAGACGAATTTCAGGCAATTCGGACATTCGGGTACTTCCGAATTGCCGAAGTGCCAAATTGCCGAAGTTCCGAAATTACCAAATTTCCGAAGTGTCGAAGTACAGTATTGCCTAAGTACTAATATACTTACCCAGTGAAAGAAGGAGAATGTTACACTGTATACAATTTTAAATAAAAAGTATACAAACATAGCCAGGATTCAGCTGTAATCATTTGCAACACTTACAACAATCAAGTAACATACATTCATATAAAATGTAAGTTACCTGGCCAGTCAATGTAATGACAGGAATGAATAAGTAGATAACTCCCTAATTCCCACGGTATTAGGGAGCTATCTACTAAAAGGTTGAAAGACCTAAATTGGTCTTTCAGCCAAATTTACTAATACTAAGTAACGATTACTTAGTATTAATTATGCCCCTACTCGCTATACCGCGAGTAGGGGCATGTCTATTAAACAGTGAGCAGGGGGGAACCCAATGTCCGCCCCGGCCCCCACCCCTGAGTGGTGGGTGGGGGCCCTAAATACTAATGGGGGGGACCTATTGTCCACCCCTCCGGCCTCCACCCCTGAGCGGCGGGTGGGGGCCCTAAAAAAAATACCCCCCCATGTGACTAGGGGTCCCCAAACCCCTAATCACCCCCTTCCCCCTAAAAAAAAACGAATGTCCTCCCTCCGGCCCCCACCCCTGAACGGCGGGTGGGGGCCCTAGACAAGAAAAAGGGTGGGACCTAATGTCCTCCCCCCTGCCCCCCACCCCTGACCAGTGGGTGGGGGCCCTAAACAAGAATAGGGGGGACCTAATGTCCTCCCCCCTGGCCCCTACCCCCTGGCCCTAGACAAGAAAAAGGGTGGGACCTAATGTCCTCCTCCCTGGCCCCCACCCCTGAGCGGTGGGTGGGGGCCCTAAACAAGAATGGGGGGGGACCTAATGTCTTCCCCCCTGTCCCCTACCCCTGAGCAGTGGGTGGGGGCCCTAGACAAGAACAAGGGGGGGACCTAATGTCCTCCCCCGGCCCCCACCCCTGAGCAGTGGGTGGGGGCCCTAAACTAGAATAAGGGGGGGACCTTATGTCCTCCCCCCTGGCCCCCACCCCCTGAGCGGTGGGTGGGGGCCCTAAATACTAATAACACAGGTGCCTAGGGGTCCCCAAACCCCCAGTCACTCCCTCCCCCCTAAAAAAAATTATCCCCCTACCTACCTCCCTAACCCTAAAAATAATGAGGGGGGGACCTTTAACTAAGTACCTGTAAAAAAATAAAATAAAACTTACCATTCGATGTTTTCTTTCTTCTAAAATCTTCTTTTTTCAGCCCCAAAAAAGG
>OW240913.1:6777984-6825484 GCA_933207985.1 Pelobates cultripes
ATTGGTAAATAAGCAGTCTATATCACATATATAAAGTTAACCTTATTTTATTCATAAGGTAAGCGTAAACATTTAAAAGTAATATATCGTTCACTTGACATAAGGTTTTTATTGTCCCTTTAAAATGACATATATAAGTGACACATCTTAACTGTAGTTCATTGACAAACATTTCTTTACATTTCAAATACTGTCAGTTCTCTCGTAATTAAACCGTAAACATTTTACTGCACAGCAGTTAGGGGATCCATTGTAATATCTTTTTCATAACTCACAAGGTGAATTTAAGCCTGTATGTTTCATTCAATCTTATCTTATTTTGTTTTACACTTTACCTTGCAATAAATCAATACGCTTGTTCTATGTTCTTTGTTAGAAATGCTAATTTCACAATGACAGGTTTTTTGTTTTTTTTGCATAATACACCAGTAAGTTTACAACAGAAATCTATTTAGGTTATTGCATTAAGTGTATTGACCTACTGACTAGTTCATGCACAAATATTACATTCTCACCTAATATGCCTAAAAGAAACTTTGTTTAATTTATTTTTGTAATTATGCATTTTTTTTCTTCTTTTATCTAGTTGATTTACTTAATGCGAGAAAAACAAGTTTTTCTATTTTCATATATCTAGAAAGAATTTAAAGTATCCGGTATTTTCTACTCACATTTACAAACTGTCACTGAAACTGAATAAATTATGCAGTGTTTACTAACTGGCGTTCCTCATTTTATATAGTGATTTCTCTTTTATAGAAGGTATAAACACAGCAATATATTTGCATTTAGATAATTTTGTGCTACATGAGACGTGTTTGATAAAATAGTTTGTGACACCAGAGGAAACCATCACTAATTGTAACCCTTTAAGGACGGAGGCAATTGTCAAAGTACTGAATCCTAATAAAACCTAGAATTTGAGCTGTAGGTCTGTTCAACCATAATTTACCTCTTTAATATATATATTATATTATTAGTTTTTGTTCAGGAGAAATAGGGCTCTCATTTCGCCTCAAATATTTATATATGGAATACAAATTATGAAAAAAAGTGTGAAATTAAGAAATGTTATTTTCCATGTTCTGCATGGTATTTTAACTGCTAATGTTAATAATACTGTTAGCTTTTATTGCAATAAAACACATTTGTATGCTGTGTTGTCCCAAGGATTCTCCCCCACCCCCCACTATATGTACAGGTTTCATGGTGTTTTGGGGCAGTTACAGGGGTCAGATATGGCGCTTGTCCATTTAATTTTTTACATTGAAATTTGTCCGATTGGTTTGCTGGGCCAATGCTGTTTTTGGGACTGTATGATAGCCCAGGAATGAAAATTACCCAAATCATGGTATACCATTTGCAAAAGTAGACAACCCAGTGTATTCAAAATGGGTATATTCAGTATTTTTTTTAGTAGCCACTCTGTCACAAACCCTAAACAAAGTTATTGGGTTTTTTAAATTTGTTTTGCATTTTTCCACACACAAACTGCACTTTCACTTATCTTGTCGTTATACGTTTCACTGCTCTAACTCTCAAATTTGTGTTCAGCGATGTCCCACGAGTACAACAGTACTCACTACACTAAATACACTGCCAAGCCCAGCACCAATCACCTGTCAGGGTTTCACTTTGAGCGATGCCTACAGCTCATCAGGCAGCCTAATAGAGGGGAGCCCCTGGTATCGACTGATACCTGGGACTTGTTATTGTGAGTAGGATTTTCACACTGCATTGCAGTCAATGGGGATTTAAATCTCCATTTAAAGAGCTGTGCACAGTTTACTTTGAGTGCTTAATACAGCTCATTGGTCAGTCTTGGTCCCCTATACATGGCCCCAGCTGATCAAGGGGAGCCCTATGTATTGATTGATACTTTGGACATCCTTTTGTGGGCAGTTAATTAACACTATTCATACCAGAATACCCACTCTATGGAGAACAGATGGTAGGTGTTGAGCTTAAGTTGGTTTGGTGCTTTTATTAATGGGATTATGCACTAAAATGTAACCCTCTTGCTGTGGATGGTTATATAGAACAATCTGCCCACTAGCTGCCAGCACTGGGCCTGGAGAGGGGACGGGTCTTTTTAAAAGAGAATGGATGAACCTGTCATTAATGCACACTTGACTGTCACAGACATGATTGCCATACTAAAGACCATTGTGCTGAGTGCTCCGCTATTGGTGCACTCTGGGTGTAATTTCTTGATGCCCCCAATGTAAGACACCAAGGAACAATTATGTGATGGCAAACCTGGAGCCTGAAACCAGGACTGTTGTGAGGGAACTTAGCAACTAGCTCCAGTATCTCATCTTCAACATAACCAAACCTGCCTACTTCAATTTCACTACTAGACTATGTAACTACTGTGGCATCCGTGCTATACTACCCCACCACTTCACATTGCTCCCTTTGTTTGCAACCATGACAGTCTACAAAAGTCTGTTATATACTATAATATGCTCAGTGCGTCTTCGCACAAAAATCCACACTAAGCAACTTAAGCCAGGTCACTAAAATGTGAACAGCCGTCTATTCGAAGTTCTTTTCAAATGTTAGGATAGAGGATTCATTCAGATATAACCCTGTTAATGTAAAGTCCCTGCTTCCCTCATCTCACAACACAATTCCCTTAGACCTTGCCCTAACACTGACTTTATCCCATCTCTTTCTACAATGGCTTGTTCACTTATCACACATTCCTCACATGTCTTTCCTAGAAGCCCTTTCTTGAGCCTACCAATTTAAACCTCTCTGTCGTCTACTTTTTACTGGCCAGCTGCTACTTGCTAAAATGCCTGACATTATGTGCATCGTAGCAGCTGTTTAGCAACTACAAAAAATTCAGTTAGCAACAGGAAGTTACCGGCTACCATAACTTAAAACTAATGGCTCGGTTATTCTCCATTGAAGCTGCTAACCTCTCCTTAACGTCAGAATCCCGCTTGTATTCCAACTCACATGTCCAGAACATTTGTCTTGCTTAATCTGCACTTTGGAAATTATTGGCATATTATTAAATGCTCTACGTTCAGCATTTTAAAAAATAATACGAGATCATTTACAATCTGCCATACAGATTTGCTACAGCCACATCTGGCTTCCATTATGGGTATCTCATGCTATAACAGGGATGTCTAATTTTCTAAATATCTATATAAATCGTGCAAATGCATATTTCTTAGTAAAACTATATAAAAGGCTATTTGACCATCAATTCTTTAGTTTTTGTTGTTGTTTTTTTTAAATAAAATGTGTTTTCTTTATCAATGCTTAGACATTCACTCAGGACAGTAAGAGAAGAGTCTGTGCAAAGACACAGGTTTATCAATGGGAAACAATTCCCCTACTCGTTTTATATGTAGTCCTTTGGGGAAAGAGTCACAGATTTTATAAATTAATTTGTGGTAAATCTTGCGTTTTCATCTTTGGTATGATGTGCATGACATTTCATATTTTGATTAAAGGGACACTCTGGCCACCAATACAACTTTAATGCATTTGATAGCTTTTGGCCTCATTAATATATGCTGTATTTTGTTGCATACTCAAATCTTTATCACATGTTTTGTGACTTTGTAAAATTATACCGAACCTAAAAGATCAATGGTTATACAATATTCTGTAAATAATTCTCATATTATTACTCCAACTTATAATTATTTCTTATTTGTGATTATACATAGACGCAGCTTACTTTTTCCTTTACCACCATGCTCATACAGGGGCTGGCTGAGAATTATTGAGAATTATTGAGGTTTTGTTATGTACTTACCAACAACAGAATGATAAACAGGGTTGTTAGCTAAAGTGTGTAATGACATGATTTCCAACTTTGAGGCAAAAATTGCAGAACTGAAAACATAACAGACTTTTTTCAATTCCTGTCAATTGACACGTCAGTAAATAACCCTGTAAATTTGTCAAACACAATCTCAACTTCGACTTGTCACATGACGAACACAGGCTGTACACTAGAGCTGTCCTAAAATATTTCACTAGAGGGAGCTCTACTACAGTAATTACAACATGCAGGCAAAAGGCCACTGTACCACTAACAATTCAGATGTTACTTCATACAATTACAGTAATTTATTTATTTATGTGGTGCAACATCTTCTGCAGCAATGCACAATAGGTAAACAAGACAAACATTTAATTTGTAAAAACAAAACACGTGGGACATTTGAGAACAGTAGGTGAAGAGGGCCCGGCCCAGACAAGCTCACAATCTAATGTTACTGATAAGTTAACTGGTATTAACTATCCATCTATGAACCTAGTTTTATACTGTCTTCGTATACAGTCAGAAGATAAGGAGGACTTCTCTCAGTCTTAAACCTATGATGTTTAAATGTCTTCGAAAGTTAGGAACACAAAGATGTATTCCTAACAGTAGTGAGCTCCTTAGCCTCCCCCCCTATAACTCTTTATTCACTTACCCAATTCCAGTGCCAAGTTTCCTTGGCTTTGGGTCTTGCACCGCCTCCTCTGATGACACCCGATGGGGGGGGAATGCACATGCGCGGTGAGCAACGCAAGCTCATTAGGCCTTCCCCATAGGAAAGCATTGCCTGGAGGTTTTCCTATAGGGTTTTGTCTGTCGCTGGACCGGATGTCCTAATGCTGTAAGCGCCTCTAGTGGCTGTCTGGTTGACAGCCACTAGAGGCAATCTTAGTACTGCAATGTAAACATTGCAGTTTCAACTGCAATGTTTTACATTGCAGGACTAAGGGGGACACGGACACTGCACCCAGACCACTTTAATGAGACAAAGTTGTCTAGGTGCCTATAGTGTCCCTTTAGCATACATCAAATAGACAAAGAGAGACACTTTAATTTTAGGAGTGTGAGTGGGGAGGTGAGGTGGTTAATAAATGTTATGTGACTTACTAATAACAATTTATACAACTAAAATGTAGTTTAGAACAAGAATAGTGTATATGATTTACACAGACTCATTTCTAAACTCATTTATTGTCGTTTCAAGACACATTACTGTGAGCAATCTTGCTGTGGAGCTCTGTTATACACTCAGACACACCAACAATATGGAGCTACTAGAAAAGAGGGACATTAGGATAGAAAATAGAGATTTGGGCCTAAAATCGTGACTGCCCCTCCTAAATAGGGATACTTGGGAGGTATTAGTAAATAGAAAATATCATGTATAAGCAACTGTACGCTAGACAATAAACGCTACAGCTTATGCTGGTAATGATCTCTGTTCAAAAAATTACTTTTTCCACAGCTGCCATGTGACAATCTCCCCCTTCCTTCTGCAAATGGCACAGCTACTGTTGAAACGTGTCTGCTGTGGGTGGAGTCCCAGCTGTTTGCATTGGGCATGTGATATGCAGGCCTCTCCAGATCCTATTGGATATATGGCTATTGAAAGATGATATCTCTGTATCCTCGCATGATCTGTAGCTATCTGCATTATGCAACAGAGCTTCAATTGCATAAATGTATGCGAGGGTATCGATAGGTTTAAAACAGCAACATTCTTTTTATAGGCAGGAGAGAGCAGATATATATTACAATTTGGTAAAACAGTAACGTTTTTCATTTGGGTCTATTTACTAAATATCAGATGGACAAGATTCTGTGCAAATGGGCAAATTCCAATCAGATTGGAAATTCTCATACTTATTCAAGTCTGTTCTGGATGGAATTTGGCTGGGTATAAAAAAAATCTGTGCTTTTCACATCAGAATCCTTCATTGCTTTTTGCAAGAGGTAAAATAGTTGTAAAGCCTTGTTAGTGTAAGGGTTCATTTAAATGGTGGCTGGCCCTGACTAGCCAGCAGCCATAGTAAAAAGTGTAGTTGTTAATAAAACTATTTACAGGGTAGCCAAGGGGATGGGGCTAGGGGATTACCAGGGGGTACCTGGCACTGGAACCGTGGGCATTGGGTGAGGACTACATTTTAAATAATTGGGAGTGGAAAACGAGCAGATGAACCACATTTCTGAAGGAATTTTTCAAAAGAAATCACAGTAACCACCCAGTAAGGATAGAATGTATATGAATTTGGTACATAATATAACACATGGTGGTATCTAGACAACGTACAATATGGAGACCAGTGTTGCAAAAAAAATAAAACAACGTCCATACACCAAAAATATATATAAAGGGGAGGGGAAAGAAAAACATAAACCACCGTACAGTTCCGCATTTAACCTCAGCAGGTCACATCCACCTACTTACCTCCACTAGTTGCAAGCAGTTTGAGATCAATAATAAAATATTGGGGAGACATTCTACTTTGGCCCAAATCCAGGCTACAGTAGAAAAAAGGTGGAGACACGTCTCTTCCCCCACAACTCCCACCCATTAGTAATGGGTGGGGGCTTTAAAAATTATAAAATATAGGGACAGTGTATTCTCCCTACAGCCTCCACCAATGGATGGCGCGTGAGAGAAAAACAGTGGGTGGAGCCTATAATATAATTCAAAATAAAAGAGTACAAAAAAAATCCAAAATATTCATCCGCTATTAAAAAATAAAAAAAGCCACGATCCATAAAAAAAACAACTAAATAAAAATAATAAAAACTTGACATTTTACTGTGGGAAAGACCTTTTCAAAGGTAATAATACCAGGCACGTCTTGTGAGAAACGAGACTTGATTGCCAGAACACTTTGATTGAGAATATATCAAAAAGAATGAGCAGAATGAGTTATACAATGTAGTAAATTTACGTAGGTGGGTTTGAGGTGCACTGGGATTAGCATTTGTTGCACAATCTGTTTCCTTACCGCTGGTTTTAGGCAGGATTTGTTTCTGTACAGGGCACCCAGATTTGGATATAGTTTTAATGAGGGTTTTTCAATGTGGAGGCCAAAAGATAGATAGGGGTCCTGCAACATATTTTAAAGAACGAATTGCGGTCAGTGTGTTATTTGATTTTGTTCTGATGCATAGATGGGAATTTAGTAATTTGTGCAATTGAGATACTGTTCCAAAGAGCATTGCGACAGTTTTGTCAGTGTTTAGGAAGAGTTTGTTTTTTGCGATCCACTTTTCTACCTATGAGAACTGGTCTTGGAGCACAGCCTCAAGCTGCAGCAAATTTGGTTTGCTAGCATAGATTATGGTGTCGTGTGTGTGCATGTGTACAGTTGAGGCTTTGCGGACATTAGGTAGATCATTTATGAATAATGTGAATAGTTGGGTGCCAAGTATGGAGCCTGTGGAACTCCACATGTGACTGGGAGAGGGAGGGATTCGCTGTCAGAAATGGACACATATTGTGATCGTCCGATAGATATGATTGGAACCAGGTTAGCGGATGATCACCAATACCTGAGTTTTTAAGTTTTCTCAACAGAATGCCGTGGTCTATTGTATCAAAGACCTTGGCAAAATCACGGAAGATAGCTACAGTTAGGCCTCCTTGTTCCAGGCAAGTTTGGATGTAATTGAAAACTTTTAAGAGGGCAGTTGTAGTTGAGTGATTTGGTTGAAAGCGTGACTGATCAGGGGTTAGATACTTAGATTTTTGGTAATGTGATGGGATTCCAGCATGGTCAAAATTTAGTAGGCCAAAATCTCCATGTGGCATATGTGTATGTTGTGTCAGTTGGTTAGCTACATGTAGCTAGGATACTGTCATCAGTGTACTGAGCATGTGCAGGAATGCAGGAACTGAAATTGCACTTATTTCCTTTGTCTTGGATGAGCCATGTGGTTTGACTAGATGTACAAGTCTATATTCTGCTCATTGATTGGTTAAAGGTATATGTGGGTGTAGCTATTAATGGGAGGAGTTATAGTGCTATATAAGGAATGTACACTATGTGTTGGTCTCTCAGATCTTTTGGAACAGGAGTTCATCTGAGACCCGATCGGTAATGTGAATAAAGGCCTGTTACTTCCTGAAGACCTGTGTCCAATATTTCTGTGTTTGGCTTCTGCATGCTTACACTGCAACATTTCTGGTGCAATTGGCCGGGAACCTCATTTGCACGGAAGCTGGCACAGAGATTTGAGACGGTAAACTTTTACCAAACCTTCTACGCTACAATCCTGGACTTCTACTGCGTGGACCTCCTTTCGTCTCGGCGCCACTGGCCTTTTGTCCAGGAGATCATCGGCTTCTGCGCAGTGAGTCCCGGATTGTTCCGTCTATGAGTGAACCCAGGTCCAGAAATTAACAGGTAAGATTGATACCGTTAGAGCGGTAGACCCACAAGGGGTTTTATATTTGGAACCGGTTATTGGTATTGGCCCCTTCAATAGAAGGAAGAAGTGAAAAGCGCAACACTTATCTGGAAATTAGACGCTCTGTAGTCAGCCCGTCTAATATAGGTGGTTTGGGTCAGACTGAGTTCTGGTGTAAATAGCTCATGTCGGACACCGGTGTCCTGTCTTGACTAGCGTATCTAGGGTGTAAATTTTGTTCGCTAGGTCGGGGGGACCGGGAGACTAGCATACTCTGTTGTATATTATAGTTTGCTAGATTTCACCCTATCTTAACTAAGTGTGCTCTGTTGTAAATCCAGCCACTAGCTTATTGATAGTTTAATAGACTAGCTGGGTACTGTGTAAATTCTGCCCTCTAGTTCGCTATACGTGGTGTCTGGGCAGCGAAGAACTTATCGAATCTCTGGTGTATAAATAGATCGAAAGCTCTCGAGGTGCTGGCCAGTTAGAATAGTTGGGATTATTGTAAATGTTGTTAAATATATTGTAGTTGGTGAATTGGTTAACTTGTATGTCCTACTAGAAAGTTAGAGCTCTGCTGTCTAGTGGGAGTGTAAATTGTGTGTATAACTGTAAAATAGCGCACGGTACCATAACTACTGACATGTACCATAACCACTGACATTGTGTAAAAATTACTAACAATTGCTGTTTTATGTTATATGTATAATACCATAACTGTTACTAACTGATCTGTGACTTTAAAACTGTATTATAACCACTTACTAACTGTACCATAACCACTGACTGTAAAGATGAGGTTACTAGAATGTGATATAGTTGGTTAGTCAAGAGTTGATTTATAGTACGATAATTGTAGAGATGAAATTTGTTGAAATGTTATGTGATCGGTTAGTTTATATGGATTAATAGCGTGGATAGTTGTATGGTTTGAATAATAGTTACATTGATAAGTGTATAGTCTTTGGTGGGTTTTTGATTTAATTTCGTGTGTGCGACGTCGTGATATTGTTGAGCATGTGAGGATCCTGTGTGTGTGTTTGGGCCTAGTGACTGCGCAATGTGTTGCTGGTGATAAGGAGATTGGTGTGACTGTTGAAACTGTGTGTATATTTGTACAGCTTTTTGAATCAGACGTTCTGTTGAAATAATCTGATTCACTAGGCTGTTGTCTTGTATGTTTAAAAAAAAAAAAAAAAAAAGTAGGGAGTAGCCTGTCCTGGTGGCCGCATGGCCTCCATGTAGCAGTCTTCACTTAAATTTAGTGCAGGGTGTACATGTGGCTGTAACTAGTAGGCTGGAATTCTATGATCAGTTTCTATATATTGACTGTTGGAAACTGATTGTTGAAAAACTGCCTTGGTGAATTAAACTGTGTCATATGAGAAACAATGTAGCCATATGGTGGTCAGAACTAAGGACTTAATTACAACTGCTTTGGACATCCCCTCCCCCCCTGGCATCTGATTACCAACCCCCCAAACATCCTCCAGAGCCAGAGTAGCCACGCCCCTATTCTTCTTCCCAAAACTGGTATATAGTCAGTATTTGCACTCCCCCTGCTCTACTGTCCCCGCCTACCCACATACCTATCTGTTCCTGTGTTTCAAACTCTTGTATTTCTGTACTACCCCTCCCCCTAATCAATGATCAATGGTATCAGATGGTATATTGGTTTTTTTAGTTACTGGATGGGCCCCTCCCAGCTTTGTCCAAAATGTCCCCTTTTACTAAACTACAAACTGAAATGTTTAATTTACCTTAGAACTAAAGATTTAATCAAGCCTAGCTAGCAGGGTGGACATTGATTAAAATAAGTAATAATAAAATAGGACATAATTAATTAAAGTCTATTTGTTTCATTTGACTTTAGGGAGGCACTCTAAGCCACCTACTGGCCATCTTCGGGAGTTACATTGATAATACATTGTTTATAACAGATAGATGTAGGATTGCTTACCCTATTTTAATATATTTATTGCTATAAGGTTTTATTTTATGTATAAATATATTAAAAGTTGAGTTTTCTTATTAGACCCATAAAGATTATTTTGATACAATTACCCTCTGGTGACACCTACTGGTAGGTTTTTGGTTTAACACTTTAAACAAAAACGTTTTTTCATCCACCAAATGCTGACTAATAAAATTAGCTCACCCCCTTACACCTATCTTACTACTCCTAGACTGGAACCTATTATTGAGCAGCCTTGCCGAAGTCCCATATTAGACACTGCTTGAGTCAAATAGATTGTACACTCCTTTCAACCCCTGAAAACTTCCGAATGATAGACTCAGCATTTGTCAGCCAGGCCCAAGGTGATAGTAAAAGGAAATTACAGAAATTAGAGGGATTTGCAGGGATGTCCATATTACAGCTAATGGAGATTGCAAATACAGTATATATGAATAGGGAGACGGAGGAAGAACGTAAAATGAGGAAAAAGGCAGATATGCTAGCGGTAGCTATCTTAAGTGTAGAAAGACAGGGAAGTGAATAGAGGAGACGAGAATAGGCTGAGCAAGGGACTTTAAGTAGGAATTAATGTGCGTATTGTAGAAAGGAGGGACATTGGAAGAGTGAGTGTCCACAGAGAGAGCAGTATGAAGGTGATAGACAAGGAGAGAGAAGGGTACGAGGAGGTTATAGTGGTAGTTATAGAGTAAGAGGAAGTTTTAGAGGGAATGGTGGGAATAGTAGAGGAAGTGTTCAAGGAGACAGATACTATCCACCCACGCAGAGACCTAGAGAAAGAGAGGATAGAGATTTTGTGGGTCTGGCTGACACTATCATGGAAGACTATTGATACCGACTGGGCTCCATCCCACTTGGTCGAGCGGAGCCTATGGTCGATGTAGCAATAGGGGGAAAGAGAAGTTCTTTCATGATCGACACAGGTGCTGAACATTCTGTGGTGACTAAGATGGTGGCTCCGCCTTCGGGGAAGACTATAACTGTGATAGGAGCTACTGGGAGAAGTGCAGCTAGACCGGTTCTTAAGAGTCGCACTTGTATTCTGAGAGGCCATGTGGTGAAGCATTAGTTCCTATATATGCCAGAGTGTCCGATTCAACTTTTAGGACGAGATCTATTATCGAAGCTTTAAGCTCAGATAACCTTTTACCTAATGGATTAACATCTCTGAAGTTTAAGGGATTACCAGGCATAATGGTGATATCGGTGCCAAGGGAAGAAGAATGACGCTTCTATTCCATAGTGACAAGTGTTAACCCTAAGAGTGATGAATCCTTATTTGACATTCCAGGAGTATGGGAAGAAAATAATCCTCCAGGACTTGCTCGTAATATCCCACCAATACATATTGAGTTAAAGCTCGGGGTGTATCCTGTTAGCCTTTGTATGTTGTTCTTTTATCTACCCCAACAGCTGTAAAGGTGGCGGAAGTGACTCCTTGGATTCATCATTCTAAGGTTAAACCAGCAGCAGACTCTTGGCAAACTACTCCAGATCCTGAGAATCCTTGCAGGACCCGGTTGAAGCGTGCAACTCAGTCGGAGTGACGAGGGGATATCGAGACATTCTAGTTAAAAGTCTACAAAGATCATCAAGTAGGTGTTTTGACGGCCATAATAAAGCCTGACCACCTGCCTACGTGTCATAGCCAGAGTATCTTGAAGGGATCTCTGTGAAGGAAAGTGAGGATCAGAAGAACAACATCCTTGCAGCCCTCACAATCGGGAAGCTGAGAGGCCATCGCACGGTCGAAGAAAAATGAGGATTTCAGGAATAATGTGTTTTATTGTGTCTTAGTATTTTTATGATTTTTCAGGAAGGTAGGAGTACAGACATACCGAATTGCGATAGTTGCATTAAGACTACTAAAACAGGTAACCAAATATCCCAAACTCTCATCTGGCACTCACAGTATGAATGTAAGGGATCTGTATCTAAATGTAGATATTTGGATATTGATTATAGTGTGTGCAAGCCAATATCAGGAGAGTCTAAATGTTTTGATCCCCATTTCCAACCCCGTACAATTTGGTTGGTAATTCGGAATAGTAACTCCCAGGGGACATTAATAAATAGGACTGTGATAAGCACCATACATTCCACGGGTATTCTACTATTTGATGCATGTAAGGCGATTTCGGGTAGTGGAAGACTTTGGAATGTATGTGGTAATCTTAAATGGGAACGAACTTATGGGTTTAATGATAAATACTTATGTCCCAGTAAAAGACCTACTGATCCTGATTGCCCAAATAGAGACTAACTTCTGCCCCTATTGGTCATGTGTAGGTTGGGCAACCTGGGAAAAACAGTGGATCAAGATATGATTATCCAAAGGTTGCCTACCACACCATACTGTAAAACTATGTGTGTAACCCCGTTCACATGACCATTTCCAATCTGCAGTACTTTATTGACAGGTTTGGAGGTCTGTTTGGGTTCCAAATATATGGCACAGGAGTAGATTCAGGAACAATAATATATGTAGGTCTTGAAACTGAGACAGTGGCAACTCAAACTCATCAGGTTTCTCATTCCTTCTATGAGGAGATGAGTATTGAGGATAAAATTCCCCATAATGTTAACAACCTATTTATTGATTTGGCTGAGGGTATTGCAGGTAGTCTTAATGTAACTAATTGCTATGTGTGTGGAGGTACTAATATGGGAGACCAGTGGCCATGGGAGGCAAAGGAAATATGGTACCCTGGCTCTGAGACATATGAACAACAGATACCTTTCCAGTCTGATCATCAAGTAAGTACTAGAAGTAAATTGGAATGGTGGTTAAAAACCTCCATTATAGGTCATGTTTGTATAGCCAGGAAAGGGACAATGTATAACACGTCTGTAGGTGAGCTAACTTGCTTGGGACAAAAAGCCTATAATGTTAATACTAAAAATACTACTTGGTGGTCAGCTTCAAATGTCTCGGAACCTACTAATCCGTTTGCCAATTACACTCATTTAAAGGAGGTATGGTTTGACTTATCGGCTACATCTAGTTGGAAAGCCCCAGCAAATTTATACTGGATCTGTGGTAAGAAAACTTATTCAGAGTTACCACAAGATTGGGAAGGGGCATGTGTATTAGGTATGCCAAAGCCATCCTTCTTCTTGTTGCCAATCGAAACAGGAGAGACCTTGGGAGTTAAGGTTTACGATGTAAATCATAAAAGGGAGAGAGCATCCTTGAATATAGGTAGCTGGGAAGATAATGAGTGGCCCCCTCAACGTATTATTAATTATTATGGACCTGCTACTTGGGCAGAAGATGGCACTTATGGATATAGAACTCCGATTATATATGCTCAACCGCATTATTAGACTACAGGCGGTAGTTGAGATTATTACTAATGAGACAGCTCAAGTGCTTAATCTTCTAGCTAAGCAAAATACCAAGATGTGATCAGCCATATACCAGAATAGGCTAGCCCTTGATTACTTACTAGCAGTAGAAGGAGGTGTATGCGGAAAGTTTAATCTAAGTAACTGTTGTCTGCACATAGATGATGAAGGGCAGGCAGTGGCTGAACTTACAAGCCACATGGTTAAATTTGAGCATGTACCTACTCAGGTCTGGAATGGGTATAACCTAAGTAGTTGGTTTGGAAGTTGGTATGAGCAGCTTGGAGGAATTAAGACATTAGTAGGAGGAGTAGAATTTATTATTTTTTTGTGCCTCCTCCTGCCCTGTCTAATTCCACTAGTGGTAAGGTCCCTACGTAGTATTATAGAGAGTACTAGAGAGAAAGACAGCGGCTCATGTAATGGCTGTCTGGAAGATATGATCCCCTAGCCCGAAGAGAATATATTCAGGATGAAGAATGTTGAAGGAGTTTTTAAGATGCTTACAAGGTCTACTCTGGTTCAATGGCTACTTGAGAGATGTAGGTAAAACTGTGATTGGTGATGCATCTGGAATAATGTTATATCAGAGGCATCAAAGGGGGGAATGTGATGGGATTCCAGCATGGTCAAAATTTAGTAGGCCAAAATCTCCATGTGGCATATGTGTATGTTGTGTCAGTTGGTTAGCTACATGTAGCTAGGATACTGTCATCAGTGTACTGAGCATGTGCAGGAATGCAGGAACTGAAATTGCACTTATTTCCTTTGTCTTGGATGAGCCATGTGGTTTGACTAGATGTACAAGTCTATATTCTGCTCATTGATTGGTTAAAGGTATATGTGGGTGTAGCTATTAATGGGAGGAGTTATAGTGCTATATAAGGAATGTACACTATGTGTTGGTCTCTCAGAATGTTGGAACAGGAGTTCATCTGAGACCCGATCGGTAATGTGAATAAAGGCCTGTTACTTCCTGAAGACCTGTGTCCAATATTTCTGTGTTTGGCTTCTGCATGCTTACACTGCAACATTTCTATATATATATATAATTTTATTTTTTATGTATTTTTTTTTCATGTTACAGGGTGTCAGTCTCATGTCCTGCTTTCTACTTCTGTATTTCTTATTACATAGCTAAGGTAATACTGTATACATAGCTTGAAAGACCAAATTGTCAGTAGGCCTGATTATAATGCAAGATACTCATGCTTTGAAAGGGTTAAACTCTCATTTTTTAAGCATACAATATTTTTCTGTTCTGGTTTTTGGTGTTCGTCTGACACCAGCTTTCCCTATCTTTTATGTATATACAGCACTTGAAAAAAATAGCATTCTTTCTAGCACCTGCAACTTTTAATTGGGTTCCTAAATCAAAGACTGTCATGTGCATCAGTTAACAAGAGACTAACTAACGGCAATAAGTAATGTTATATAAAAAATTGTACTTTTGGTTCTGAAACTCCTATGATTGGTTAATGTTTTTGTTGATGTATACACCCCTAGACAAACTGTGTTTTATATATACGATGTACGACACATTAAACCTTTGAATGCTTATTGATAATCGATCTGAAATGGTGTGACTTCTTTGAGTATTCCCAGCAGCTAATAACAGATAAAAAGGAAAGCAGAAATGTGTTAGTGCAGAAGTTCATGGCAGCGTAAGGGTTTCCAGACCATGTTGTGATTTCCAGCCTGTCACAGAGGCTGACAGCCATACCCACAGAGGAAGACACAGTCACACACAGTTACAGCCACACACACAGAGGCAGATAGTCACACACACAGTTACAGTCAAACACATGCAGTTACCTTCCATTATGGGCTGGCAGGGAGGAGTGGAGGCAGTGAGTTGAGCTCTTGGAGTCTGGATGTTGGGGAAGCAGGGACTCCTTCCTGCTTCCCCTTTCCTGTGCAGCAATTACCCAGCATGTCTTTTAGCTCTGCCTCTGCTGTCATTTAGCTCCGCCTACCACACGCTAAGCCCAGCCCACGCAGCAATGTGTTTTTTTTTTTGTATAATCCCAGGTGGAGAATAAGGAAATTCTCCGCCCGGGTAGCTGGACCTGTGTGAGTGCTGCTCGCACACCCCTAAGGCCGGCCCTTGATACAGGGTCTTCATTTGGGAGGCCACAAGAGGGGGAACAGCCCACTTTGCCCCCGAGACACCCCATGTGTAGGGACACCTCCATTAGCAACTCCTCACATGACTGCTAGAGGTACTTCCTGGGGCAGTGCTGCACAGTGTGCTACTCTGCATGCAGACACTGAACTTCGCTCATAGAGATGCATTGATTAAATGCATCGCTATGAGGATTTGCTGATTGGCCAGGGTTGTGTTTGACTTGTGCTGGCTCTGCCCCTGATCTGCCTCCTTGACAGTCTCAGCCAATACTATGGGGAAGCATTTTGATTAGCTTAGACCACCACTTCTGATGAGGTCAGATGACAGTTTAGGGGCAGAGGCAGACACTGCAGACTTAAATATAAGTAAGATTTAACAATATTTATGGGGGCAAGGGGCGGTGGTTTTACCACTATAGGGTCAGGGATACATGTTTGTGTTCCTGACCCTATAGTGTTCCTTTAAGCATTACTTAACTAATGTTTGTGCCAGTTTCGTTTTGGAAATATTGTGCATTTATAGGGCATCAAATTCTGCCCACGTTACATCCCACGTTTTTAAATGTTAAAAACAAATATACCATTCATTTGTGCTGCTTTTTTGTGATAAAATATTTCTTTGTGTTGCTTTGACTTTTTAGTTATAACAGTTTTTGTTTCAGGGGATATTATGTAATCCAGGATCCAATTTAACAGCGATGTCACTCCAAACCTGACAAACTGCTACAAATTTAGTAGTCCTTACAAAGGGGCAAAATAAGAGTTTAAATAAAACCTAAATACAGGGAGTGCAGAATTATTAGGCAAGTTGTATTTTTGAGGATTAATTTTATTATTGAACAACAACCATGTTCTCAATGAACCCAAAAAACTCATTAATATCAAAGCTGAATATTTTTGGAAGTAGTTTTTAGTTTGTTTTTAGTTATAGCTATGTTAGGGGGATATCTGTGTGTGCAGGTGACTATTACTGTGCATAATTGTTAGGCAACTTAACAAAAAACAAATATATACCCATTTCAATTATTTATTATTACCAGTGAAACCAATATAACATCTCAACATTCACAAATATACATTTCTGACATTCAAAAACAAAACAAAAACAAATCAGTGACCAATATAGCCACCTTTCTTTGCAAGGACACTCAAAAGCCTGCCATCCATGGATTCTGTCAGTGTTTTGATCTGTTCACCATCAACATTGCGTGCAGCAGCAACCACAGCCTCCCAGACACTGTTCAGAGGTGTGCTGTTTCCCTCCCTTGTAAATCTCATTTGATGATGGACCACAGGTTCTCAATAGGTTTGAATCAGGTGAACAAAGGAGGCCATGTCGATAGATTTTCTTCTTTTTATACCCTTTCTTGCCAGCCATGCATTACTTGGGCCAGCGTGTGATGGAGCAGTATCCTGCATGAAAATCATGTTTTTCTTGAAGGATGCAGACTTCTTCCTGTACCACTGCTTGAAGAAGGTGTCTTCCAGGAACTGGGAGTTGAGCTTGACTCCATCCTCAACCCGAAAAGGCCCCACAAGCTCATCTTTGATGATACCAGCCCAAACCAGTACTCCACCTCCACCTTGCTGGCATCTGAGTGGACTGGAGCTCTCTGCCCTTTACCAATCCAGCCACGGGCCCATCCATCTGGCCCATCAAGACTCACTCTCATTTCATCAGTCCATAAAACCTTAGAAAAATCAGTCTTGAGATATTTCTTGGCCCAGTCTTGACGTTTCAGCTTGTGTGTCTTGTTCAGTGGTGGTCGTCTTTCAGCCTTTCTTACCTTGGCCATGTCTCTGAGTATTGCACACCTTGTGCTTTTGGGCACTCCAGTGATGTTGCAGCTCTGAAATATGGCCAAACTGGTGGCAAGTGGCATCGTGGCAGCTGCACGCTTGACTTTTCTCAGTTCATGGGCAGTTATTTTGCGCCTTGGTTTTTCCACACGCTTCTTGCGACCCTGTTGACTATTTTTCTTTCAAATTGACAATTTTTATTTTTCAGAGATCAAGTGGGGTACAGAAAGGAAAAGGGGTTGGGGGGATCACATTTTCACATAACATGTAATTTTGTTTCAGTAATTAGTAGGTTCTGTCTCTTGCGGTTTTATTTCAGTGTCTGAACGGTAGGGACCATGAGGAGGATGCCGGGAACCCTTCGGGTCGCTATATATGTAGGCTATTGCATTGGTTGCATGCATCGTTATAAGGCTCTACGTATCCCTCTAAAGCTCCCGTTCAGCTTCTTGCGCTGGTTAATCACTAACCTCTCTTTTTCATGTGGGTTATGTTGCAAATTCAGGTAGTGAGATCCTCCAACTGGGAGATAACAAGGGAAAAGGTGTAGGGAAAAAAGGGGGGGGGGAGAAGTGTGTATCTTCGTGTGATGTAGCGCTTGGCTTCATGTTGTAATGGTGAGTGGTGATAGTTGTGCATTGGCGGTATGGCTTTCCGGGGTCTATGCCTTTGCCGTGTTTGTATTTGCCTCGGAGTCTCATTGGTCCATTGTGGAGTCAGTGCGGGGGTGCGGTTTCTAAAGCTCGTCGTGTGTGTCGGAAGAGTTCAGTCTGTGTGAGGTGTTGTGAGTGGCCTTTCCTTGAATAGCGTGGGGTGGGGTATCTGTTCCAGAAACTATTCCGTCTCTTAGGTTCACCCAGGGTGCCCAATCGGTTTGGAAGTTTTCCCTTTGAGCGACAGTTTTGGTAGACAAGCTTTCATATGTGTAGTATTGGTGGATTTTGTCTAGCAGTTGGGTTCGGGAGGGACAGTGGGGTTGTTTCCACTGAGTTGCTATCAGATTTCTCGCTGCCAGGATTACAATGGCCATTATGTTTCGTACACATTTTGGGGTGGGGTGTGGGTATGAGAGGAATATCCCCGTGTGTATGTCGATTAGCGGTGATGTAATACCCATAGATAGCAAAACAGTTTGTGCCTCCCTCCACAGAGGTCTTATACGTTGACATGTCCACCATATGTGGAGCATTGTGCCCTTAGCAGCCCCGCAGTGTGGGGATACATTGTTGTACATCGAGTGGAGTCGCTGGGGGTGTTAGGTACCATCTATAAATCAGCTTTTTGTGGGCCTCTATGTGAGAGTAGCACTGCGTGAGGCCTGAAAGGGCTCGGGGGGATGCCAAAACTTCAGTGTCAGATATCGAGCCTGCGCCCTCAACGAGCCATTGGGTTACAAAGTTAGGGATAACCATGGGTGTAGCCCTGAGGATTAGCTGATAGCAAAGGGAAAGTGACTTAGGTTTGGTAGGAGTTTTCCAGCACCTGTCGTATAGTGATGCTATATCTTTGAAGTCTGGGTCATTAAGCAGTGGATTCTGTGTAACGTGCGTGGGGAGTACACTTTTAAGTTGCAGGTATGGAAACACTGAGGAATTAGTAAGTTTGAATTCCTCCTGCAGGTCTGGGAAGGGTTTAATGAGGCCTTCGTGCAGGACTTGTTCTATGTGGGTAATTCCCAGTTTGACCCATGAGTGTAGGGAGAGCCAAGGTGATATTGCTTTTAGTGCTGTTAATGGCGTGCGGGGGTGAAATTTGTGAGTGTCGTGATGGTTTTGACGTAGCTTGTCCCAGTGAAATATGGTTAGTTTAGTGGTCGGTAAAAGGGATTTGTCTTTGGGCCGATATGTCGTGGGGGTCCACAAGAGATCGACCAAGGACGTCTTGCCCGCGTGGGCGACTTCCATGTCCACCCACTGGTACACTCCTTTATGGGTGTGCAGTTTCACTGCTGCCTCTATGATAGCTGCTTTATAGTATGCGTGTATATCTGGCAAACCCACTCCCCCTTTTGCTGTGCTTTGTTGTAGGGTTCGGTGTGACAGTCTGGGTCTGCGAGAGTCCCACACGTATTGGGATAGTGTCTGTTGGAGTGTTTTAAAAAAGGAGGGTGGGACTTGTATGTGAAGTAGGTGGAATATGTACAGTATCTTCGGGATTAGGACCATTTTGATGGTGTTGATTCTGCCGAACCAGGATAGTTTCACCGGTTTCCATCTATTACATTCCGATTTGCACATCGTGAGTAGTGGTCTATAATTATAATGAAATATGTGTTCCACAGTGGGCGCTATTTTAACCCCCAAGTATGTGATGTAATCCGTCCTCCAGTCAAACTTATATGTCCTAAAAAGCTCTGTGGTCGTGGCCCGCGGTAGGCCTACCGGTAGGGCTTGGGTTTTGGCTTGATTTAATTTATAGTACGATAATGTACCATATGTTTCTAACAGCTGTAATAGGGTGGGTAGAGATGTTGGTATGTCGCGCAGCGTCAGTAAGATGTCGTCTGCGAACATAGATAATTTGTATTCACAAGGACCTATAGACATACCTTTGATATTAGGGTGGTGTCTAATGATGTATGCCAGCGGTTCTAAGCAGAGGACAAACAGTAGTGGTGAGAGGGGGCAGCCCTGCCTGGTGCCGTTGGAAATTGTAAATGGGGTGGATAGGAAGCCCGCATTACTCACTTGTGCTGAGGGGGCGTTATATAAGGCCATGATTCCGGAGAGGATTTGTGGGGTAAAGCCGAATGTTTGTAGGACTTTTCGCATATAGTCCCAATTTAGTCTGTCGAAGGCCTTCTCCGCGTCTAGCGCTAGGAGGAGGCCTTCGCCTTGGTTGGCTTGAGCGTGTGCTAAAATATTAAGGATTTTCCTGGTATTATCTGAGCCTTGTCTCGTTTTCACAAAGCCAGATTGGTCATTGTGTGTGAGTTTTGGGAGAATGTTGGATAAGCGATTCGCTAGTAGTTTAGCGTAAAGTTTAACGTCTCCGTTTAGCAAGGAGATGGGCCTGAAATTGGGACATTGCGTAGGTGATTTCCCTGGCTTCGGGAGGGTGGAGATGTGAGCTCTCAGCATCTCAGGGGGTAATGAGCCTCTTTCAAAGCAGTGGTTAAATAGCTTAAGTATGTGAGGCGATAGAGTGGGTGCAAATGTTTGATAGTAGAGATTGGTGTAACCGTCTGGGCCGGGTGATTTGTGTTTAGGCAGTTGTGCTATCGTTTTCGTTATTTCTTCTATCGTGAATGGTGCGGATAGGGAAGCTATATCATCTGGTGTCAGTTTGGGGAGGTTCACCTCGGCCAAGAAATCAGTGACAGTTGATGTGTGAGGTGGTGTAGTGTCTGGGTCGTCTTTAAGGTTATAGAGCGCACTATAGTAGGAAGCGAACGCATCCACTATATCCTGCGGGTTTGTGAGTTTCTTTTTCGATTTGTCGATTATGTAGGCTATTCTAGAGTTGGCGGTGCGCGCTTTGAGTCGCGTTGCCAGTAGTGCCCCTGCTTTGTTACCTTGTTGAAAGAAGTTGTATTTGAAGCGTTTGAGCATATGGGTCGTTTTCTTTAGTTCCATTTCCCTGAGTTTCGACTGTAACGTTAAGAGCCGGTGTTGTGTAGTTTGCGTGGGCGTTGTCAGCTGTTGACTATTTTGAATGAAATGCTTGATTGTTCGATGATCACGCTTCAGAAGCTTTGCAATTTTAAGAGTGCTGCATCCCTCTGCAAGATATCTCACTATTTTTGACTTTTCTGAGCCTGTCAAGTCCTTCTTTTGACCCATTTTGCCAAAGGAAAGGAAGTTGCCTAATAATTATGCACACCTGATATAGGGTGTTGATGTCATTAGACCACACCCCTTCTCATTACAGAGATGCACATCACCTAATATGCTTAATTGGTAGTAGGCTTTCGAGCCTATACAGCTTGGAGTAAGACAACATGCATAAAGAGGATGATGTGGTCAAAATACTCATTTGCCTAATAATTCTGCACTCCCTGTATAAACACTGGGCAAATTGAACATATGTGAATATTGCAAGCTAGTGTTTCACGAGCAGTAACCTTTGTGCAAATTATAAAGGTAAGAAATATGAATGTGTGAAAATCATTTGTGTAGTACTTCTATAATTTTATATCAGAAACCTTTGTCATAGTGTGAATGCCGATTTTTATTTTTTTTCGTTACCACCTTAACGACCCATGACAGAATTTTTCCGTCATGTGACAGAATAAAGCATTACCAGCGATTGTGTGGTTAATACTGGTGCCGGATGCTTCATGGTCTGAGGCAGACTGGCAACTACAGACTCTGCTGTCCCAGCACATGTGATCGCTGTGGTGCCAATCGCAGATGTCACTGTGCTGTGTGGACAGCATGTGAAGTGCAGACAGGCTGATAATTCAAAGTCCTCCTGCAAAGAGAATGCTCTGAATTACACAAATAAAACCACCTTTTACATCTCTTCCTAATATTAACCCTTTCAATTTGTGATCACAAGATAGGGCAAGGGTTGATGTTTGGGAAAGTAGTTTACAGTTTTTTGGTTTTTTTTACGCGTTTCTTTTGATGTTTTAATCCCTTAGAGGTTAAATGTAATTTTAAAATTTTTATTAATTTTATTTTGGTGACCGAGTTAGCCGCGGTGGGTGGTAGTTAGTGTAAATTGTATAGTTCAGTGTTAAGGTAGTTAGGGGGTTAAAAGAAAAGATAAAAGAAGATAAACACCTTATCACTTATTGCAACACAATCCCACAAACTAACCCTTTCACTGACTTGTAAAAAAAAAAATCTATTTGCAGTATCCACATTTTGATATGAAATAACACTGTGCGTTATGCACTTCAATAACACCAGTAAGAGCTGGTGCGTTGTTTTTTTTTACCCTTCAGTTTCTGGAAACATACTTTGTAATGGTACAGTGGAACACACCTAAATAACAGGACAGCACCTTTATGTTGACACCTACATAAGATTCTGGGCAGTTGGCGAAACACAAAGCAGAGATTCAGAAGATAATTTTCTTCAAGTTCTCTGAATTTCCACAGGACAACTTCACTTTAAGAGGGGTTATTGCATTTTAGCAACTAGCTATTAGAAGCTCTCTGAGCCATTACATTGCCTACTGTAAAAGGTCTGATTTAACCAGGGATTTCTATGGTGATTTGTCAAATGGTATGGCAGTGGTGAATTCTAATACCAAGATCTAAGCCTCTGTCTCCAAAAGAGCACAATAGATTAGTTTCTGTACAACAAATCAAAAGGTTTATTCCTTCTGAGTTTCGTATGAAACTAATCTATTGTGCTGTGCACATGCCTACAACCCAATGATGCCTTGGCTATTGAAAAGTTTCCCATATTTAAATAGCTTGAGCCAAGCTAATTAGTTATGCCTCCTCATGGACACATTAAGCTGGTGTTTAATGAAGGCTGAGAATAAATCAGGACCTGCTATACAGATCTTATTTTAGGTTTTGGTTTTTATTCCAGTTTTCATAAAAAATTTATGATCTACAATTGTTTTGGGCTGTAGCTATACTCATGGTATAAAAACAAAAGTCCGCTGTGCAAATAAGGCGCTTAAGTAATAATAAAACAACCAATAAAGTTTTTATAGCAGCTATAAAACATGTGTAAGTACCTCCAATTTAACACACGATCATGCAAAAAAGTATAGAGTGAACTAAGTAGAACTAAGTAGAATTAAACCACTAAACTTTCCGCTTAAAAAAAAAAAAAAAAAAGGGTTAGTGTGTATTCATAACTTTAGCACTCCTCTGGGTTTACTTATAGTGGTTTAAAACACTATAGCTCATGTGAAGTGACTGGGGTTGCCACCTGTCTAGGAGTCAAGTTATGGGAACAGGTTTATAATTAAGCTGTAATCTATGATTTGAATTTCGTGCTCATGTTTAGAATGAAGATGTAATCCAGAAAAATGCGTCTTATTACATTTATGCGCGTTAGTTCGGTTCGGTTTTGACTTAAAGAAACGGCGGCAACCCTAGTAGTCAGTCCATATTACCTTGTCTGCTGCCTGTGTAATGTGGGCCTACTTGAACCCTGTTAATAGAATTCATATAATTCACTCTCATTCTCTGGATGTACCACTGGCTAAGAATGAAAACTTAGATAGTAATCCAATATCGAACAGACGAAAATGTCAAATAGGACAACAAATGGCATAAAATCCAGCGCACTCGCTTATTCACTAAACAACGATTTCAAATATTGGAGATTGTAATAGTTTTATTTAAAAACACCTCACTTAGGCAAAAAATAATGAGGGTTTAGTTACATTATATGATCATATATTGCATAAGCCTGCCACAACCTCAATGTGCCCCATTCTTGGCAGGTCCTACTCAGTGGCGTCTCTAGGATTCATTTTTAGGGGGGGCACATGGTGGGCCAGGGACAAAAGTAGGGGGGCACATTTAACCCCGCCCACGCCACAGTTTGACCCCGCCCCTGCCACATGTTAAGCCCTGCCCCCGACACAATGTGTTGTTTTTTTTTAAAATAATCCCTGGTGTAGGATTCATTATTTTCCACCAGGGCTTATTAAAAAACAAACACATTTCCCTTGATACAGTGCCATAGTTGCCAACATTTGAAAAAAAATTCCAAGGACATTTTGCAGCACAGCTATCAATTTTATTACATGACAGTAGGCTTCCTATTTTGCATAAACTTTCTTTACTTTATGCCTCCAGCAGCACAAGTCAATCAATCAAAAGAAAAAAGTTTTAACCAATCAGAGTCCAGCACATCCAGCATATAAGTCCCTGACAGGCGTTCCATTTCCTCTTTCTTTGCTGCTCCAGCCAAGGCACAGGTCAGAGTACTTTTTTCTACTATCTTTATTTCCATAGATATTAAGTTCTGGGATTTTTTCAGACTTAGTGTACATGGTTAAAATTATTGTTGCTTTTCTGTTTGCTTTAACTGGGTTTTTAAAAATCCCTTCTCTTATCTCCCTGTCTCCCATCTCCCTGTCTCTCCTCGCCCTGTTACTACTCTTCCCCTGCTGGGGATCTCCCTCTGTCAGCCCTTTTTCACTGCGCGATCGCGGCTAGCTGCCGCGATCGCGCTCATCATTAGAGGCGCAGGTGTTACCCTCCGGGGGGATCTTAGTGGGAGCGGGGAGGATGGGGTTTTTACCGGTAGTGTTAGCCGTCGGCTGCGATTGCGGCTAACACCGCGACCGCGGACCGCGCAGCATTTTGGCGCGAATGGCGGCCATCTTGGATCCCGCGGAAGACCGCGAGATCCAGGTCAGCCATCTTGATTACTGGCAGACCGTCATTCAAACGGTCTGCCTTCCCTTCTCACTACCCTCAACCAACCAAGTGGACAACCAACTGTTATAATTCTTCAAATAATTCTTCAAAGGATTGGATGTTTTGACTGCATATTAAAGGGGCAGACAGCTCTGTTTGTGGAACTTAAAATACACCTTCAATATCCATCTAACAGCAATTTGAGGACCATTTGTATACAGATTTAAAGAGACACTCCCTGATTATCACACATTATAAGAGTGTACTCTCCAGAGGTGACCCCTCTGAGTGGGGTGACCCCCCACAAGCACACTGATTATTGGTATTAAAGGGGTGACCCCCCTGCGCTGGGTGACCCCCAGGCGTGTGCTTTAACTGCACCAAGCTGTTAAAAATATTTGGGGTGACCCCCCTAATAGCATTCTGCAGATATGCAGTACCGGCACCCTCCACATTACGACTCGGGTGACCCGTAAATTCCTCCCAACTAACGGAGGCGGAACCTACAGTAATAGGTTTCCATTGGGCTATTATTATTGGGGCACATCCCAGATCATTATTAGGCGACACAGCCTAACCGAATCTCGCATGTTAATTTATGACCGCTCATCCTGGTCTCACGGAGGGTGACCCCCTCACTAGCCCATGATTACAGCCAATGGTGCTATACCTTACAGGACCGGTCATTGAACCATCTGGGTCCATTATACACACTGGGGAACCCCAGTCATAAGTGGAAAGCCACAGTATTACTATTACCGTGTAATGATATTGATGTTACAAAGTTTTGGAGTCCAGTAGCCAGATCAGCAATGTTTTCTGCCAGAGGTAGCCACTCGTTACCCAGGTGGTTGAGCCCCTGAGCCTTGAGTGGCCTTCTGGTCTTAAGCAGAGATGGGAGACTGGAACAGAAAGATGATAATCGTAGTGAGGCAAGCCGAGGTCAGTGGGAAGGAGAAGCAGCAAAGTCAAAACAGTCCAAATTCAGCAACAGGAAGGAGAAACAGGAACACGCTTGATTAGAGAGTATAGGAACCACAATAATCTGGCAAAGTTACAGAGACAGGAAGTGGCTTTTATAGGCCAAGAACCAGACACCTGACCAGACACAGCTGAAGAGAGTTGTCACTGATAATCTTGACTCTACAAGCAATGGTATCAGATCTTAGGTAAATTTGCAAAAGGCAGGCTGGTGTACAGGTAAGGAAGAGGTTTAGCACCATGTAAACCAGGGTTCGAAACCCAGCAGAGTCAGTTCCTCACATTACCTCCACCTCTATAGGCGCAGCCTCTGGATGCCCTATTTCCTGGTTTAGCAGGGTACTGTGCATGGAAAGACTGAAGAAGATCAGGAGCGTGAATATTGTCCACTGGTTCCCACGATCTATCTTCCTCACCATAGCCTTTCCAATGAACCAAATATTGAAGCTTGTTGCGAAAGATCCTGGAGTCAAGAATTTTTTCCACCTCGTATTCATCTTCACCATCCACGAGGACTGGTGGTGGGGCAGGCAGGGCTCGACCAGGGAAAGTATTTTGAAAAGGTTTAAGCAGTGCCACGTGAAACACCGGATGTATTTTCATGGAATCCGGAAGTTGCAGACGGAATTGATCTGCATTGCATTGATCTGAGCGATGATCTCAAAAGGTCCCATGAACTTTTGACCCAATTTATGAGAAGGAATCCTAAGCTTAAGATTCTTTGTTGACAGCCAAACCTTGTCACCAACATGATAAACTGGGGCCTCCTTTCTGTGCCTATCAGCAGCCCTTTTGTAACATTCCTGAGCCTCCGAAAGAGTCTCCTTCAACAGTTCTTGGGAATCTCGTAAGGCGGTTAGCCGGTCAGTGACTGCAGGAATGGGAGTAGTAATTGGGAGACTCACTAGAAAGGTTGGATGGTAACCATAATTGGCAAAAAATGGGCTCAGAGAAGTGGAGCAGTGTTGGGCATTGTTATAGGCAAACTCCGCCGTGGGTAGAAAATCCAGCCAGTCATCCTGCAGGTAACTAATATAGCACCGCAAATATTGTTCTAAAGTCTGGTTGGTTCGCTCAGTCTGTCCATTACTTTGTGGATGAAAAGCTGAAGACAGATTTACATTAATACCTAGAATAGAACAAAAACATTTCCAAAAATGAGATGTAAACTGCACTCCCCTGTCAGAAATTACTTCGTCAGGCACTCCATGCAAGCGAAATATTTCCCGAATAACTAGGTCAGCAGTCTGTTTAGCTGAAGGGAGACCACGAGCTGGTATGAAATGACTCATCTTAGTTAACCGGTCCACAACAATAAGAATGGTAGTGTGTTCCTTAGAGGGAGGTAGTTCCACAATAAAGTCCATGGATATAGATCCCCAGGGACGATGAGGAATCAGAAGAGGCTGAAGCAAGCCAACAGGGGATGAGCGAGGAGTCTTATGTCTGGCACATACATCACAAGAGGACACATACTTCTTAACATCCTCATAATATTTAGGCCACCAAAAGGATCGGGTAAGTAGTTCTTGTGTCTTTCGGATTCCTGGATGACCTGCTGGTTTAGAGTCATGGTAGAGGCGTAAAACGTCCAGTCGCACTGATTCTGGAACAAACAGACGTTGTTGAAAAATCCAAAACCCATTAAGCATGGTCATATGAAGATCACGAGGAGGATCACGAAAAACTGGATCTTTAGAGTAGCCCTTTTTAATGCGAGACATTAGATCAGAAGGAAAGGTAACTCCTAAAAATCTACTCTCCGGCAAGATGGTGGCCTTGGTTACTGTAGTATGGAGGGGGTCAGCTATCCTAGACAAGGCATCCGCCTTGCCATTTCTGGAACCAGGGCGGTATGAAATAAAAAAATTAAACCTTGAGAAAAATAGGGACCAGCGTGCTTGTCTGGCTGACAGTCTCTTAGCGGATTGAATACATTCCAGATTTTTGCGATCTGTGAGGACAGTAATTGGATGGGTGGCTCCCACCAAGAGATGTCTCCATTCGGCGAAGGCAGCTTTTATAGCCAAAAGTTCTTTATTCCCTATGTCATAATTTCTTTCTGCTGGTAACATCTGGCGGGAATAGAAGGCACATGGATGTAACAACATCTTAGGTCCAGTCCTTTGAGACAGTATAGCCCCAACAGCTGAATCAGAAGCATCTACCTCTACAGTAAATGGCAATTCTGGCTGAGGATGTACCAAGATAGGGGCAGATGTAAACAGAGTCTTTAATTTGGAAAATGCAGTGTCAGCCTTATTGGACCACTGAAAAGGAGTCCCTTTACGTGTAAGTTCAGTGATCGGTGTAATAACGGCAGAGAAATTCTTAATGAAACGCCTGTAAAAATTGGCAAACCCCACAAATCTCTGTATATCTTTTTCATTCTTGGGGATGGGCCAGTCCAGCACAGCTTTAATTTTACTTGCGTCCATACTTAAACCTTTAGGAGTTATTACATACCCCAGGAACTGAATTTCTGTTTGTTCAAACTCACATTTTTCCAGTTTAATGTATAGGTGGTGGGTACGAAGGCGCTCAAGAACAATGCAGACCTGTTTTCTGTGATTTTCAAGATTATCAGAAAATATCAGTATATCATCCAAATATGCCACAACAAACTGATCCAGGAGATCCCGTAGTACATCATTGATTAGATGCTGAAAAGTTGCAGGGGCATTACAAAGCCCAAATGGCATTACTAGATATTCGTAATGTCCGTACCTGGTTCTGAAAGCTGTTTTCCATTCATCATTTGGTCTTATGCGAACCAGATTATATGCCCCCCGTAGATCAAGCTTCGTAAATATTTTAGCTGAACGAAGTCTCTCCAGAAGTTCAGGAATGAGAGGCAAGGATAACGGTTTTTAACAGTGATTTTATTAATGTCCCTGTAATCAACACATGGCCGTAGACTGCCATCTTTCTTTTCTACAAAGAATATAGGAGCTCCTGCTGGAGAAGTGGATGGTCGAATAAAGCCTTTGGCAAGATTTTCTTGTATGTATTCACGAAGTGCTTTCAATTCAGGCTCAGAAAGGGAGTATATACGGCCAAATGGGATAGCAGCTCCAGGTAGCAGCTCTATGGGGCAATCATAAGGCCTGTGAGGTGGAAGCTGATCAGCATTCTTCTTATCACAGACATCTGCAAAATCCTGATATTGTAGCGGAAGCTTAGTTAAGTTTGTAGCAACCATTTCATTAATTGTTGTGGTAACAGGTGTCGCCTTAGAGGGTTGACAATTCATTAAGCAGTGTTCTGAAGGAAAGGACAAAGTTCTAGTCTTCCAATCAATCTGTGGGTTATGCAGAGCAAGCCAGGGTATACCCAAAATCACTGGAAACTGTGTTGAGGAAATTAGGTGGAAAGATATAGACTCATGGTGATTCACTTCCAGAATCAATTTTAAGGGCACAGTCTCATGTGTAACCGGGCCTGACGTAAGTGGAGAACCATCTACTGTTTCCATTAACACAGGTGAAGATTTAGGGATAGACTGAATTTCATTTCCTGCTGCAAATTTAATGTCCATAAAGTTTCCGCCTGCTCCGGAATCTATCATAGCTGTAGTTGAAATTTTATTATCACCATATTGCAAAGTGATAGGCACCACCAAATGAGGATGTTGAGTCATCATACCTTCTTCACCCTGAGCCAGAGAAAACAAGGGTTGTGTGACAGAATCCAGTTGGTCTGAAATCTGGGATTGGTGTTGAATCTGTGCACCCTCAGCAGTCATAGCTATTGTTCTTTTAGACTTGCTAGGGCAATTGATGGCATAATGCCCTGCACTACCACAATACAGGCATAAGTTGTGAGTGCGTCGCCACTGTTTTTCTTCATTGGATAATGGCCCTCTTATTAGATCTACCTGCATAGCCTCAGGTTCAGAGTCTGTAGGTGTTTGTGGGGTCGGAGTAGAAATTCTTGAATAGAAAGTAGGAGTAGCACTTGGTTTAAAAGAGCCCTGTCTTTCCAATCTTCTTTCTGAAAGTCTCCGATCAATACGGATAGCCAACCGCACAAATGCATCAAACTCAACAGGAAGATCAACACGAGCTAGCTCATCTTTTATAGCTTCTGAGAGACCCCTTCTGAAGTGGAACCTCTGGGCTGATTGGTTCCAAGTAGTATCAGTAACCCACTGTCTGAATTCAGCAGCATATTCAGCCACAGAGCGCCTCCCTTGATGTAAATGAAGGAGAGTGGCTTCTGCTGTAGCACAGCGATTGGGATCATCAAAAACTAGGCACATGGCCTCAAGAAAGTCTTTTAAATTTCCCAAGACTGGACTGTCCTGTTCCAGAAAAGGGGAGCCCCAGGCCAGGGCTTCATCTTTGAAGAGGGAAAAAATAAATCCCACCTTCTCTCTTTCAGATGGAAAACGGTTAGGTAACATCATGAAATGCAAACGGCATTGATTTAGGAAACCCCTGAATTTTTTGCGGTCTCCTCCAAATTTTTCTGGTAGAGGCAAGCGGGCATCTTGTGCAGGTGTAACAGTAGTAGTAGCAGCAGCCGCAACATCATGTGCCCTGTAGCTGGTAAGCTCACTATGCATTGATCGAACTTCATTTTGCAGTTCAGCTACCTGATCCTGCAGCACTTGAATGGTCTGTGCCTGGGTCTGCATAGTTCTTGCATTAAAAGCAACCTGCTGGGCCAATGCAGAATCTGATCCGACGGTCTCCATGAATGGGCCAGATTATTCTGTAATGATATTGATGTTACAAAGTTTTGGAGTCCAGTAGCCAGATCAGCAATGTTTTCTGCCAGAGGTAGCCACTCGTTACCCAGGTGGTTGAGCCCCTGAGCCTTGAGTGGCCTTCTGGTCTTAAGCAGAGATGGGAGACTGGAACAGAAAGATGATAATCGTAGTGAGGCAAGCCGAGGTCAGTGGGAAGGAGAAGCAGCAAAGTCAAAACAGTCCAAATTCAGCAACAGGAAGGAGAAACAGGAACACGCTTGATTAGAGAGTACAGGAACCACAATAATCTGGCAAAGGTACAGAGACAGGAAGTGGCTTTTATAGGCCAAGAACCAGACACCTGACCAGACACAGCTGAAGAGAGTTGTCACTGATAACCTTGACTCTACAAGCAATGGTATAAGATCTCAGGTAAATTTGCAAAAGGCAGGCTGGTGTACTGGTAAGGAAAAGGTTTAGCACCATGTAAACCAGGGTTCGAAACCCAGCAGAGTCAGTTCCTCACAGGCTATTTGGGGCTTATTGGCTTCTAAAGACTGTTTCTGCCCATTTGAATCCATGGGAAGGTGTGTTTTTCCCCCTCCCCCGTTTCCTGTCTATTGTTCTCCAGCAGGGCGTTGTCCCAGGCACACTGCCAAACCAGTTGGAACTGACTGCTTTTGTCCCTCATTGGTTTCTCAACAGGGGGTGGTTCTGTGTAATATAATAAGAATTATGAATTTTCATGTACTTTTACGTATTTTTGCTGTTAGTGTAAAATGTAGATATTTTCTGTACCTGGAGATAATTGAGTTTACTGCAGTGCCTTAAGCCAATTATCTCCAGGATGGAGAGGAGGGATTTCATTGTGTATGTGGGAGTGTTATTATGTTAATTAGTGTTCCCATTGGTTTGTGTCCCTTTTTGTCACAGTTTACCACCAGGTCCAGGTGGTGAGCTTCTGACCTGAAAACTTATATAAGGAGTAATAAACGCTCATTGGAGTCATATCATCTTGTACTTTTCATGAAGTTTCGGCTCATGTTTGGGGGATTGGAGAACTACACTCTGGGGATTGCTATAATCACTATACTCCCCAGGGTATAATCACTAAGCTCTGCTAAGAGCTTGTTCCTGTGCCTACTCTCTAGAATTCGGAGAGGTGGACCTACTGGAAGCTGGACCCTGGTCTTGGGTCCAGAGTGGGTGGAGACGGTGAGACCCCAACCAAGCTGCGGCGGTTTGTGGTGTTTGTAGTGGTTATGGTGCTTGGAGTCCTCGGGAAGCACTGGGAGCATCCATCAACGGAAGGTACCAGGTCGGGGTGCCAGCGGTTCCGTTACAATTGTCATTAGATGTGAAATCTGCAGAAAGAATCATTCTTGATGGTTTCTATTTATTTTGGTATATTCATTAGGAATTAATGAATTAGTTGCCCATGTCTTGGTCAATTTGTTTTGAAGTTGTGGCAGTTTCTGATCTTTGTGTATTTATTATTGCAGTTGTGAGTAGAATTTTATGGATTTCATGCTCTTTCTGGTCTCCACTGTCCTGTGCAGGCCGCTGTCAGCCCCTGGGGTATTTACGCTCTGCAGGCCGCTGTCAGCCCCTGGGGTATTTACGCTCTGCAGGCCGCTGTCAGCCCCTGGGGTATTTACGCTCTGCAGGCCGCTGTCAGCCCCTGGGGTATTTACGCTCCGCAGGCCTGTGTCAGCCCTGTGGGGTATTTACGCTCCGCAGGCCTGTGTCAGCCCTGTGGGGTATTTACGCTCCGCAGGCCTGTGTCAGCCCTGTGGGGTATTTACGCTCCGCAGGCCTGTGTCAGCCCTGTGGGGTATTTACGCTCCGCAGGCCTGTGTCAGCCCTGTGGGGTATTTACGCTCCGCAGGCCGCTGGCAGCCCTGTGGGGTATTTACGCTCCGCAGGCCTGTGTCAGCCCTGTGGGGTATTTACGCTCCGCAGGCCGCTGGCAGCCCTGTGGGGTATTTACGCTCCGCAGGCCGCTGGCAGCCCTGTGGGGTATTTACGCTCCGCAGGCCTGTGTCAGCACCTGGGGTATTTAGATTTGATCCAAATGATGTAGAATTGAGAACCGTGACTGTTACTGAAAACACAGGTTGTCCCAAGGATTTTCCTATATAACCTTGGAAAGTAGGGGTTGGCAGGTATTCCTCTGCCACACTGTGACTTGATTTTGGGAGGGGTTTGAGGGCTGCTCGGAAACATGGATTCCATGGGTGTGATAAGAGAAAGTCCAGGATATAGGGGATGGGTGAAACTTACTGTCCTTGAATTAGTCTGTGACCTTGTCCTGCATAATGCCTGTTATATCCCAGGCCAGGCACTGTGGGCCTGAAGAATTGGGCGAAAGGTTATATCTCCCTCCCACACTCAGGAAGTAGGGTAAAGGTTATAGAGGGGGAAGGGAGGAGAATAAATGAAATCCACTGCTAGAAATCTTATAACGTATTCTGGGCCCACACATGTTTAATAGCTCTTTATTACACAATGCAAACATGCTCTCTTAGTATTTTAATACAGTGCTTCGTGTATAGTAGAAACGTAATCTAAAGTGCGCTATATAAATAATAATACGCTAAGAGTTTGGTGGGTTCGGCATCGTGCGAGGGTACCCATCACACAGAGCTGCACACACAGGCCTGGTGGTCTGGCAGCAAGTTTGTAAGAAAAGAAAACTCACATTTAAATCAACCGCCGTGTCTGCAGTGTCCTACTTCTGTTTCAGTGTCAAATTATAAAAATCCAATTCTGTGTTGGCTTTGTACGCTCTGCCAGCAGTTTGAAAGTGAAACGCATACAAGTGAATCTGTAAAAAGATAAAACTGTGCGGCTGACCTTCAATCCCAACAGCCATAATGTTACACTGGAAAAATGGCCAGCAATCAGTGGGAAAGGGGAATCAAACTGTATTTCTGCCCAGATCACTCAGTATCTGTATGAACCGGTTTGTGTGTGAGTAATTAACACTGAATATATACATTTTTATTCATTCTAGATTGCACAATGGCCTTCATGTTGAGACAGACCACCAGAAGCCTACCTGGAGCTTCCAGATTTGGTAAGGTTCCTCAAAATAAGGGAAAATGCCCAAAGGTTAATACGGACCTGAAAGACCGTAATCCCTGGCTGCAATACTTGCACACGGACTGAAGACCTCCTGAAATCATAAATGCAAAGTCTAATCCCCATACAGTATATGTAGGAACTGCTCTATAACAGAAACCTGACATTGTAACGTCCTGTAAAGAGAAACAGATGTCATCGATCATCTGAGGATATGTAGTGTGTTAAAATAATGGCGATATTCCTCTCATACTATTTAGATCAGTTTGGTGCTTGTTACAGATTTACAATGTTATTTTATTTCTGTTACGACTGATGGAAATAGGGCATTATTCCTGTCACATCATTCAGATCAGCTTGGTGCTTGTGACATTGTAACTGTATTTCTCTATTCACTATGTTTTCCAGCTGTCCGATGCCTTAGCTCCTCCGCACATCTCCAGGCTCCAGGTAATGTAATGTCGTAGATTGGACTTCTGCAATCGCTAGTCACCTTGTATCATAAAAATATTCCAGATGTAGGAGCGGGTTAGAGGTGGGAGGACTATGGAGACAGGGGGGCTAGAGGTGGGAGGACTATGGAGACAGGGGGGCTAGAGGTGGGAGGACTATGGAGACAGGGGGGCTAGAGGTGGGAGGACTATGGGGAGTAGGGGGTTAGATGTGGGAGGACTATGGAGAGTAGGGGGCTAGAGGTGGGAGGACTATGGAGAGTAGGGGGCTAGAGGTGGGAGGACTATGGAGAGTAGGGGGCTAGAGGTGGGAGGACTATGGAGAGTAGGGGGGGCTAGAGGTGGGCATGCTGTGGAGAGAGGGGGGCTAGAGGTAGTTGATGAATAGAGATACTATTTTAATGTTCTGTCCGATTGGTTTAGAGACTGTTGGTGCCTACTGTGCTCTCCATTTAATATTGTTATATAGAGGCATCTAATCTATATCATTAAAATATTATGTTTTACCTAATTGGAAATTTTTAAATTTTAGTTTTGCCATAGTAGCCAAGATGACATTCTTTGTGTCCTGTTTGATAAAGCTCATATTTTTATCTTCACCTGATATTATTACTGTTTGTTTTCATGAAGAGCAACTGGTGAATATGTTGAGATTGTTTCTCAATCAGTGCTGCCTCTTGCCCAAACTCCAACGCTTTCAAATTCTGCCTGTATTTACTGAGCATATCCCAACCTGGAGTGAAATGGGGGTTAATTAAAAGCCAGAGCAGGATACATGTATTCAGTTCCTTAGTATAGTGGGACTAGTTGTAGACTAGAGAGCAACTTTAATCTTTCATTGTAGTCTGTGTTTTCCTATTAATCTATTTCTAAAACTTCCTTTTATGGCTTATTTGCAAACCGATATAACTGATATTTCTCTCCCCTTTCCAGCCGTCCAAACAAAAAGTAAGAAGACTTTGTCCAAACCCGGCGTGAAGAATGTAGTAGTTGTTGAAGGTGTCCGAACCCCATTTCTGCTCTCAGGAACTACGTAAGCTGTAACTTGTGTCTTGCCGACTATTCCATGGGAGTTGCAAAGAAAGAAGGGAAATTGGGGGGGGGCACACTCGGAACATGCGTTACTCAGAAATGGTGCTGCTGTAAAGACCAAAATGTATACAAAATACAGATTAAGGACAAGAGCGCACACATAAAAAAAGTTTTTTACATTTTACAAGTTTATTTAAAATTACCAATTTCAACTTTGGAAAAATTAAAATCCTGTATTTTTGTGTACGTGCGCTGTTCACTAATCTGTATTTTATTCTCTTGGAGTTATTCACTCAATTGTAGCAATATTAAACTTGTATAAAAATTTAGGATAAAATGGTTGAATTGGGGGAGGGAGGGGCATCTACATAATCATTAATAAACACATTTCACAAATCACTAAATTAATCAATAGGATATTTATTTCTAAAACTTTTTTTATTTCTTTTTCTAGTATCCTGTATTTTATTTTTATTCTTTCTAATCAGACCATGCAATCTCTGCCATCACGGAGTGATTACGTTTGGGGTTTGCAGATTGCAGTATTGATCATTTAGTTGTTAATCTATATAAATCCACACCTGCGAGGAGCTGGGTGCTCCTTAATCCTGCATGGATCTGTTTAAAGGAGCCCCATATCACCTAATTATTTCATTATTCAAATAGTGCTTAAGACTAAAACATTATAGACTTGCTTTCTAAAGGATCCTAAACTGCAGAGGCATTTTATTTTGGTCTGGTCATCTTTTGGGAAACATTCAATACACATTATTTATTTTTAAAAATACAAAGCTGCTATTTCACATGGCTTATAATTATGCCGCTGACCACAGCAATATGTGCAAATCTCTTACTAATTCCCTGATTAAGGAGTTATCACTCTGCCGTAGATCTGTCTTCTTGCTATTTTGTTCCAAACATCATGAGGTATGGTACGTACCCTCTGACTAATTGCCAATCTACTCTGTTACAGATATGCAGACCTAATGCCGCACGATTTGGCCCGGACAGCACTGCAGTAAGTAATACTCCATTGTACAGGTAGTTGTGCAGGGGGATCACTGCTTTTCTAGGGAGAGGTATCTGATTTATCTATTTTACTGTAACGATCTTTAGGATAATGGAAAGTGTAATGTTAAAGAAACTCTTCAAACCCCTTAAAAACGTTAGCTTTGAGGTGCTTTATGTGTGAAGTGGTAAACTGAAAAGCGCAGATTTCAATAAAAATTTGCATTTTTATTAAACCTTGATTCACCCCGCTGGCTGTCAGACACCTGGTCCTGGTATTTCCTGGTTAGATTAACTTAGTGGAGATAAACTCAAGAGGCAGCAATTACCCAGAGAACCTGCCTTGCAAAGACTTCTCATAGAGCTGCACTGGGAAGCCTGTTATTGCAGTTCGTTTTTGTTTGTTTTTTTGGGGGGTTTTTTTGCGCGTGGTTTTTGGATATATGGACAAATGAAAAAAATGCATAATTAAATGCACAAATGTTTTCATGTTGGGGTTTTTTGGGGAGGGGGGGAATGAAGTGTCTCGTTACTATATTCAACCAAATTTTTGAAAAGTGAATATTTTGCTTCTGTCGCAGTCCAGAGAAAGCTAAATGATCCATGTGCCTGCAGTCCATTACCCTATTGTTCATTTGTGTTCGTGTTTGTGAAATGTTGAATCACACATGTTTAATGTAAGCGTTTCATCAGATATATGATTGCATTACGTTGTCCTTTGTTAGGGGTTTACTCAATCGCACAAATATTCCCAGAGAATTGGTGGATTATATTGTGTACGGAACGGTTATCCAGGAAGTGAAAACCAGCAATGTAGCTCGAGAGGTAAGGACACGACTTTCTGTGATTCAGTTCTACCTATGCCAGGTCCCCTGGTCAGCAATCAAATAAAAACAGAATAAATGTTATCTGTGCTCCACTATGATAAAATAATGTAACTCTATTATAATGAATCCACACTATACAGAAAGCTCTTAACACTGCATGTACAGCATTTTATTCTAACCAGTTTAATATATGACTGATAATAGTGACCCTGTTGGAGAAGATCCACTCCCAAACTTTGAGATGAAGCCTATTTCATGAGGGTCACTCCGGGAGCGTTGTTTACTTCCACCTCCTCTTAGAATAATGGTTTGTGTACTAGGACAGTTAAACTTGGGGATTCTGTCATGTGATTCTGATTCTTGTTTAATCTTCAGTGGGAGCTTCAAATAGTACTGGGCATTGACTCACTCACTATCCAGACATTCAATCACAAGCATTATAACAAGATTGCCTGTCACTGGCCCTGTAAGCTGTGTATTCCTCTATCCAATCACAAGCATTATAACAAGATTGCCCGTCACTGGCCCTGTAAGCTGTGTGTTCCTCTATCCAGTCACAAGCATTATAACAAGATTGCCCGTCACTGGCCCTGTAAGCTGTGTGTTCCTCTATCCAGTCACAAGCATTATAACAAGATTGCCTGTCACTGGCCCTGTAAGCTGTGTGTTCCACTATCCAGTCACAAGCATTATAACAAGATTGCCTGTCATTGGCCCTGTAAGCTGTGTGTTCCACTATCCAGTCACAAGCATTATAACAAGATTGCCCGTCACTGGCCCTGTAAGCTGTGTGTTCCTCTATCCAGTCACAGGCATTATAACAAGATTGCCTGTCACTGGCCCTGTAAGCTGTGTGTTCCTCTATCTAGTCACAAGCATTATAACAAGATTGCCTGTCACTGGCCCTGTAAGCTGTGTGTTCCACTATCCAGTCACAAGCATTATAACAAGATTGCCTGTCACTGGCCCTGTAAGCTGTGTGTTCCTCTATCCAGTCACAGGCATTATAACAAGATTGCCTGTCACTGGCCCTGTAAGCTGTGTGTTCCTCTATCCAGTCACAGGCATTATAACAAGATTGCCTGTCACTGGCCCTGTAAGCTGTGTGTTCCTCTATCCAGTCACAAGCATTATAACAAGATTGCCTGTCACTGGCCCTGTAAGCTGTGTGTTCCTCTATCCAGTCACAGGCATTATAACAAGATTGCCTGTCACTGGCCCTGTAAGCTGTGTGTTCCTCTATCCAGTCACAGCATTATAACAAGATTGCCTGTCACTGGCCCTGTAAGCTGTGTGTTCCTCTATCCAGTCACAAGCATTATAACAAGATTGCCTGTCACTGGCCCTGTAAGCTGTGTGTTCCTCTATCCAGTCACAGGCATTATAACAAGATTGCCTGTCACTGGCCCTGTAAGCTGTGTATTCCTCTACCCAGTCACAGGCATTATAACAAGATTGCCTGTCACTGGCCCTGTAAGCTGTGTGTTCCACTATCCAGTCACAGGCATTATAACAAGATTGCCTGTCACTGGCCCTGTAAGCTGTGTGTTCCACTATCCAGTCACAGGCATTATAACAAGATTGCCTGTCACTGGCCCTGTAAGCTGTGTATTCCTCTATCCAGTCACAAGCATTATAACAAGATTGCCTGTCACTGGCCCTGTAAGCTGTGTGTTCCTCTATCCAGTCACAAGCATTATAACAAGATGCCCTGTAAGCTGTGTGTATCCTTTTATAGCTTACAATGTCCCTGTTTTTTCTAGGCTGCTCTTGGCGCTGGATTCTCAGATAAGACGCCTGCGCACACTGTCACCATGGCCTGTATATCGTCCAATCAGGCAATGACAACAGGTACGACTCCTGGTTATTATCTACTTATGTGTGTGTATGTATGTGTGTGTGTATGTATATATGTGTGTGTGTGTGTGTGTGTGTGTGTGTGTATGTGTGTATATATATATATATATATATATATATATATATATATATATATATATATATATATATATATATATATATATATATATACTTTGCTTTAAAAAAAAAAAAAAAAGTGCACTCATCTGTCTTTAATTTTTTTAAATATTTTTAATGTGGTTATTCATATCAACTTTGTGTCCTGATCGTTTCGACCTTGGCGGGTCTTTCAAGTAAAACAAGGGGATGCTGGGGATGTGCTGGATGCAGGGAGTCTGGCTGCTGTGCTATGCATGCTGGGGATGTGGTAGATGCAGGGAGTTTGGCTGCTGTGCGGTGCATGCTGGGATGTGGTAGATGCAGGGAGTCTGGCTGCTGTGTGGTGCATGCTGGGGATGTGGTAGATGCAGGGAGTCTGGCTGCTGTGCGGTGCATGCTGGGATGTGTTGGATGCAGGGAGTCTGGCTGCTGTGCGGTGCATGCTGGGATGTGTTGGATGCAGGGTGTCTGGCTGCGGTGCTGATTTTTCTTTGTGGGTGGGCTGCCCGACTAACCTAGGTACTGACCGACAGAAGGTCAGGTACCTGTTTAGTCTCCCCCCTCCCCCCCAAAGGGAAGATATGTTGCGAAAGTAACCTCACCACTGGTTTTTGGAGGGGCCTGTTTGCCAGCCTTCTGCCCTGCGACTATGGCCCTGGGATGTATTGCCCTTCTAGAAACTGATCTGGGCATACTTGAGGCTTATATTGCTGTTCCTGACCCTTTATTGCTTTTAAACTGGCACTTCAGATGCAGTCATAGTCAGTCTTGTTCCAGCATTAAGCTTTGGCTCATCTGTTGATTATTTGGCGATACCAGCGATATTTATTCCTGTGGATTAATGGGTGATTTTCTTTTATGGGAAGAAGGGAATGCTTGACGGTGATACATTTCCTTTAATGCATTCTTTATTTCTTGTACTGGTTTGGGTATATATCGTGTGTAAGCAGAAGCTTTCCATCGCCCCAGTGATTCGATAATGTGCACTGGTATGTTGGCGCTGGAGGCTGTGGAGGCCGCCCCTATATGGAAGGAGTGACCCGAGTAGTTAGAAGGGTTGCGGCTTAGCTGGGTTAACAGAGATCTGACGTATCTCATGAATGTAGTGGTAGTAAGTACTGAGCCTTGTAATAGAAATAATGGTTTTGAAGGTGTGAATCTAGGACCGCAACTGGGCACTACTTATTGTGGGCAGGATAATGTTATTTCTACTGGTGGTGCATGTTGGCCCGTCTTGGACTGTAGTAGAGTCAATATGTAGTGATGCATGTGTTTGCGTAGGTGGGATCGTTGAAGACCTCTATCTGTCTGAGTGGTGGTGATGGTAGTAAACTCTCTTGGACTGAGAAAAACATAGCAGGCTATTAAATTTAATGGGTGTAAATCTAATAGGTCAGATAAGGATTGGAAAACTTGGTTGTCTATTGTCTGAGAGGTATGTGTAGAAACTGATTTCTGAATACATCTGAGTATGTTCTTTATCTGGTATGATGACATGAAGCTATGGTTGTTTGGCCATAGGGTTAGAATGTGGTGTTGCATGCCTGTCAAATATAATTTAATGGTGTTGTAAGATAGTTGTAGTCTAAGATGGCAAAAAGAAGCAAAACCCAGGTAAGATGTCATGATAAAAGGTTGGGATATGTTGTGTTCCAATAGCAATCTTTTAAACAAGGTGATGGCTCTGTTGTACGTCCTACGAGTATTGGATGAAAGTACTAATTGGTACGGTTCCCTGCTATGTTGCATGAGTACGTCTAATCCATGATTAGATGTTGGAACAGAGGAGTGGCTGTGGCTGCTTGAGCGGCTGTAGGAAGTGCTTGATGAAATGCCTGGAATTTAAATCGAGACAAATTGTCAGCGGCTATGTTACAAACACCTGGTACATGAAAGCAAACCAAAAAGAAATTGTGACATGCGGCCAACCAAGTGAGTTTCTTGAGAAATCTCATGATCGTTAGAGATGAGCGGCCCTTGTTGATGAAATGACATGTGGCTCTGTTGTCTGAGTAACAACGGACTGATGACCCTGACCATAAATTAGCCCATGCCACGGCAGCTGCCACAAAAAACCCGTGGTAGACGCCGCGTCTGACCATATGGTTGAAGTGTCAGACAATCCTGGGAGGAACAAGCTTTTACTATTCCATGTGGTTAAGAAACTCTTCTACATGTGTAGCTTGAGAATCTAGGGACAGCCTATGATCGTCATGTCGGAATGTTGCATGAACCTAGCAGAAGGTAGTGATTGATGCAGGTTAGAATGTTCACCATTTTGTCTTGTGGTAAACTTGCTTGCATGGATGCCGAGTCAAGTTGTATGCCCAGGAATGTGATGATAGTGTCTGGGCCTTCCGTTTTCTTAGGGGATACTGGAACGTCCAGGTGGTTGAACAGACTAATTGTTTCCTTGAGGCTTCTGGGGGGAAAGGAGTTCTCTTCGACCAACAAGAAGTCCTCTAGGTAGCGTATGACTGTGGGGCATCTGGATATGTTTAATAACAACCAGCAAAGAGTTGCAGCGAATATATCAAATATTTTGGGGCTACTCTTTGACCCATAAGTTAAGCGGGAGAAGAAATAGTAACTGCCTGCCCTTTTAATGCCATGTAAGTGCAAGTGTAGGGTGGATTGGTAGCAGTTTGAAAGCATTGATGATATCAGTCTTACTCAACCAAGCTCCCAGTCCTGCTTGAGTGATAGCTGGAATGGCATCATCACTGGTGGCGTAATTTGGTGAAAACTCCTCGGAGGGTATGAGGGAGTTGAGACTTGGTGTAGCAGAGGTGTGTGGTGCCGATAAGGCTATGATTAGTCTTTGTTTGAGGGAAGATTTCCATGTGACAATCCCAATCTTTCTTAATGTGCGCTGGAATCCTATGTGCAGGGTTAAAGTCCAGAGTTTCAGAACAATTGATTGAAACAGCTAACTGAGTTTTGGTTGTTGCTGGTTGTACTATAGTGGGAGGCCCAGCCTTTGTGAGGGCTGTGGTGACCGACTCGAGATTTTCCAGTCTGTCATTCACTTTGCTCATGGAATTCATGAGTGATGATAGCATAGCATGTATGTAACCCGAATTGGTGTTGCTGGTGCCTTCCCCCACCTGTTATCTGTTGATGTGCGGAACAGCTTAAATAGTTCCGCTTTATAAGTGATACCTTTTCATTGGCTTGTAGAGAGTGATAAAGGGATCACGTATAATCTATATATATATATATATTTTTTTTTTTAAATGTCTCTATCTCTATTTGTTTGCAGCGGTGGGTCTTATTGCGTCTGGTCAGTGTGACGTGATTGTGGCTGGAGGAGTGGAATTCATGTCTGATGTTCCCATTCGCCACAGCAGGAAGATGAGGAAGACTATGCTAAGTCTCAATAAGGCCAAGACCCTGGGACAGAGGCTTTCCGTGGTCTCCAGAATTCGACCTGATTTCTTTGCTCCTGAGGTAACTTTCACCAAACTCTGACAATAATGTCCATCTAGAGGTTTAGGGATTTTTGGATGTGCTTTCTCAGGTCATGGGATTTTAAAGCCTCAGATTGCGTTAAGATGAAACCTTCACTCAGTGCCTCCAATCTATGGTTTGCAGAGCAGAGAAGGCCTTGTGAACTACTGCTGTGGTTCTCTTTAGAATTGTTACTGAAACACCATTAGATACTAGTAAATTGGTGACTATCAATGTGTGAACATTGATCCTGACTGGATTGCTTGCTCATGTCTGGACAGCCTTGTTTCACACATACCTCTTGCCTGGATTGATTGCTTGTATCTGGCAAGTTTTAAATAATTGCCCTGGTTCTCTTATAGCTCCCAGCAGTTGCCGAATTCTCAACCAGTGAAACCATGGGGCACTCTGCAGACCGGCTGGCAGCGGCATTCTCTGTCTCACGAGTGGAACAAGATGAATACGCCCTTCGCTCTCACACCCTGGCCCAAAAAGCACAGGATGCTGGCTTCCTGTCTGACATCATCCCCTACAAAGTCCCAGGTAACGTGGATTTTCCTCTGTGTTTAATACTGTGTTGGGAAGCTTGGGTGTAAATCTGGGAGGCATGTTTTTTTCCAGCAGACCCCAAACCAAACTTTCATTATCCAGCCCAGAACGCGTGTTTCCGGTTGGCGCTCCAATGACTCTGCTGGAGGTTAAGTTACACCTTGGCAGCAGAGGGGTTAGACTCTGTATGTTTCATAGAGACAGTCATTGAAGTGGTCGCTTCGAGTGACCCTTTAGCGCTGACTTTTTATAAAAGAACTCAGAGCTAGTTCTATTTTTTTTTTTTTTACCACTTTTATCTACAGGATTTCTATCGACTAATTACCACCACCCATCATTTCAGGTAAAAATACAGTGGATAAAGATAACGGCATCCGCCCATCTTCTATGGAACAGATGTCAAAACTGAAACCAGCTTTCGTTAAGCCTCATGGGACAGTCACTGCGGCAAACTCCTCCTTCTTGGTAACTATTTCCATGGGATGTGTGATATGAAATATCTGTGATTTATGAAAGTTGTTTGTTTTTTTTTTTGTTTTGTTTTTTTAAGGTATACCCCACATTAATTTTATTCACTTTTGGTGCATCCTGATCATATTAGCGCTGCACTTTATAATTTTAGTTTTGGATGGTTATTGGTGGTGTATTTGGAAGATGTGATGGACCGCCTGGCACCCCTGTGATGACCTGTGATGACCGCCTGGCACCCCTGGGGTTCCTCTGCTAATCACTGCTTCCTAGTGCCCACTGAGTACTCCAAGCATTCCACTAGACCTCATCAGCACCGTAGTCCCCACTTTACAGCTTGGCTGGAGTCTCTCCTTCCTCCACCCACCCTGGACCCAAGACCAGGATCCAGCTTCCAGTGGGTAGACCTCTCCCAATCCAGAGAGTAGAGCAGGTATAGCAGTGTAGCTCTTACAAGAGTTTAAATATAGCAATCCAAAGAACAATCCCAATAGCAGGGGTTATAGCTGGTACAGCTGTTCCCTACAATCACGAGAAAAGGCTCTATGAGGGGAAAACGGAACTCATTTATTGGCAGGTCAAGTGGCTTTATATGCAGGTCCCAATGCAAGGGGCTCTCCCTCCTGGACCTGAGAGTAGACTTGCAGTAAAAACATACACAGGATTACACTGGCTCTCAGGTCCAGGACACTCCCATACAAAGTAGGTCAATCCCTACCATGTGCCTGGGAGATAATTACTTGAGTACACAAACATATAATTAAATTATATCTCCGTACAAGAAACATGCAACACAACAACACCCCCAACAAGTACCCCTAAAACACCTCCCCTGATAGCCCCGATCTGGGGGAGCAACATATCCAAAAATCACCCAGATTGGTTCAGGGGTTTGGAATTTCGATGGAAGTCATTTTGACCGACCGTGCACATGGTCCTATGCCCAAAACCGTTCCTGAGACTTAGGGCCAGCAGTCAGCCTCTCTTTATGGAGTACATACATCTCATACACTTTTAAAGGGCCCATAGTCTTTTGGCAGGAGGCTGGCAAGCAGGCCCCTCCAAGAACACATGGCAGAGGCATTTCTGCCACAGAAGATTCTACACTTAAATGTTCTAGCTGCTACGTTGATTAATTTTAGATTTCAATATTTTTCATTTAGCAATTGGTTAAATTTATGACCATTTTGTTTTAATCCAAGTTCGCACTCCTCACATGTAGTTGAGTGGCCCCTGTTATTGGTATGGAACTTTTATACTGATCCTTTATACTGTGACTGCTACATGGAGATTTCCATGAGTGAGAGCTGTGCTGTGCCGGTGAGGCTTCGGCAGCGCTCTTTCAGTTGTGGTGGCTGTTAATGAAAGCTGTATGGAGTCTATGGTGAAGTGTGAGCATTGTGTTGTCTACGAGGAGTGGGAGCTGAACGGTGTCTGTGGGGATGCTGCAGTTGCATAGAAACTGTAGTTGTAGCATAGTGCATGCCAGGATGTGGTAGATGCAGGGAGTCTGGCTGCTCTGTGGTGCATGCATGCTGGGATGTCGTAGATGCAGGGAGTCTGGCTATGTGGTGGTGCATGCTGGGATGTGCTAGGTGCAGGGAGTCTGGCTGCTGTGCGGTGCATGCTGGGATGTCGTAGATGCAGGGAGTCTGGCTATGTGGTGGTGCATGCTGGGATGTGCTAGGTGCAGGGAGTCTGGCTGCTGTGTGGTGTATGCTGGGGATGTGGTAGATGCAGGGAGTCTGGCTGCTGTGCTATGCATGCTGAGATGTGGTAGATGCAGGGAGTCTGGCTGCTGTGTGGTGCATGCTGGGGATGTGGTAGATGCAGGGAGTCTGGCTACTGTGCTATGCATGCTGGGGATGTGGTAGATGCAGGGAGTTTGGCTGCTGTGCGGTGCATGCTGGGATGTGGTAGATGCAGGGAGTCTGGCTGCTGTGTGGTGCATGCTGGGGATGTGGTAGATGCAGGGAGTCTGGCTACTGTGCTATGCATGCTGGGATGTGGTAGATGCAGGGAGTCTGGCTGCTGTGTGGTGCATGCTGGGGATGTGGTAGATGCAGGGAGTCTGGCTACTGTGCTATGCATGCTGGGGATGTGGTAGATGCAGGGAGTTTGGCTGCTGTGCGGTGCATGCTGGGATGTGGTAGATGCAGGGAGTCTGGCTGCTGTGTGGTGCATGCTGGGGATGTGGTAGATGCAGGGAGTCTGGCTACTGTGCTATGCATGCTGAGATGTGGTAGATGCAGGGAGTTTGGCTGCTGTGCGGTGCATGCTGGGATGTGGTAGATGCAGGGAGTCTGGCTGCTGTGCTGGGGATGTGCTAGGTGCAGGGAGTCTGGCTATGTGGTGGTGCATGCTGGGATATGCTAGGTGCGGGGAGTCTGGCTATGTGGTGGTGCATGCTGGGATGTGCTAGGTGCAGGGAGTCTGGCTGTGTGGTGGTGCATGCTGGGATGTGCTAGGTGCAGGGAGTCTGGCTGTGTGGTGGTGCATGCTGGGATGTGCTAGGTGCAGGGAGTCTGGCTATGTGGTGGTGCATGCTGGGATGTGCTAGGTGCAGGGAGTCTGGCTGTGTGGTGGTGCATGCTGGGATGTGCGAGGTGCAGGGAGTCTGGCTATGTGGTGGTGCATGCTGGGATGTGCTAGGTGCAGGGAGTCTGGCTGATGTATCTTTTAAACCTGGAAAGCTCTTAGAAATGGGTCACGTTGTCTTGTTTCAGACCGATGGTGCGTCGGCGGTTCTGATTATGTCTGAGGAGAAAGCTCTAGCTTTGGGTTACAAGCCTAAGGCTTATCTCCGGTGAGTTGGACAATGAGTGTTTGTTTTTGTTTGTTTGTTTTTGTATATTTGTTCCAGGTCTGATAACTGAATTGCTCTTTTGTCCAATTAGGGATTTTGTTTTCGTGTCTCAGGATCCTAAGGACCAGCTTCTTCTGGGGTAAGTGCGTTTCCAAAATGTCAAAGAAGCAGTAACTTTGCTCAATGAGAATTGCTGATTAATTGTAAATTTTTGGTAAATTACATTTAACCACATCTGAAGCCTATGGGATTGGCTAATGCTTTGCTCACTTTGGTTTTACTCAGAGATGTAAATGATAATCTAACTAAACCGTGAGTCACAGGGTGTGACTTTTTTTATTTTTTAAGTACAAATCTACTTATCCTGAGCCAGAGACCACTTATTTCCTCCCTGGCCCCCATCTAACATACCACTTGTCTGCGGCAGGGCTAAAGGAAGTAAATAAATAGCCTACCCGGAGTGCCAAAATGGGAGAAATGTAGTTCAAAAGTTAAGTGTGTCTCTGAATGCAACGGTCTGCAAAACAAACCAAATGATGTAATGTGAAATCCCCAATATGAGACGGAAACGCCAACGTTTGGGAAAGCGTATTAAAGTAACAGATATTGTAGTCATTCAAACTATGGCTTGGATTTAATACGCTTTCCAATGATTCCAGTCGGTTAGCACAAAACCTTCCAAATGGTGTATCTGCAGCACTCTCCATTAAAGTCTGAGAATTTTTTCATGTGACTCATTTGGAAAGCTAATTAGATTGAGGCCTGTGTTTGTTCTGAATATTGCTCCCTTGGCTGACTGTTTGTAGCGAAGCCAGATAAGAATATACTCTTCTTAATCCATAATCCAGATTTGCTACAAACCAAAGTACATTCCCAAGATAATATGAACTCCTAAAAATCGTGCACTTAGTGTGTCATTAACTGGCTCTGTAACTAGTAAAATAGAGCTGCTAGTTAGCAAGCTGGCATTCTATATAATATCAAAGGGCAAAAAGAAGTAGCTAGTTTCCATGGTGACTGCTCCTCTTTTTTAAAACATTGCCCCTGATTTATTTTGTTAAACACCAAATCTTTTCCATTTGTTGTTTTGAAATTCCATGGCTGACATCATTCAGACATTTAATATAAATGTAAATCCCACCCCAGTTTGTTGTATTGCTTGCTGTCTGCCCACTCTGTATTCTAGGTTTGCTATTCACTCGCATATAAGAAATACATGTTAATACGATGCAGTGTTCCCCCCCAGCCACGTTTGTCAGTGTCTTTCCTTCGTACTTCAAATTAATGAGCCATTTCTGTTCCAGCCCATCATATGCAACTCCCAAAGTGCTGGAGAGAGCTGGACTGTCCCTCGCTGACATTGATGTCTTTGAATTCCACGAGGCTTTTGCTGTAAGTTAATCTCTAAAATCTCTCCTTGTCCGTAAGGAAATCGCTTTGAATGACCGATGGATGAGGATTTCCTTACTAACGTTACTGA
>OW240913.1:6830484-6846608 GCA_933207985.1 Pelobates cultripes
TTTGTGAATTGGCCTGGACATGTTCTGAATGTCATAATGCACTAAACATCTTGATCCTTCCAAGAAAAATCTGCAGTTTTGTGAATGGTTTCTTAGTTGCCTTCTCTGCAAACGCACCACTTTTTACTGGAGCACTTTGCGCCATCTAATGGTCATAGTAGGACATTACTACACCTTGCTTGACCCCGAGAGAATGAAATTCGAGAAGTTATTAAACTGCTTAATAATAGCTGCATCTCGGCTTTGGACATCAATAGTGAAGATGTTTGCCACTTTAATTCCTTCAGGGCCTCTATGACCGCAACCGAGGCCTCCTGAGCTATTCTGCCTTAATAAATGAGAACTAGAAAAGTTGCCGTGTGTATTTCAGATTTTTCACTCACAATAAAATTTATTTTTACTATGCAGATCACAGGAGGATTTCCAGATTCTGTACTGGGAGGAAGTTCTGCTCTTACAGTGATTTGTTTTTAAGTAGCACTTTCTCAGTGTGGTCACTATACACAGAAATTACTCCCAGTTATTAGTGTCTGTTACGTGCTGGACTTTTTAACATAAGTTGGGTGTTGAGGGACGTGCCTATTTTTACCAAACGTTTGTATATGAAATGTCAGCCTGCCATGCCTCACTGTTTAGTAAGCTCATCCCTATATGTCAAAGATCACTTGTTTAGAACCAAAACAATTCTAACAAAATAGTTCTACGAGGTGCTTGTTTCTATTTCAGTACTTTGTTATTTTGATCGAGACCTTTACATATACAAGAGGACTGGAGAGATCTTCATGCACCCCAAGGTGCTCTGACTTTAGTCATTGGCAGTAAGTACACTGTAGGATGAGTGCTGGAGAACTGGTTGGTGTGCATCACATCTAACAAGTCCTGTTGTATGGGAACGATACATGGCAGCTGTAACAATGTGAGCTAGCTGGGGGATAGCTCTGCAGGGCAGTGACTAAAGGAAAGGGGCAATAAAACCATTGCAATCAAAAGGTAAATCACTTCATTGGTCAAACTTTATTACAATCTGATGATTTGTTCAACTGTGAATTGACCATTGGAATTGAGGCCAAAAGAGCTTGGCTGTGACTTTTCAATTCTGCTATTTTAACTTAATGGGATACTCCAAGCACCATAACCACTTCAGTGATTTGAAGTGGTCATGATACTGCAGTCTGCATCTCCAGCATTTCGCTGTAAATTTTAACTCTGTGGCGGCTTGCAGAAGCTGGAAACGCGTCAATGCTGGGAGCTGCACCTAACGAATCCTCAGTTGCGTCATCATGAGTCAACCCAAAGAATCTGCCCTTTGTAAGCCTATGTACCCTCAAACCCAGAGAATCTGCGCACCCTTAGATTGTAAGACTGCCTATGCACCATCAAACCCAGAGAATCTTCCCACCCACCCAGAGACTCTGGCAGTCAGCCCACACCATGCGATTAGAGGAAATACTTTGGGACTGGTGAAGGTAGGTAAAACCGGATTTATTGTGATGAACGTCATGATACTTCAGTATCGTTGTCTATCGGTCTGTAGCTTTCCTCATTTGACTGCTCAGTGTTCTGATCCTGGGAAGAAAAAAAATAGTTTATTCACTAAACTCTGAATTACAAAATGTAAAGGTTAGATATTTTTATGTAAAACTATTAAATTCTGTGAGACTTGGAATTGCTTTGTAATGAATCGGCAAGTGCGCTGGCTCTTGTATGTTGTATGAATTGGCCCCAGGAGCACCCTTATAATGTGTGCATCCTCTTGGTTTCATATATATATTATTTATATAGCGCCAACAAATTCCACAGCACTGTACAATAGGTGGACTAACCAACATGTAACTGTAACCAGATAAGTTGGACACACAGGAACAGCGGGGTTGAAGGACCTGGTCAATGTGCTTACATGCTAGAGGTAGTGGGGTATATTTACACTAATGGTAGGGGTAGAAAAGTATTCACTGAAGACTTGGTGTGGAATCTGGGGATATCAAACATCTTTTATTTATCCATGTTTTTGTGGACACTTTGGAATCCTGGGGGGGGGGGGTGCTATTGACAGTTTAATTGATAAGGGAAGGGAGTTCCAAGGAACAGTGCAGCTCTAGAGCAGTCTTGAAGGCAAGCATCAGCGGTGGGAGCACAGAGGATAGATCTAGTTCTTCGGCAGAACATAGGGCCTAGACGGGGACATACTTGTGTATTATGGAGGATAGAAAGGTGGGAGCAGCATTATGTAGAGATTTGTAAGCAAGAACCAGAATTTTAAATTGAGCCCTAAATCTTACATGAACCTAATGCAGGGACTGACATAGGGGTGAGGAGTGGAAGGTGCGGGCGGAAGGAAGATGAGCCTCTCTGCCGCATTGATGATAAACTGTAACTGGGCAGATTTGGGGACCAAAGGAGCTGATGAGTTTACTAAGGGAGGCAGTATAGATTGAGAATAGTAGGGGACCAAGGACAACCAACTGGGGTTGGTGAGAAGAGGCAGAGCCAGATAACTAAACCATGAAAGCGTGCTGGGAGATGGAGGTGCACCAGCAGAGAGCAATTTCTTGTAGAACGAGATTAGATGATGGGAAGAAGCTCTTTATGATCAACTGTGTCAAAAGCAGTAGGGAGGTCAAGGAGAATTAGGATAGAATAGTAAGCATGAGATTTTGCAGCAAGTAGATAATTGGATACTTTAGTCAGAGCTGTATCCACAGAGTAATCAGTGTAAACCAGACTGAAGCAGGTAAAGCAGAGAGTTGGACTCAAGGAAGTCTATCAGTCTTGCAAACATCTGTAAATGAAATGTCAGCTCTTTTAAGGATCTTGGGTGCAAAAGGCAGTAGCGAGATAGGGCAGTAGTTGGATGTGGAGTTAGGATCAAGGTTGGGCTTTTTTAGAATCATTTATTGATTACAGTTGCATATTTGAAGGGTGATGTAAATAGGCCTGAGGAGAGATTGAGATTTGTAGTGAGAGGCCGAGCAAAAGAAGGAGCGTATGACATGCGAGGGAATAGGATCAAGGTAGCAGGTGGTGGGGCAGGAGAACTGAAACATAGCAAAAACCTTTCCACTGTGGTGGGTGTGAATGAACATAGAACAGCGGAGGGAGTGGGGTTGGGCGATGTATTGTTAGGGGAAGGAGAGAGGTCTCTTATTGTGGAGATCTTCTCAGTGAAGTGAGTTGCAAAGTTTGTGGTGGTCAAGTTGGTTGGAGAATGATGGGCAACAGTGCAAAGAAGAGAGTTAAGCGTGGTTATGACGGTGTTGAAGTAATTTACTTTTGCAGAGGAAAGAGCCAAGCTGTATGAGCTCAGCATAACTTTATAGTGAAGAAAATCAGAAGCAGAGTGAGACCTCCAGCAGTGTTCAGCAGTTCTGGAACATTTTTGCAGGTAATGGGTCAGCTTGGTGTGCTAAGGTTGTCGTTGGGAGCGCTTGCTGTGTTTAAGTATAGGAGGTGCCATGATGTCGAGTTGAGAGGGTGGAAAGAGGTTGCAGAGCTAGGCCAGGTGAGGTTTGAGAGAGGTAAAAGGAGAGTTTGGAGGTTGGTGAAGAATTGCTTTACGTCAGGGGTTTCCAACCTAGTCCTCAAGTACCCTCTACCTGTTGTCTCTAAAGTGTTTTTTTTTTTCTAAAAACATCTTAGACACAACTGGCTAATCAAAAGAGAGAACTAACACCCCAGGGTGGGGGGGTGGGGAGGGGGAGGGCTAGCTTAATGTGTGTCAGGGACGGCCAAAAAAGGGATAACCCTCACTTAACGTGTTAATTACAAAAGAAAGGATTCCAGGGGGAAACAACACCCCTGGAGTCACAGGTAGGAAGTCCCTATTGTCTATTATTTATAATTTTATTTATAGTGGTCAATAAAAGTTATGTTTTAACTACACATATGTGGACTTTTGAGAGACTAATTAACAACTGGCTAATCCCTAAATCCTGGATGGTTCGGGGGTACTTGAGGACTGGGTTGGTAACCACCAGTGCAGGTTTCTGTGAAATAGATGTGCCGAAGGGGGGTGTAATTTGGGTACGGGGTATGTCGATGTCAAAGGTCAGCAGATGGTGGGCAGATGAAATGTCACTTTGGAGAGATTAGAGGCGGTACAGAGATTGGTGAAGCCGTGATCAAGAGTGTTTCTCGCTGTATGGGTTTCTAAATAAGACTATTTTGAGAGGCCAAAGGAGGCTACAGAGAGCAGACGGGAGGCATCAGGGCAGTTGAGGTTGTTGATTGAAATCCCAAAGTATAAGGGAATGAGTACTGGAGGAGAGGAAATGGGGTAGCCAGGAAGAAACATGCTCAATGAATAGCCTAGGACAGTGCCGGACTGGCCTACCAGGAAATTTCCCGGTGGGCCATCGGACCCTGGGGCCAAGCAGACAGCTGTATGTGCTGGGTGGCTGCAGGGGGAGCTCTGATGGCAGCCGCTGGAGGAGCTGTGATGTCTCTGCTCTGCTACCCCGCCCTCGGGCCCTGGTCTCATTAAACTGCACGCTGGGAAGCAGAGCAGAGACATCACAGCTTCTCCATCAGCCGCCATCACAGCTTCCCCTGCAGCCATCTAGCACATACATCTGTCTGCCCAGAGATAGCAATTATGTGTGTCGGTGTCATGGAGTGTGTGTGTCTGTCATGGTATATGTGTGTGTTATGGGGTGTGTTTTAAAAATAGTGTTTTTACTCACTTTTTTTTTTTCCCCACTCCTTGCTGGTCTCCCCTCGACTGGTCCTGCCTCTATGGCTGAGATCAACAAGCTTGATGATCTCAGCCAATCCAATGCTTTGCCATAGGATTGGCTGAAAAACGTTACACCAATCAGCATCTCCTCAATCAATGTATCTCTATGGGGAACAGTCAGTGTCTCCAGAGCGTCGAGGCCCTGAATGTAGGTGCTGCACATTGTGCAGCACTGACACAGGAAGCAATACTAGTGACCGTATGAGTGACTGTCACTAAAGGTGTCACTAGGAAGCAAAGGTGTTTACATTGAAAGACCTGCAGGGATAGGCTATAGACACCAGAACCACTACAAGGTGTGTGCGTGCCTGCTATTGAGTGAGCATGTGCTTTTATGTCAATGAGCTTATGTATATCAGTGAGATTGTTTGTCTATGAGGATGTGTGTCAGTGAGATTGTCTGTGTCTGCATGTGAGTATGCTTACTGTATAATTAAACATTTTACTCTGAAAGGACCAATATTTTACACTAGAAAAAGCAATATATAGTGTGTGTGTGTTTATATATTACTCAATTATCTGGGGTGGCAAGACAAAGCCTTACATATTACATGTGACAATATATGGCGCAATGACTTATGGGGCTGGCATAGATTTTGTTTTTTTCCAGGGCTGCTTTGTATCCCCAGTCTGGCCCTGGCCTAGGATGACCGGGGGGGGGTAGATGATGGCAATTCTTAAAGGAGTGGGTTTAAATAGGCAAACTTCAAAAGAAGGAAAAGACTGAGGAGGGATGATTGGTTGAAAGGTACATTGAGCGAAGAGGAGGATGCCTACATCGCCTCCTCTACAGTTGTTTGGTCTGGAAGTGTGGGAGAATTGTAGCCCACTAAAACATAAGGAAGCAGAAGTATCGCTATCAGAGTGGGACAGCCAAGTCTTTGTGAGTAATCAGACAATTTATCTGCTGAATTGTTTCTAACTGAATGCGCACATTTGGTGCGAATAGCTGCATTTGCTATCTGATAAATATCTGATTTGGAATCCTGGGAAGGAAAATATTGTGATTTTTCACAAAATGTTGATAATCCAGAGTATGTTCAGTGCTGTGTAAAATGTTGGTGCTTTATTAATGCCAGTAAACATTATACTTTTCAGATTTTAGTGAACAACCTGTAAATGAAACGAAGGCAAGCATGGAGTATGTGAATTATAGAGGCTCTGTGTTGGGTTTTCTTACCATTGAATACGAGCACTTCCCACACAAGTCCAGGGGTGGAAGCGTTGGGCAGGAAGCTTGGACCCTGTGAAACATATCACAAAGAGCCAGTCTGACCTGTAGTGAGACACAATTCATATGGTTTCCTATCATAGAATTCATGAGATTTTCAACTTAACGAAGGTCTATCCCTCACCTTTATGTCCATAAGGCATCCAAATATCAGTAGAAAAAGGCCCTGGGGAGACAGAATCCGCAATATTACAGCTTTTTACATGAATGTATCTGTAAGTATGCACATAATACTAATAGTAACTGTACACATATCGGTCAGCTGCAGGAATGTGGTACATGTGAATGAGTCTGGGGAGGTGCATACATTATTTAACAATTAATATGTATCCTGTAACAGCAGGAATCCAGCAATATTTTCTGTGGCATTAGTGCAGAGCTGCCCAAGAGGTAGAACCTCAAGATGTTGTAGAACTACAACTGCCATGATGCTTTGTCAATCTATCAGCATTAATCTCTAGCATGTAAACTCTTTGAGCTGGGCCCTCAACTCCTCTGTTCCTGTGCGTACATCTGTCTGGTTACAGTTAGGTGTCTGTTAGTCCATCCTTTTAATGTTGAAACAATTCCAACATTAAATTGGAGTGCTCCTTTAAACTGACTAGAAAAAAAGGCTCTACATGCACTTCTGTTTTCAAAGGCTTCCCTGCAGTTGACCACCTATTCAACAGATCACTCGGTGCTGTCCAGGCATGCCCTATTAACCTATCACGTTGGTATTCCTGCAAATATCATCACGACCTTAAACAGAGCCCAGTGATTAAGTAACTTTGCTCTGTTTAATAATTAATGTCCCATACGTGATCTAGGAAGAAATACTCAGAAGCAGTGGAGAAGTTCTGTCTTGTGCACATTTCAGGTTATTTTTTTTATTGAGTTTTTCATTAAAAAAAAAATTAAAGTTTTTGTGAAAGGCGGAAAACAGAGCTCTCAATCTAGGATTTACATATGTAAAAAAAAAAAAAAAAATCACTTTGGCCACGATAATTTGAAAATTACAAACTGATTTGGCCAATGACAGAAAAGGCAACTCAAAAACTAAAGTATTTGAACCATGGTCGACAGAATACTGTATTCTACGCTGTTGTGAAATGCTTCTTTGGAAAATGTAAAACTAATAAGTTATTTACAAAATTTACTATAATAAATAATTTACTATAATATGAAATAACATTTCAGCCTTAGTATCTTCTCTGCATATAATTGCCCACGCTTAGCTAACTTACCTGAAATGAATTAAAATCAAAAACATAGTGAAACAATATATGAACGTCCCACATCATTGTCATAATTCCAATAAGCCACATGAAGCCGAAGACTACTGTAAGAATAAGGAGAGCTTTCAGCATTGATACCAGAGCTTTCTTGTCTTCTCCACCAGGTCCCTCAGAGGCTGTGGGTCTCAATAATTTCCAGACAACTAACACCATTGTTAGTATATTCAATAGAACAATAATAAGAACTGGTATCGAGAAAGCATATAAGGCTTCATTGTGTTCATTGAGAAAACAGGTTCCTTCATGAATGTATGAGTGCTTTGGATAATATATTACAAGAGTCGCCAAAGCAATAACAAATGGACAAACATATCCAATCCCCACCATAATGGGTAAAAATGTCCGCCTGCTGAGCTTGGGAAAACCAAGGACCAGTTGGTGGAGCAGAATGAGCCCTTGGCAAAGTGTCCACAAAAACATGGATAAATAAAAGAGATGTTTGATAAAGGTCGCTGATATACAAATTTTATTTGAATGCTTCTTGACGACAAAGGAAGATGCCAAGAACCAGACATCAGCAATGAGCAAAGACACAGCAATATTGAGCAATGTTGTGTGTTGGAAAAAATAAATTTTGTTCGTAACCACTGACTTCCATCGAAAGATGTATATGATTAACAAAATAATTAGACAGATGATGGACGTGATAAGACCAATGTAACGAATAAGTTTCAGAGGGAAACCCTCAAGAAACCCAGAACCGGACATTAGTACTGAGAAGGGTGTTAGGTGGTTACATTGACACATTGTGCTGTTGTCGACAAGGAAAGATTGGCATCCTTCATTTGACCAGGCTCCTACTCCTTCAAATAAGGTATAATCCCAAAACACACATTGACCAAATTCACTGCTTGTTTTATTTTCTTCATTTGTTAGGGTAAAAATCATCTCGATATCTGCCTCTCTCACAGTGATGTTCTTTGTCGTAATAGTGTTGATTAGGATATGGTTTTTGATTAGGTGTTCAAAGCCCTCAAGGCTGTCATCATAATTATTAGGAAGCACGTTAGCTAATTGCTTAATCGCCATACTGGTAACTGTAATATTGCCTTGTTCAAGAAGTTTCTGTAGTACAGTATTCTGAATGTATACCTCGACATTGGGGTTTGCATAGAATGTTCTGTTGTAGTCCATTATGGAGATATTACTCAGAACGATAACATCTAGGAAAATATTTGGCTCAAAAAGTTGAAATGTTTCTTCATCCAGTTCTAGCATTCTGGTCATGTTCTCAACTGACTGCATAAAGATGGACCCCAAGGAAGTAACGTCAAGACGTGCATCGTACCACAAGGAATCTACATCATAGTCCAAGATTTGACTGCATAATGCAACAAAGTCCTGAAAAACGTAAAGGAACATCAAGAGAGTTGTTTAGTAACCAGTGAACTACTGTGACATTCAAGCTGAATTTGGAAAATGTATGCTAAGATATATAGCCATTGAAATAGTGATAAAAGAGGTGATTGGTGAAGGTCACTAAAACAATCCACCTCAAGATATCTATTTAGTTGTCATAAGGCCTAAAGATAATAAGCTTTGCAAACGATTCAATACTGTTGGGAAAAAAGTCCAAATTATTTACCTACAATGACTTCTATAGAATTAAATTTTGACTTTTGTAAATAAGTGGCTTGGGAAAGGTGTAACTCCATCTCTGGCAGCTTACATTAGCCAGCCCAGAATGAGAGTACTGGGCCGGCTAATGTCAATTCATCGCCCAAGGCTTGCAGAGACGGGCCCCTTGGCATTCATTGATCAATGAGCCAAAAGACAGGATCAGCATCCAGCTTCTACAGATCAGCCAAAGATGGATGTAGCTCAGATGCCAACATTTGAGGCTCAGTGCCCGGAGGCACCTTAGTAAATGGCAAACCATCATAAAACAGTTATTTACTGAGTCCTATGATGCTTTCTCCAACTGTCTGTTCGTTTGTGTCGTTGAGGATCAGATGAGCAGTTATCCTCAGCCAGCATTCCAATGGGAACATACTGAATCATGTATGAGTTGTTTTTTTTTTTTTTTTAGCAATAACTACAGAGCTGTAGTTTGGATTTGAAGAATTAAAAGTAAATTTCGCTACCATTGATCATACAGTACAGTGGTTGGACAGGAAAAAGTCCCAAACATGAACAAGTAAAAATATATACAGAGAAAAAAAAGTGTTCTGTATAAATGTTGCATTTAAATGTTGACACTATTAATGTCTAGATTAGATTAATGTCTGGAATTAAAATGTCTGACGGGTTGAGTCACCATCCATTTAGGCTGGTATATAATGATCTAGTCCTTCAACCTTTCATACAAGTGTTAAATAGTATTCTGTTTTGTTGAATATTGGAATGTATTTTAAAGCCGCACAGTTCTAGAGTCGAATCATTACAAAAGTACAGTAATACAGACCGTGAAGGCCTGGGCAGTGTACACACTCCTGTTCCTGTGATTCCCTGAGCGTGTGTAAGCTCTAAGGATATGTAAACGGGGATTAATGGAACATTGAGGACCAAACTGCAAGAAGATTCATTTCAACAAATGTATATTCTGCTAATCTCTGTAGACAGTAATTTTAATATTTGAAAAGGTTAAACATTTTCATTGATGTGCGATCTTGCTTTGCATTAAAATTTGATTAATAACTTAGAAGGAGGTTGTTACCCAAGAGAGATTTACCCAGTCAACAAATTGGCTCATCATCTTATCACTGCAAATTACAGTATAAGATAACAGGGTTTGACAAGTTTGTTTGGAGTCTAGGAGCCAGCTTAAAAAGTTCGGAGGCAGCTGTTGTTGTTGTTTTTTTTTTTAAAGGGACACTATAGTCACCAGAACCACTATAGATTAATATAGTTCTAGTGTCTATGGCCTGTCCCTGTAGCCTTATTAATGTAAACGCTGCATTTTCAGAGAAAAGGCAGTGTTTACATTGCTGCCTACTGAGACCTCTAGTGACAGCCACATAGACAGCCATTAGAGAGTCCTGTGTCAGTGCTCTGCACGGAATGTTACCCAGAGAGAACATGCGTAATATCCACCCAATGCTTTCCTATAGAAAAAGCATTGCCTTAGCTCAGATTATAAAGATTGATTAACTCAGCTATGGAGGCGGGACAAGCCACGACGAAACCTGCACTGCGTGGAAAAAAGGTGAGTAAAAACACCAATCGTGATTGGAGGGGGCAGGTACCTAAACAGGCACACACACTACCTTTGGGAAAGCTGAGCGGATATTTCTCTGGGGTCCAGCAGGGCTGCTCTCTCTTCCTGCATTGGAGGGAGCAGTAATCTACTTGCAGCTCCTCTCTGCTCCGGCTCCATTATTTGCCCAGCTGACCGCTTTAGCTAAAAAGTTGACAAATTCCAGACGCAAGGGGAAAATTTCTAGTCAACATGGCGACTTTTGTCGAGCCCTGTAATATACTGTATGGCAAAAGGTATTTAAGCTTACCTCAGTTTGATAATTTTAAGTATAATACTAACCATAATTGTGCTGGAGTTCATTTTTACATCGTTTTCCACAGACATCAATGAGATGGTCCGTATTGTCTCCACCACTGCAACAATGTCCCCGGAATGATTGACATAATTCTCTGTTGGTAAAGTGTAGGTTCTTAAAGTGTTTATCACCCCAGGAATCTCCTGTTCTTTTACTCCAAGTCCTGCCCGGAGCCACTGGGGGTTCAAAGAAAATTAGAAGAATAATTGAAGAATGACAAAAAGATTGATGAATGAAGGTTTTGTTTCATCTGTTTACACCATATATATATTTTTGCTTGTTTCTCAATGTTAAGTTAATAGGATAAAATATCAGGATTATAATTTGTTCAACGAGGTTTAGCTAACTAAAAAAGTACAATGATTAAAAATTAGAGGTTAATTCAGATGTTTAAAATGATTTTAACTGAACCTGCCTAAAGTAATTCAGTCATGGTAAGAAAAAAAACAAACAATATAAGAACAGGCAATGGAGTTGTAATCAGGACAAAGCCTACTATGACAGAGCTCCTGTATTCCGACTGAGTACCTCCCCCCAATCCGCTTCCTAGCCACTTGCAGGGACCCTGGAATGCTTTCGCCCCAATCGCAGAAGCTTGACTGGGGTCTCTCAGGAGTTCTTCCACTTGACCAGGCTACTGCTCTTCTTCTAGACAGGTTTCGTCCCCTCTGCCTATTCCTCTGCAGCTCTCCTTCTAGACAGGTATCGTCCCCTCTGCCTATTCCTCATCAGCTCTCCTTCTAGACAGGTATCGTCCCCTCTGCCTATTCCTCTGCAGCTCTCCTTCTAGACAGGTATCCCCTCTGCATATTCCTCTGCAGCTCTCCTTCTAGACAGGTATCGTCTACTCTGCCTATTCCTCTGCAGCTCTCCTTCTAGACAGGTATCGTCTCCTCTGCCTATTCCTCTGCAGCTCTCCTTGTAGACAGGTATCGTCACCTCTGCCTATTCCGCTGCAGTTCTGCTTACAGTGTGCAGAGCAGCTCCCTGTACCCCGGCTGGGTACCTCCGCCAGAGGGGTTGCTTCCTAGCTGGATCAGGGGAAATGGATGGGAGAACTAGCACTTTTAGTCCTTACAAGGACTTACCCCACTGCATCCCCTTCAAGCTGCAACAGCAGACACAGGGGTTCAGTCTTCCTTCCCTCCAGTAACCAGATGAGACACAGTTCTGGAGGTTAAAACACTGACAATCTTTATTTAAACACACTGGTTTTATTCACAGGGGGTCTCCATTTAGTTCAACACAATCCCAAGCAGGAGGGAGTTGGGTTACAGATAGCAATCTGCTATTCGCTTTGGGAGACTCCAACAGTACACAGGGACCCACCTTAAAACATATTCAATACAGGGGGGGTAACCTTTGGTGCTCGGCACCCCAGGAAGGGAAGGGGTCACAGAGATAAAATCTACATCACTAGATAGCCCCGGGTCCCATCTGGGATCCCTGCAAATAACATGGCAATCGGATGTACAGTGCTCGAGAAATCATTGTCTAAAGTCGGGACTAGTGATGTACCGAACGGTTCGCCAGCGAACGGTTCCCGGCGAACATAGCATGTTCGTCACGGCGGGCGAACATATGCGCGGTTCGACCCGCCCCCTATTCGTCATCATTGAGTAAACTTTGACCCTGTACTTCACAGTCGGCAGACACATTCCAGCCAATTAGCAGCACACCCTCCCTAGCAGACCCTCCCACCTCCTGGAAGGCATCCATTTTAGATTAATTCTCAAGCTGCATGCTTTAGTAAGAGGAGGGAAAGTGTAGCTGCTGTTCATTAGATAGGGAAAAGCATAGCTAGGTTAGGGTTAGGGTATGCTTTTTTTAAAAAAAAATTTCTATGTAATGTAATTGCACTTAGTTGTCTGCCACTGCTGCCAGCTTCTGTGTCAGGCTCACAGTGCATACTGTGCCCATTTCCCCAGTCAGTGCCACCACTTACATCTGGTGTCACAATAGCTTGAATTTAAAAACAAAAAACTTTTTTCACTGTTATAGATTGAATAGCAGTCAGTTGTCTGCCACTGCTGCCAGCTTCTGTGTCAGGCTCACAGTGCATACTGTGCCCATTTCCCCAGTCAGTGCCACCACTTACATCTGGTGTCACAATAGCTTAAATTTAAAAACAAAAAACTTTTTTCACTGTTTGTAACGGATCGCCTGGCACCCCGACTGGGTACCTCCGTTAAAGGATGCTCCTAGCGCTTCCTGAGGACTCCAAGCACTGCAGCCGACACCACAATCACCGAACCAGAGAAGCATATACCTTCTCTCAAGCATATGAATGCTGTAGACAGTTGAATAGGAACCATACGAATAGGTTTACTCTCCTAGCAGTCAAACTGGAACAGCATACAATAAATCCTTCCCCCAATAATGAGACGACACTTCACTTTGAGGGTTAAAACAGGAACTCTCTGTACTGTCACATACAGTCTCTTTTATTCCCAATCCACAAACATAGTACAGCCCACAGGGCGTTACAAAACAACCAATCACATATCAGTTACATCCCACATATTCCCTCCCCTTATCCTGAGAGGAAACTCAATTACACATACAGTTAAAACATACTTTCTACCCAACTTTCATAACTCTAAAACCATACATCACATTCACATAAAATTACATATTCACAATCAATCCATTCAGGGGAACAACATATTCAAAAATGGCACAAATCAGACAAGGGGTTCAAAAGTTAGTAAAAAGTCCTTTTTGACTAAATGAAGCATGGCTTTCTGGCCCAAACCAGTTTCAGAGTCTTCTATCCTGGAGATAAGTAATTCAATTATCTCCCAGGATAGACACAAGACTCCATTAAGCACATGGTTGCAAAAAGACACAAAACACTTTAAAATACATAAAGTCACATTTATACATAAAACACAGACATTTCACATATCCCCAGATAGCTCAGGTCTGAGCGCACATTATTAAGTGAATGGCACTCGGACCACACAAATACAGTTTAATCGCCATGGAGCCAAAGTCTTTACAGTCAGTTTCATACGAATGGGCTCCATGGGATTCCTATCTGGGGTATAACACATTCAAACAAATCTACTGAACCCCAGGCAGAAAAGCACGAATACAGCTTTTCAGCAGGCAAAAATAAAAGTCTTTTAAAAGGGGGCCATAGTCCAAAGGCAGCAGGCGAGCAACCAGGCTTCTCCAATGCAATGTGGCGAGATTGGTCTCGTCACATCTCTCCCCTTTTCCAAACAGACTAACAGGGTATCTGACCTCCTGCCGGTCAGTGCCCTTGTTAGTCCAGCAGCCCACCCACAACAAATAATCCACAGCACAGCCCACCCACAACAAATGGTTACTACACCTGGGTAGAGAAGAAGCTTGTTCATGTCCAGGTGCCTCACCACGGCTGTGCTGGGTACGGGTACGCTGACTTGGTGGGTTGCTGCGTGGGCAGAGACCAGCGGCACTCTGCCCTGTTGCCAGCGCTACTGGGAGGGTAGCCTGGTGGAAGCCTGGTTGTTGGAGGGGGAGACTGACTGTCTCCCCTTTAAATACACCGCTCTGCTGCTGCTGCTGGAGACCGACCGTCTCCCCTTTGGTTACCCATCTCTGCTGCTGGAGGGGGAGACCGACTGTCTCCCCTTTGGCTAAACAGCCCTGTCGCTGGGGGCAGGACCGACCGTCCCTACCCCCTGTGCTGGCAGTGTAGAGACTACGGTCCCATCTGCACAGTTGTGGGGCTTACTGTCTCCCCCTGATACATTAAGCTGCCGCTGGGGAGAGGGGGTAACAAGCTCCTCTCCCATACATACTTCCAGCTGCGGGGGAGGGAGACCGACTGTCTCTGCTCCCAATACAGAGTCCTGCCGCTGGGGAAAGGAGACTGGGCTCTCTATTCCCGGTAGGACACTCTGCCGCTGGGGAATGGAGACTGGGCTCCCTATTCCCTGCATATCACACTGCCGCTGGGGAATGGAGACTGGGCTCCCAATTCCCTGCAATTCATTCTGCTGCTGGGGGACAGGAGCAACCATCTCTGTCCCCTGTAACTCAGCCTGCCGCTGGGGAATGGAGACTGGGCTCCCAATTCCCTGCAATATCTCCCGTTGGGGAATGGAGCTCGGGCTCCCAATTCCCTGCAATATCTCCCGCTGGGGAATGGAGACTGGGCTCCCAATTCCCTGCAATTCATTCTGCTGCTGGGGGACAGGAGCAACTATCTCTGTCCCCTGTAACTCAGCCTGCCGCTGGGGAATGGAGCTCAGGCTCCCAATTCCCTGCAATATCTCCCGCTAGGGAATGGAGACTGGGCTCCCAATTCCCTGCAAGATCTCCCGCTGGGGAATGGAGACTGGGCTCCCAATTCCCTGCAATATCTCCCGCTGGGGAATGGAGCTAGGGCTCCCAATTCCCTGCAATTCACTCTGCCGCTGGGGAATGGAGACTGGGCTCCCAATTCCCTGCATATAACACTGCCGCTGGGGAATGGAGACTGGGCTCCCAATTCCCTGCAGTACCTGTCGCTGGAGTTCTTCCCAACGTGCCAGCTGACCTTCTCTTTCTGCCCGGTGTTGCAGATTCTTGAACACTAGATTCCTTATAAGCTGCACCGATTTCTCCGGTGGATTTGGTCCGTAGTACTTCAGCCGCAATCCCATCATATTGTCAAACTCTCTCCTTGAGTAGCTGTACGCCACTGCTGGTTCCATGCTGTTGCTGTCAGGGTCGCTGTACTGGGACATGCGTTGCCCTCCAATTGTAAATCCACGGAATGGTGTCTCCTGTAGCTGTCCTGTAGTCTGTGGGAACGATCCCACCGCTGCCACCAATTGTAACGGACCGTTTTGCACACAAGGGGTAAAAACCGTTTAGGCGATCGGCCCCCTTTCCAGAGATCCAGGTACAGCTACTGCAGAACACCAAAACTCACGAACTGGATACAAAATAGCACTCCAACTCCCGAACTGGAACCTCCCAAATAGCTGCTAGCAGACGAACAGGAAAAGCAGACGAACAGCTTACACTCCTGGCAATCAGTCTCTAACAGCATACAGTAAATCCCCCCAAGAACGAGACAAGGCTCCGTGTTGAGGGTCAAGCAGTGGTCTGAGGTGCTGGCACACCCAGCCTGGTTTTTATTACAGTGTTTTCAAATACAGGACCTTGGTTACAGTTATAGTATACCATAGGATTACTCTGATTAACTCTCTAATAAATATCTTGGAGTGGGGCCGGATAGTTTCTAGCACCCTGGTAATTTGGTTAATTTTGTATTCTAACCATAGACTGCCCTCTAAAATGACCATTTCCATTATTAACCTCATATCTCTGTTTATCCTAGTCACTAGACACACACTTAACAGGAGTCAGTCCTGCTGGGGTATCCCTAGTGAAAAGTGTGTCTGTGAAAG